>JARBWK010000010.1:3843911-4170014 GCA_030556195.1 Anolis apletophallus | reverse complement strand
CCACCAAACACACAATGCAAAACAAAATTGTCTTTCAAAAACTGGAACAAAAATATATATATAGTCCAACTATGCAAATGGACAGACTGTACAGTCTGGGCCCATAACCTGTTGCAGTTTGTCAGTCTGTGCGGAAGTTCAGTAGTCTTTCCAGTTTTAGACCTCTGCTAAAATCACACAGAGCCAGAGTAAATGAAAAATAAAACTTTACTCTTAAGTAAGCAGCTTTAACAAAAACCAGCATTACAAATTAAACATAGTCCATTGCAGATATCTTACTCAAAGTCCAATGCATTATAATCATGCATAATCTGCATCCTGGATGGTGCAAGAAGTCCTTTGTTACAAGTCCAGTGGTAGATCCATGGCAGTCTTCATGATCTCCTTCTTCACACACAGTATCAAGGAAAAACCCTCCTCATGATATACTCAATGCTCAAGCTTAATTGCTTCATTGTCCAGGTGTTTCTCCTCAACACACACATTCAAACAAGAAGATCCTGCAATTACTTATCTAAACTCCATATACTGTAACAGATCCATCATTTGGGTTTTCCCAGAAATAATATGCCCCAAAAATTCCACCTCAGACACATGGAAAACGCACTTGGAGGCCTTAGCAAATAGTCCATTTTGCCTCAGCCGGAGCAACACCTGGCGCATGTTCTCGATGTTGTTGTTCATTATTTGAAAAAACAAGAATATCATCTAAATAAATCACAACAAACTTGTCCAACAAGTCACGGAACACATCATTCATCAGTCCCTGGAACACAGAGGGGGCGTTGGTTAAACTGAATGGCATAATTAAATTTTCGTAAGCGCCATAACACGTATTAAACGCGTCTTCCATTCATCCCCTGCCCTAATACATACCAGGGTTACGCACCCGTAAATCTAATTTAGTAAACATTGTGGCCCTTGCACCCTGGACAGCAATTCAGGAATCAAAGGAGAGCGGGTACCAATCCTTCACCGTGTATTTGTTGAGAATGCGATAGTCGCACACCAACCGCAATTCCCCGGATTTTTTAGCTACAAAAAATACTGGCGCGGTAGTGCTAGAATGAGAGGGGCGTATGAATCCCTTTTTAAAATTGTCATCGAGAAAGTCTCGAAGAGCCTTTCGCTCTGGAACAGAAAGAGCGTACAAACCTCCCGCAGGCAACTTTGCTCCCTCCACCAGATCTATAGCGCAATCATACGGCCTATGTGGAGGTAGTTTATCAGCCCCTTTTTTTCCAAACACATCCCGAAACTCAAAATAATCAGCAGGAACCCCCTCCAAATCCTCATGATCCACTAGGGCCAAGCACACTTGCCTTGGCAAAGTTACTGCCTTCTCCCTCCAATTAATAGCCGGGTTCACAGCGCTTAACCAGGACATGCCCAAAATTACCGTATATCTAGGGATTCTAGGAATATCCCAAGTGAACTTTTCAGTCACCCCTTGTAGTTCCCAGGACAGCCCCACTGTTTCCTGGTCCACCACCCCAGCATTCAACATCCTGCCATCAGCACCTTCCACCCAAACCGCCTCTTTCTTATTTGCAATGGATATTTTAGTGTTTTTAACAAACTCACTATTTTTATTTATTTATTTATTTATTAACTTCGATTTAGTATACCGCTCACTCCGGAGCTCAGAGCAGTTTACAGAAGAAGCATAAACACCGTGAGTAATAAAACAGATTAAACAGTTAAAACACATTAAACATCAAAGCAGTTAAAACATATTAAAAACACTAGCCCTCAGCAAAGGCTGGGGGGACAAGATAAGAATCTGGGGGGGGGGGGCATAGGCGGCATGGCACACAGTGTGGTTGAGTTAAGGGCCGAACGCCTTCCTAAAGAGCCAAGTCTTCAAGGCCTTGCGGAAGGGCAGAAGAGCGCGGATGGCGCGGATCTCCTCCGGGAAGGCCGTTCCAGAGACTTGGGGCAGCTACAGAGAATGCCCTCCACCGTGTAGTGGCCAGTCTGCAGGTTCCAAGGGAGGGCACCTCAAGGAGGTTAAGCTCCTCAGAGCGCAGTGATCTCGCGGGCACATAAGGGGTAAGTCGCTCCCTCAGGTACACTGGCCCCAAACCATAGATGGCCTTAAAGGTGAGAACTAACACCTTGAAGAGGACCCGGAATTCAATCGGGAGCCAGTGCAGCTCGCGCAAGAGTGGGGTCGCGCGGTCGGATCTTGCAGCACCCAGGAGGAGGCGGGCTGCGGGGTGCTGCACTAGCTTAAGCTTCCGGATCATCGACAAGGGAAGGCCAATGTAGAGCGCATTACAGTAATCGAGCCTCGAGATGACGTGGCTTGGATCACTGTAGCAAGGTCGCGTTGGGAGAGGTAGGGAGCCAGGCGCCTAGCCAACCGTAGGTGGTAGAATGCAGTCCTGCAGGTGCAGCCAATCTGCTCCTCCATGGACAGGTGGGCATCCAGCCGGACCCCCAGACTTTTTACTGATGGCTGAGGGCAGAGGGCCACACCATCGAACGTTGGCAGCTGGGTCGCTACCCCCCGGGCTGCCCAGCCACAAGATCTCCGTCTTCGGTGGGTTCACCTTCAACTTACTGGCTCGCAGCCATCCAGTAACGGCTTCAAGGCAAAGATGGAAATTATCGGGTACAGAGACTGCCCCGGGGTCCAACCTCAGAATGAGCTGGGTATCATCAGCGTACTGATGACACTCCAGCCCAAAACTCCGTACCAGTTGGGCGAGTGGTCGCATATAGATGTTAAATAACAGCGGGGAGAGGATAGCCCCCTGAGGCACCCCACAACTCATATAAGATGAAGTTGCACCAGAATCCACTAGAGCCCATGTAAAGAAAAATTCCCCATTGCCCTTAATGATCTTAAGGTGAACAAAAACATGATCTTCCCTCCTGGGGAGTCCTACAGTTAACCCCAACGTGCTGGGCTTTACACACGTTGGGGTTGCCCGTTTCCCTGCAACTGGCTAGGTCTTTTGGAACATTTTTGAGCAAAATGCTCCGAATCCCCACAATACAGACATAATCCCAACCTCCTCCTCCTTTCCTTCTCCCCAGAGGATAATCTTGTAAACACTCCTATTTGCATAGGCTCGTCCTCTCTTACTGCAGAGGGACGGGACTTATCCTGCCGTACCGGCAACTCCCCAAAAATAGCAGCATGCTTTGGGAATTCCAACAATGCATCCAACCTCAAAGTATTGTCAATTAACTCCTGCAAGGTTTCTACAGGAGGCAACCGGGCCAGCTCCTTCTTTAGCTCAGCCCGCAAACCCATGAAGAAGCTGGACATCAGAGGTCGATCTCCCCAATTAACCTTGTTCTGCAGGGCTTTAAACTTATTCAGATAAGATAACAATGAATCACGACCCTGCTGTAAACGAAACAGTTCTAACTCCGCCATCTGTACCCTTAAGGGGTCCCCAAACACTTTGTGCAAAGCTTTCTTAAAGTCACCCCAGTTGGTAATAATGGGGTCTTGTCCTGTGACAAGGTTGACAGCTTATTCTGCGGCCTGGCCACTCAAAAGTCCCATGACGTAAGCCACCTTCGCAGCATCTGAAGGGAAGTCCACTGGAGTAGCCTGTGCCAGGAAAAGTTCCACCTTGGCCAAAAACGCTTGCAGCTTGTGTCTTTCGCCATCAAATCTCCCAGGAGGCGTTGGCCTCACACGAGGCACATTGGTAGTAGTCTTGTTTGCAATTTGCAAATCCTTAATTAGTCCTCTTAACTGAGCCACTTCGGCCGTCAAAGCTTCCATAGCTTAGCTTTGTGCCAAAAAAAACAAAACAGGAGAATGCAAACAAACACTCTAGCTTTGTCTTTGGCGGTCGGCCAATCTGTCACGACTCCCACAGATGGCAAAGACAACGCCAAGCTAGTAAAATATATACAGTTTATTTTTAACAAAACATAGCCTCAGTCCGGCATTCCAAAAAACCCACACCCAAAACCGAAAGCAAAAATAGATAAGCCGTCCGTCTTCAGAAGAATCTTGAGCAGTAAATCGGCTTGCAGTCTGTGATCACGAAGACCCGTCAGAGAAGGAAAGAAGGAGTGCTTCACATTCCAGGAGAGCAACACAGGAAATGGTCAAACAGGACGCGGTAGACAAGCTTGCTGGGAATCAAGAACCAAGACACGAACCCACAAAATCACAAGATACAGGAACCAGCAACCCACAGCAACACCTTGGCCGACCGCAGATTCCCAAATCCCCAAGCCTTACTGTTATACCCCTACAAATCAGACTCATCAGACTCCCCACCCAAATCCGCCCTAGTGCCCTCAGCTGCAGCCCTGGGTGTGTTCCTCCAATTTTCCCACCTTTGCTCTGCAGTTAAAGGACCCCAGTCCAATTCCACATTCCCACTAGGCCAACTAATATCACTGGAAAAACCAAAAAATGAACTTTCGCTGGACTCAGCATTTAACACATTCCTGACATCCTGCACCAATGCTGAGTCCAGCTCAGTATCACTGTCTTCTGAGAGTAACTCCACGTCAAACCCCTCAAAAGTCTCATCACTGGTAGGCTCCCTAAGTATTTGTCGGACCTTCCTCCTATGTTCTGCCTCTTCCAAATGCTCATCACTTGCAGCCCTCTTTCTCCCAGCTGCAGGAGGCCCGCCCAAATCTCCCTCTTCCAAGGACATGTCTGACAAACTCTCCTCTTCCCAGTTACTACCTGTAGCAACTACAGGCTCAGGTTGCTCAACCACAACATTAAGTGTAGCCTGGTGTCGACCTTTGCAGCCCGAAAGACAGTTACATTTGTCAAGTAGGAGATCAAGGTACCACATTAAAGTGGGGAGGCAAATTTTGACTGATGTATGTGGTCATTAAAAAGAACCCAGGAATCGCTGAGAAATGCAGAAGAAACAACAAAGGGATTCTGGAAAACGCTGAGAGATGAGCAGTGCGTCAGCTCCCCTGGTGGCCAGAGTTTGCCTCTGTTCATCTATATGTGTGTAACATGTCAAAAATGTAAGTACCGTACTATACTGTGATAAATGTCACATGTTTATATGTCATATGTTGAACTGCAGGGATTGTCTGCAAGTATGTGTACTGTAATCCGTTCTGAGCCCCCTTCGGGGTGAGAAGAGCAGAATATAAATAAAGTAAATCAATAAGTAAGTAGATATTAAGAGGCATTAAGTTTGTTTCTTTGCTGCTCCAGAGACCAGAAGCATGGACCGTTGGGTTCCAAAGACAAGGTAAGAGATTCCACTGAAAACATAGGGGGAAAATCCCTTTGAAATCCTGGACTTTTGTTACTGGATCCACCATCACCTTATTTTGCTTTCTCTCTCCATAGTAAGGCAATGAGTGGGATTAGTGGCCCACAGCCTGGGGAACTGGGGAAGGTTTATAGTACCATCTCAATTCCACCCCTGCTGATTCAATATGATGTTCTGTGCAAATGAATGGACCACAAATTTCCAACCACATGATCCTTTGCTTTTTTTTCTGTCTCCCTTTTGAGTTAAAAATAGCAGTGGATGACAAGTCACTGCATTGCAAGCCCACCCCCAATCATTCCCTTTGCAGAGACCTGGAGTCACCTGGGAAACTGGGAACTAAACCCTTCTGTCCAGCAATTGGGCCAGTCTCATCTTGGTGTCTGGGGACCAGCAAAACAGTGAACCATCTTACTTTTGGAATGCATCTACACCATAAAACTAATGCAGTTTAGCACTACTTTAACTGCCATGGCACAATGCTATGAAACCCTAGAAGGTCAGACCCCAGGATCCTATAATGGCTTTAAGGGAAACCTATCGTGAGGTTTAGTTGTTTACAAGAAGTGATATGTAATTTAGACCACAATAAAATAGGAAATATCTGCCCGGGGGAGGTATGCCAACCAGTGAAGCAAAGACATAGGACAGAGGCAATCATTGCATTCTTGGCCAAGAAGCGATGCTTGTGGGTTCCTTCTCCAAAATTGTAAGCAAAAAAGTATGTGCTCTGCAAACGGCTTTTATACAACCAGGTAACCTTTTTACATTTACAAAATCTTGGTGCACACCACCAACCAAAATGACACTCTAACACAGTAATACATATAGTTAATATGTTTTTAAATGTATTTATACACTCAGTGTGAATCCTGGACCTGTTTTGATGAACACAACATAGATATCCTAGCAGGGATGGCAGAAAGACACAAACTTCCCACACAGAGCTCCCATAACCAAGAGAAAATGCTATAGGAGTTTGGTGGGCATTGACCTTGAGTTTTGGAGTTGTAGTTCACCTATATCCAGAGAGCTCTGTGGACTCAAACAATGTTGGATCAGGACCAAACTTGGCTTGAATACTCAATATGCTCAAATGTGAACACAGATGGAGTTTGGGGAAAATAGATATTGACATTTGGGAGTTACAGTTTCTGGGGTTTATAGTTACACACTAACAAAGAACATCCTGAACTCTTGCAACAATGGAATTGAACCAAACTTGGCATATTGAACTTTCATTACCAACAGAAAGTACTGAAAGGGTTTGCTTGGGAATTGACCTTGAGTTTGGAAGTTGTAGTTCACCTAAACCCAGAGAGCACTGTGGACTCAAACAATGTTATGTTATGTTGTTCTTTGTTTTCTATCCAGAATCATGATGTTGGAAGGAGGCTCACCACTTTAAGGTCCCTAAAACAGGCATGGGAAAACTTTGGCCCTCTGGGTGCTTTGGACTTCAACTCCCACCATTCCTAACAGCCTGAGGCCCCTTCCTTCTTAAGTGGCTGAGGCTGCTAGGAATGGTGGGAGTTGGAGCCCCAAAACACCTGGAAGGTCCAATTTGCCCATGCCAGCTTTCGACAGAGACCTCTCCCCCCCCCCTTCGCGCCCTTTCTTCCCCCTCCTGCCAAACGCTTACTTTTTCTTCTACACTGCCGCTTCTGCCGCCATTTTGATCCGACAGGGCGGTGTGAGTATGTTCAGGAGGAGAGGGGGGAGGGAGGAAGACGTGACCCGTGCGGGCACTACTGCGCACACTCGCCCCAGAACAAAGCGAGCAGAGTGAGGCTGGGAAGAAGGGAGCCCGAGTGGAGAAGAAAAAGTGTTCGGCAGGAGGGGGAAGAAAGGGCATTGGAAGTTCCAATTTCCCACAGCACACCTGATGATCGCTCATGGCACACTAGTGTACACACTGGTTGGGAAACATTGGAGTATGCATTCCTGGGTAATGGCCCTGGCCCTTGAACCAGGCAATGTAGACACTTTCTTATATTTGGTACATTTAAGAAATAAAAGTACGGTTCATACTGTATATCAGACTGGAGAAATAGATACAGTATATAAAAGTATAAAAGTTACACAGAAAGGAATAGATATAAGTATGGTTGCTGCGTGATCCTAGTTTTGTCTCTGGATGTCTAAGCATGGAGGTGATGGGATTTTGTCTTTTCCCAGGCCAGCCAAATAAAGAATGTTAAAATGACCCAAAGTCTCCTTTGTTTCTGAGCCACACCTGGGGCTGTTTCCAGGTCAGGCAGATATCAATATTTCCGGTCCCAGAAGTAAAACAGAAAATGTTTGATAGATTTTTGGAATAAAAGTGAAATAAAATATAGTTTATGGTTAGGAAGAGAGAGGAAAGAATCTAAACGTGGAGAAGCCCAGGAGGCTTTATGCAAAAGAAAGAACACTGATTATCTCATTCTGGCTTGTTGCCCTTGGAAAACTCTAAATCCCTAAGTGTAAATCCATTTTATTAAGGGTGGGGATGGCAGTGTTTCATAACAGACATTTGCCATTACCTTCCTCTGAGGCCAAGAGAGTGCGACCTGTCTTCAATGGGTTTCTATTGTAGAGTGGGAACTTGAGCCCTGGTCTGCAGGGTGATAGCCCAATGTACGAACCACTATGCCACGCGGGCTTTCAAGAGCAAGACATGAATAGTTTCACAAGTTCAAGGTTAAAAATATTCCCCAACAAGGCAGTTCTGAATGCTATCTAGTCCAGAGATGTGTAAAGTTAACTTGATGAGAACAATAGCTTTAGAAATAATTGTGTTGATTAAGGGGTGTTGGAGGGATAGAACATAAGTGTCAAAGATAAATCATGCAGAGGATCCAGGTTGGAACTATAAACGTCACTGTCCTTTTCATTTCAAAGATAAATCATGCAAAGGTTGGAACAAAAAGTCATTTTAAAGAGAGCAAAGCATTTTCTTCTAAGCCTGCGTCTCAAAGCACATCAATCATGGCGACTGGAGTGTTTTCTTATCTACAAAAGTTTACATTCCAAAGGTTGAACATACAGGAACTTTGCTTCCATCATAGACATGAACTCTCCTTCTCCAGTTAACTCTATAATGGCCTAACTATATCACACACCTTAGAAAATAGACACATTCAACAGAAAACATTGTTCTGCCATACATTCTAGCACTGACATAGAGTCCCAAAAAAGTAACTTTTCCAAGCTCTGATTTAACTGGGAGGCTGAGCCGAGAGGCATTAGCAAGGCTTTCTGTGGAAAACCAATATTAAAAAATAGAAGAGATCAACACTTGTTTGGCGGTGCAGAGGTGAAGTTCACTCCATCGCTTCTTGCCCTTTCCGTGAGGACAGGCCTGTAAACCTAAACCAGCTTTGTGGTTTCAGGGAATGAAGGAAGCATTGATCAGGAGCTAAATGAAAAAGGGCCCCAGTGAGGAAAACATACTAGCACGGAGTAAGACTCCAATGAAGTTATCGGGGCTGGGGCTTCAAAGAAGGAGGCAAAAGGAGGGTGTGGCCCTCCAATAAGAACTCTGCTGCACTCCTTCAATAATAGTTATAGTAGTAGTAGAAGTAGTAGTAATCAACCTCATTTCTCCTTTATTATGTTCGTAATGTAAGGACTGCCTGTATTTTGGATTTAGAATGTTTTTGTATCAATCTTCCAAAACACTATGACTTTCAAATGTGTTAGACCACAGCTCTAACACATTTGGGGGAAGCAGTTTGTTTGTTTTGTTAATTTATCTTTATTTAATGAACTACAATTGCCTTGTTACATCATCTACTCCCCGGGACTGTGGTGCAGCCGGCTGGGTGTCAGCTGCATTAAAGAAAACTACTGACCAAAAGGTCATGAGTTCGAAGCCAGCCCAGGTCGGATTGAGCTTCCGGCCAATTGTGTAGCTTTTTGTTGACCTTTGCAACCCAAAGACAGTTTCATTTGTCAAGTAGGAAATTTAGATACCACCTATGTGTAGAAAGGGTAATTTAACAAAAATTTTTTACAAGGCCATAAAAAAATCTCCAGCAAAAGCATGTGGGGAATGCGGAAAGTACATCATCAGTGTTGCAGATGGACAGTGAAGTGACAGCTCCCCTGGTGGCCAGAAGTTGAGATGTTAAATAGCTTCTGACTGTCTGTCTATATGTATTGTGTGTCTATGGCAGTGTTTTTCAACCTTTTTTGAGCTGCGGCACACTTTTTACATTTACAAAATCCTGGGGCACACCACCAACCAAAATGACACAAAATGACACTCTAACACAGTAATACATATAGTTAATATGTTTTTTTAATGTATTTATACACTCAGTGTGAAACCTGGACCTGTTTCAATGAACACAACATTGATATCTTGGCAGGAATGGCAGAAAGACACAAACTTCCCACACAGAGCTCCCATAACCAAGAGAAAATACTACAAGATTTTGGTGGGCATTGACCTTGGGTTTTGGAGTTGTAGTTCACCTATATCCAGAGAGCACTGTGGTCTCAAACAATGATGGATCAGGAACAAACTTGGCATGAATACTCAATATGCCCAAATGTGAACACAGATGGAGTTTGGGGAAAATAGACCTTGACATTTGGGAGTTACAGTTTCTGGGATTTATAGTTAACACAAAATCAAGGAGCATCCTGAACTCTTGCAACAATGGAAATGAACCAAACTTGGCATATTGAACTCTCATTACCAACAGAAAGTACTGAAAGGGTTTGCTTGGGAATTGACCATGAGTTTGGAAGTTGTAGTTCACCTACACCCAGAGAGCACTATGGACTCAAACATTATGTTATGTTGTTGTTTGTTTTCTATCCAGAATCACAATGTTGGAAGGAGGCTCACAACTTTAAAGTCCCTAAAACAGGCATGGGAAAACTTCGGCCCTCTGGGTGCTTTGGAGGGAATGGGGATGTCGGGAGGGGAGAGGCAGACTACCTATGAAAGGCATGACAACTAGCCTCCTGACTGCTGCTTCTCCTCCTCCCTCCCTCCCTCCCTCTGAGCGGAGCCATTCCATGTGGCACCTGGAAGTGGGGGCGCCTTGGTGTCTTTTAGGCCTGTTCCTGGAGTTATTTGGGGTGCTGACTCAGAAAATTGCATTGGATAGACCACAACAGCTCTGGATTTTTAAATATGGTTTTCTGTAGGCAAGCAGAAGGCGTCTACTGGATGACATATGTTCTGTATCAGAAATTATAGCTGATGTGGTCTATCCAATGCCCTTTTCTGAATGAGCACTGGTCAAAGTGGTCTCTTGTCAAGTGGTCACTGGTCAAAGCGGTTCCTGGTCAAAGTGGTCCCTTGTCGAGTGGTCCCTGGTCAAAGTGGTCTCTTGTTGAGTGGTCACTGGCCAAAGCGGTTCCTGGTCAAAGTGGTCCCTTGTCGAGTAGTTCCTGGTCAAAGTGGTCTCTTGTCGAGTGGTCCCTGGTCAAAGTGGTCTCTTGTTGAGTGGTCCCTGGTCAAAGTGGTCTCTTGTCAAGTGGTCACTGGCCAAAGCGGTTCCTGGTCAAAGTGGTCCCTTGTCGAGTAGTCCCTGGTCAAAGTGGTCTCTTGTCAAGTGGTCACTGGCCAAAGCGGTTCCTGGTCAAAGTGGTCCCTTGTCGAGTAGTTCCTGGTCAAAGTGGTCTCTTGTCGAGTGGTCCCTGGTCAAAGTGGTCTCTTGTTGAGTGGTCCCTTGTCAAGTGGTCACTGGCCAAAGCGGTTCCTGGTCAAAGTGGTCCCTGGTCAAAGTTGTCCTTGTCGAGTGGTCCCTGGTCAAAGTGGTCCTTTGTTGAGTGGTCCCTGATCACAGTGGTCCCTTGTCAAGTGGTCCCTGGTCAAAGTGGTCTCTTGTTGAGTGGTCCCTGGTCAAAGTGGCCCCTGGTCAAAGTAGTCCCTGGTCAAAGTGGCCCCTTGTTGAGTGGTCCCTGGTCAAAGTGGTCTCTTGTCAAGTGGTCAGTGGCCAAAGCGGTTCCTGGTCAAAGTGGTCCCTGGTCAAAGTGGTCTCTTGTTGAGTGGTCCCTGGTCAAAGTGGTCCCTGGTCAAAGTGGTCCTTTGTTGAGTGGTCCCTGATCACAGTGGTCCCTTGTCGAGTGCTCCCTGGTCAAAGTGGTCTCTTGTTGAGTGGTCCCTGGTCAAAGTGGCTCCTGGTCAAAGTGATCCCTGGTCAAAGTGGTCCCTTGTTGACTGGTCCCTGGCCAAAGTGGTATCTTGTTGAGTGGTCCCTGGTCAAAGTGATCCCTGGCCAAAGTGGTCCCTTGTCGAGTGTTCCCTGGTCAAAGTGGTCTCTTGTTGAGTGGTCCCTGGTCAAAGTGGTCCCTTGTTGAGTGGTCCCTGGTCAAAGTACAGTAGTCCCTGGTCAAAGTAGTCCCTGGCCAAAGTGGTCTCTTGTCAAGTGGTCCCTGGTCAAAGTGGTCCCTGATCAAAATGGTCTCTGGTCAAATAAAAGATTGGGAACCACTGAACCAGTGAGAGACACTGCAGTTTCCGCAGTTTCCTCAGTTTTCACCTGTAGTCCTGGTCAAATCTCCCCCTTCCTGTCCCATGCCTTAGGCTTTGCCTGCTGGCTACCACCTTTTGGCAGCTTCCACTTTGGTCACTTCTACGAAGTCATCTGTTGCAACGTAAATTGGTAGAAAGGTAGGTAATGATAGTATGAATAATCCAAATTTTGTTGTGATAGTGCTTGTAATTCTGGAGGGACTGTAAGGTCTGCTTCTCATAGACTTGGCATGGGGATTTGGCTAACTAGTTAAAATTCATGAGTAAACCAGGGTGTTTTTCTTACCTGAAAAAGTGTTTTGGGGTAGTTTGAACCCCTCAACCTCCCACTTGGCTACAGGCTTGCCCCTCAATATATAAAAGCATGAAGGGAAAGGCAAAGGGGAATTTTGCTTGGGAAGACGCGTCACGTGGAATACAATTTCCTCCTCTCTTTGCGCCCAAATGGCAGGAGGAAGCTATTTAAAAACCTGACATTCTCCACCACCCACTCCCCCGTCTGACAAATCTTCAACATCTGTGAATTGTGAGCCCAAGGAAACACATGCATGCGGGCCCAAACACACACACACACACACTACTGCCTCTCTCCTTTTTCTTTTGGTCTAAGTCCAAGTTAATGGGAGAATGTGTGACTGCAGCAGTGAGCGAAGAAAACTTTGGCACTCATTGGAAACGAATTCAACCCAGTTGCATGCATAAAGCAACCCTTGCTATGGTACAATGGCTGTTGAAAAAGACAGATTTCATTAAAATGGGGGAAAGATGTCTAGTTTGATTAGAAAGCTGTCACTGATGCTGTTTCTCCAAGACTGCAAACCTTTTGCAAGACAAAATAAAGTAACTTGGTTTCAATGATTAGAAAGAATAATACTTGAAAGAAGGAAATATTTTGTAATTTTTGGAGAGAGAAGTATGAATATCTGTATGCATAACTACAGCAGGCATTGGCAAACTTTGGCCCTCCAGGTGTTTTGGACTACAACTCCCACAATTCCTTACAGCCTACGGACTGTTAGGAATTGTAGGAGTTGAAGTCCAAAACACCGGGAGGTCTGAAGTTTGCCCACACCTGCACCAGATTCTAAGGTCACTTCTACACTGCCATATAACTTCCAGATTCACTTAGGCGATCCCTCATAGTCCAAGGATGCTGTGTCTTGGTGGTGGATACGTAGGTGGCTGTGGAACCTTATTCTGGACCTGCATATTCTCCAGGTGGAAGACAGTCCCAGTTGTGGTTGGCTTGACACGCCTACCTCTCAGCACATTTCTCTCTTTTGCCCTCTATTCATGCCTCTTCAAATTCTACAGCACTGCTGGTCACAGCTTACCTCCACTTAGAGCGCTCAAGGGACAGGGCTTCCCAGTTTTTAAATCTCTTTTCCTGTCCACCAACATTTCGTTTTCCATTCTTGAGTTCAGAGTAGAGCAACTGCTTTGGTAGACGGTGATTTTTGGGCATTCGGGCAACGTGGCCAGTCCAGCAGAGTTGATGGTGGAGGAGCATGGCTTCAATGCCGGTGTCTTTGCTTCTTCCAGCACACTGACATTTACCCAAGAGATTTGCAGGATTTTTCGGGGGCAGCACTGATGGAATCGTTCCAGGAGTTGCATATGAGATCTGTAGACAGTCCATGTCTCACAGGTGTAGAGCAGGGCTGGGGGGGGGGGGGGGGACAATCTGTATCTGTATACCTTTATAAAGCGGAATGTTTGTATGTATGTGTGTGGAGGGCAGAAGGCGGGAGGGCGGAAGGGCGGATAGGTGGCAGCCACTTTCACAGGCCACAGCGACCAAACACTTTGGTGATGGACCAAAAAGGACCACCAAACTTGGCACACATAACCCCCTAACCCCTACGTTTACGTCTTGGTGAGGTTTGGGGACATGACCCATGGATTATGGGAGGTTTGTAGTACAATGGATGATGGGATTTGTAAACACTTTGGTTCCCCCACAGACCACTGAGGCCACCAATAAGGACCAATACAGACCACACTCAGCACACACAGCCCCCATGACCCTCTCTACGTCCTGGTGCAGTTTGGAGGAGGGTGGACCATGGATGATGGGACTTGAAGTACCTCTACTCACTTCCCAAGTCCGCTGCAACCCTCATCCAATTACTGATCGAGACCACACTTGGCACACATAACGCCCATGACTGCCTTCATGTCCTGGTGAGGTTAGGGGGAGGACTGACAATGGATGATGGGATTTGTAGTACTTTTACACCCCTCTGTTCCCACAGACAACTGCGGCCACCAACAAACACCGAGAAAGACCACACTTGGCACACAGAGCCCCAGTGACCCACTCTACATCCTACTGAAGTTTGGAGGGGGCCAGAACATGGATGATGGGACTTGCAGTACCTTCCCTCACTTTCCAAGCCTGCTACAAACCTAATCCAATGACTGATCACCACCAAACCTGGCACACAGAGCCCTCATGACCCACTCTACATCCTGGTGCTGTTTTGTGACTGAGACGGACCCACTCTACATCCTGGTGCTGTTTTGTGTGAGATGATGAGACTAGAAGTACCTTCACTCACGTCCTAAAAACACTGCCACCCTCATCCATTCACCAATACAGACCAAACTTAGCACACAGAGCCTCCATGACCCAATCTACATCCTACTACACTTTGGGGGAGGGTGGACCAGAGATGATGGGACTTCCACTACCTTCTGTAATTTCATGATACCACTGCAACTCCCAATAATGATGGATCAAGACCAAACTTGCCACACAGAGCCCCCATGACCCACTCTACATCCTGCTGCACTTCTCAAATGCCCCGGCCACCGCCGGGTCCCCAAGCTAGTAGCTTTATAAACAAGCCCCTTGGTATCCCTATAGATGCCAATGCGAGAAAGCAAAACATCCCTTCACTCAGATTTTCTGCTTGAAGTTACTTAAGGAGAAATCTTTGACCAACTTCAAGAAAGGATTGGGAGGGTCTTGTTTATTCACATTTCAGAACAATATTCCGGTTATCTGCAAAGTAAGGTTACAAGGCACATAGCTCTCGCGAGGAATGTCTCGGGGAAAGTTGGTATCACGGTATCACTGCCGTAAGCCAGCGGAATCGAATGAGCAGTGGCAGTTGTCAGTAGCTCATCAACTTGCATTGTGGTGAAGTTTAGAGATTAGTGCCCTCATTCCATTTCCCTCCAAGTGCAAAGTTCGCGCTGTAATACTCTACCTAAATGCTAAGGGCATCAACGCCGTTCCTTTCTTGTAGTTTGAAGCCAGGACATAGAACAATAGCTTCAAACTACACGAAAGGAGATTCCACCTGAACATGAGGAAGAACTTCCTGACTGTGAGAGGTGTTCAGCAGTGGAACTCTCTGCCCCTGAGTGTGGTGGAGGCTTTGAAACAGAGGCTGGATGGCCATCTGTTAGGGGTGCTTTGAATGCGATTGTCCTGCTCTTCTTCTTCTTTTTTTTTTTTTTGGCAGAATGGGGTTGGACTGGATGGCCCACGAGGTCTCTTCCAGCTCTATGATTCTATTATTCTAATTCATCACAAAATCATTTCAGTTTATGGAGAGGACGTAATATCAAGACAGCATGTGACAAAATGGGTACGGAATATATTATGAAATCCTCTCAATTGGCACCCCCTTGACGTGGGGGAGAGACTTGCATACTAGAAGGCTGCTCTTCTGAACTGGAATTTAGGAAAGGATGATACCAAGCTTAGGACTGGTGATACTCTCCCTTAATTGCGTAGCTATGTGTCTTTCATTGATTAGTGGATGATATGCCTCTCCATTAGCGCCCCTTGTCGTGGGGGAGAGGCTTGCATACTCTAATGCAGTTGTGAGCTATGCTGGCGGTGGCATATTAGCCACCGGTAGGGCCTCCCATGTCGGACAGGTCACAACCGAAGGGTCTGACAAAGAGCGTCAAAGGGCAGGATTGGCACTCTAGCCTTTTGGTAACCATCCTAAGAGAAGGAAAACTCTAAATTTATTACATTTATTATTTTACTCAATTATTATTTTATTACATTTATTATTTTACTCTACTATTATTATTATTGGAAGGATACGTAAGCACATTCACATTGAAGAAGGTTAGAATAATGGTTTCATCAGAGTTGGACAGTCTTATCTCAAAGTACAGTTTTATGTAAATATTCAAAAACATTTCACCTACGGATGCCTCAATTAATGTAATTTTATTGATATCTATTTTTATTTTGAAATTTCACAGTATTTGGCTTGAGCCAATAAGTTTTCCCAGGTTTTTTTGTGGTAAAATTAGGTGCCTTGGCTTATATTTGAGTCGGCTTATACTCGAGTATATATGGTATAGTCATTCTTTCTATTTAAAAAAATAGTTTAATGCTATTTTCTAGATAACTCTTGTATATATGTCAGTGTAGAAGGGGACCTAGTCCAACCTGGACCACATTATCACCATCATCAGCAGCATCTATATTAATTCCCCTCTTTTCCTCTGCCAAAGGACAGTCATTACTTTCTCCAAAGCGAAGAAGGGGATGGAACTCTAGCCAAAGATGCTCCATGGCCCAGAGAGAGTGACATATGCAATGCCACTGGAGAGAAGGGGGAGTGTATTGGGATGACCCCATTGGCCAGACCCCTTGAAGGCTCCTCCCTTTGGCAAGTGTAAAAGAGCCCTCCGGGGCTGGGAAAATCACATCTCCTAAGGATATTTGACCCTGGTGGCTTTGGCCAGCTGACCTCTTTATATCAGCGGAGAGGGGACCTATCTCCATTTCTCTCCGGAGGGGCCATGAGTTTCGAACCAGCCCCGTACCCCACCTTGAAATGCTGCCCCGAAGCCTACCTCCAGCGGTGAGTCCTTCTGTGGCTTCTTTACTTCCATTCCTCGCCCTGTGTCATTCTAGCTCTCCTGCTATCAGATGGCCGCAGCTGTCCAGGGTTGGGTTGTAATATCTGCATTTGCTTGTGTGTGTCTAAAGAAACACACACACACACACACACACACACACACATATCTTGCTTCACACTCTCCGGAGTCGAATAATATTTCTGGCTCCCCAATTAGTCATTGTTCCACTTGTGGCAGGCAGGCATCCTTCCACTTTTTTCCTCCTTGGCAGCCGGGTGGCTCTGCGTGTTCTGTAAATACGAGGGGAAGTCGCAGAAAACCATGCCTTCCGGGGCAGATGGTGGCAGAAAACAAGGAAAGGTTTTGGCTCCTACCAGCAAAACAAAACCCCCTGCCGGGGAGAGTATTTTTGGGAGGACTACAGATCCCATAATCAAGCCATACAATTGACTTTTTGACCAGTGGAGTCTAGCTAAAGTCCCTTTCCCATATTTTGCCTGTCTTGGCAATCCAAACGAGTTACGGAGGAGTCATGGGCCCAATTCTGGAATCTCTTTTGGCCACCAATATACATTCCAAAACTTAGAATATTGACCTAATGCAATCCCAGAATCCAGAGGCCATTCTGATTCATGGATTTGGAGAACTGTAGTCCAGATAACGACCCTTTCCCAGGTTTGGATGTCTCGGTCATCTGAATCAGTTGCTTGCCACATGTAAATGGGTCATTGGCCCGAGTCTAGTATCTCTTTTGGCCAGTCAAAGCTTAGGATAGATCCATTACAATCCCAGAATCCAGCGGCTGTTCTAAGTAGTGGATCTAGGGAACTGGAGTCCAGATAAAGTCCGTTTCCCAGTCTTGGATGTCTTGGGCATCTGAATCAGTTGCTAGCCAGATGTAAAGGAGCCACTGGGTTGCTGTAAGTTTTTGGGTCTGTATGGTCATGATCCAGTAGCATTCTCTCCTGACGTTTCTCCTGCATCTGTGGCTAATGGTATCCTCAGGGGTCTGTTGGAAATGAGGCAAGTGGAGTGTATATATATACTTGTGGAATGTCCAGGGTGGGAGAAAAAACCCATGTCTGTTTAAAGCAAATATTGCAATTAGCTAGCTAGAATAGTATGAGTAGCCATGAATCTGCAAAGTCAATCAGTGAGGGTATCTGCCAAGAGGAAGCCTGGCTTGTGTTTCCTGGAGGCATCCTCTGTTTGGGATGTTGTTGTTTCGGCAACAACAGTAGACTACCTCTGCATAGATATTTTCACTGATTGACTTTGCAGATTCATGGCTACTCATGCTATTTATTCAAGCTTGATAACTGCAACAGTTACACTTCTAATTTCGGACTATACCTCCCAGCAGCTTTTGAGAACGTAAACAGGTACAGGGATGCTAGGAGTTGCATTGCTATTAAAGTAGACCCTCTGAACCAATGGAAATTATTTTACTAGTGAGTGTAATGTATTTCAATTGATCGAATGGATTTATTTAGAGTGGGATCAAAACTTGAAACTCTTGAAACCACCCAAAAAAAAAAAAAAAGCTTTTAGTGCAGAAACCAATTTTCTGCACAAAAATCAGGGCTTTTGCAAAAAAAGTGTTGCAGGGATACGCAAACAGATGCAAAATTGTCAGTGCTTTATTGTTTTCCCCAGTGATGTTTCTCAACTGTTGTGGAAAAAACCCAATTTTTCAGTCTGAGAATGAATAAGGGCAAATATTTATTCCATTCTTACAAACTACATTTGCAATTAGCCTTCCTGCTTTTAAAGGTGGGCAAACATGCCAAGCCTGTGTAGTGCGTATGTGTGTGGTATACATATGCATGCACACACACCAAAAGAAATGGTTTTGGGTGCTATTACTATGGGAATTGGGCTACATTTAGTCCCATAGCTTTAAGCAACTTGAAGGAATGCTGGACGGAGAATTCCTGCATAGGTCGAGGGTTGGGCTAGATGACCTTTTGAGTTCCCTTCCAACTCTATGATTCTATTTGCTTATGCATTCCCTGCACCAGAAGTGAGTTAGACTTGATGGCCCTTGAGTTCCCTCCAAACACTATATTATGTATACAGGTTGAGCAAGAAAACCAACGTGCGCCAATATCCAAAACTGTCCTTATGGGGAGCTGAGACAGTGGCGTCGCTACATTCTAGTGGTTCGATGTACACAAACTTTTCTTCATGCACAAAATTATTACAAATATTGGACATAAAATGACTCTTCAGGTGATGAGTATAAGATGTACATTGAAGAAACAGCAATGCATTTCATGTTTAAACTTGGTTCCCATCATCATGGTGTACTTATATTTTAATGTGTTGTTGAAAGCTTCAATGGGTGGAATAACTGGATTACGGTGAGTTTTTCGAGTTGTATGGTATAGTACAATATAGTAATACATAATACTAACGTTGTGCTGTGGTAATAATATAATACATTGTATGCACATATAATATTGATAATAATATTATAATGTAAAACAATATAATAATACAATATAATAATTATATATTTCATATTACATGTAATATTACTAATAATATTACAGTATATTGGTTTAGTACAATATGGGAATGCATGTGCTGGACGGGGTTACACTCCCCCTGAAGTCACAGGTCCGCAGTTTGGGGGTTCTCTTAGATTCAGCGCTGACGCTTGATGCTCAGGTGTCGGCTGTGGCTGGGAGAGCCTTCGCACAGTTAAAACTTGTGCGCCAACTGCGACCATACCTCGTGAAATCTGACTTGACCATGATGGTCCATGGCTTGGTTATCTCTATATTGGATTACTGCAATGCGCTCTACGTGGGGCTTCCCTTGAAGACGGCCCGGAAACTTTAACTCATCCAATGCTCGGCTGCCAGATTAATAACTAGGGCAGGTTACAGGGAGCGGTCGACCCCCCTGTTTAAAGAGCTCCACTGGCTGCTGTTTATTTTCTGAGCCCAATTCAAGGTGCAGGTGATTACTTATAAAGCCCTAAACGGTTTGGGACCCACCTACCTTTGTGACCAGCTCTCCTCCCATGAACCAGCCCGAGCCCTTCACTCGTCAGGGGAGGCCCTCCTTTACTCCATGCCAGTCTCACAGACCCGGCTTGTGAGCACTAGGGGGAAAGCCTTCTCCTCTGTGGCCCCCCGTCTCTGGAATTCTCTCCCAGGAGAGATTAGGAATGCCCACTCACTGGAATCCTTTAAAAAACAACTGGAAACCTGGTTTTTCCACCGGGCCTTTGGAGATTAGACTCCCCAAATGCCCCCGTTTTTGGTGAGACCCCTCCCCCCCATCTGATCTTTATGTTTTGACACTGCTCCAGTTATCTCCCCCGAGTTTTAAACATTTTATATGTACAGGTGGCTTGCCCTAGCTTTTCTGTTTAAGATTCACCTATGTTGTTGTGTTTTCAAAGATGTATTTATTTTATTGTGTTATTGCTTTCATTGTGTTTATTGTTTTCCGATGTTTTTGATATTTTTTGTGATTTGTTGTTTGGGCACGGCCCCATGTAAGCCGCTCCGAATCCCCTTTGGGGAGATGGATGCAGGTTAGAAATAAAGTTTTATTATTATTATATTATGTTACTAATATTATGCTATGCTAATAATATATTGTATTTATTACATAGAACTTGTAAGCCGCTCTGAGTCCCCTTTGAGGTGAGAAGGGCGGCATATAAATGTCGTGAATAAATAAGAATAATAAATAAATATTCCAGCAGCATTCTCTCCTGATGTTTCACCTGTGTCTGTGGCTAATGGCATCTTCAGAAGTTTGTTCAGAGGTCCGTTGGAAATGAGGCAATTGGAGTGTACATCTGTGAAATGTCCAAGGTGGGAGAAAGAACTCTTGTCTGTTCGAAGCAAAGTCAATTAGTGAGGGTATTTGTTGGCTGTTGTTGCCTGGAGGCATCCTTTGTTTGGGAGGTGTTAACTGGCACTTGATTGTTTGCTGCCTGGAGTTCCCCTGTTTCTGAGTGGTGTCTTGATTCTGGTGTTGCTGTTTTTTTAATACTGGTAGTCAGATTTTGGTCATTGTCATGGCTTTCCCCATTCTGTTGAAATTATTAATGAGTTTCTTGTGGATTTAAATGGCTCGACCAGACTCACCCGGCCGAGCGCATTGCGACCATCATGGCCCTAGGGAGGGGACTTCTTCCCAGAAGCCCCCTGGGTGGCGGAAGAGTTTCCTGCCACCAGTGTCAGCTGGCCAATGGTGGGGCTGGCACCGCCTCCCTCGTCGGCGGGCCAGCCCTCGCTTTCACCTGGGCAGTCTATTCAAGGCTGCCCAAGGCTCCTCAAAAGGCACTGGGCCTGTTCCTGTTTTTGTCCATCCCACCCACCCTGCTTGCATTCATTGTTTGTATCTTTTTACTTTTCATGCTGTTACTTGTGTTCATTGTCGCAACTCTGTTTGGTGTGTGGCATGGGCCCTGGATCTAGCTGGCTTATAACCCCCTGGTGGTAGCGGGGATAACGCCCTGGCCCCTGGAGTGCCGGGTTTTTGTGGACTGGTAGTGGGCCGGTGGCACCCAGGCATGCAAGCATCTTAGGACAACAGTGGGTTGTCCGACCCCGGATCCAGGACCCATGTATGGCTGCCAACCCTTCTTCCTGTTATCAATAAATGAGTTGTGGCCAATTTTATCCCAACAAATTGTGTCTCTGTGTTATTGGTTATTAGGCGGGAGGTGTATCACTCATGCACACGCAAATGGCTTCTCTGTGCAAGAGACATTGGCTCCTCCAGAGTGGAAGGTGCAGTCTCCTCGGTGGCAGCTACACTTCGGTGCCCCTCCCCATCCCCAGTCTACTGGAAAGTGATAGTTCACACCTCACTTATGACACCAGAACTGATAAAATCTATGTTCCGCTGGACTTTTATGAAACTGATCAGTAGCCTACTACCATAATCAGATAAGACTCTCTCTCTGCCCGCCCCAAGGACCCCAAATCACATTTACTATCCCTCCCCATTTTGTATTCAATCTGTACCTAAATAATTTTGTGTCTGGTGGGATTGGGGGGGGGGGGAGAGCAAGGAGGGTATAAAAAGGGCTGAAATGCTATGGAGAGAGAGTTGGGGGGAGGAGGAGAAGGGATCTACATTGTTAATTGCAGCAATAATATGTTTCACGCTTCTATCTATGCTTGATGTTTTTTATAATTTTAATGGTTATTTTCTACAGTTACATATGTTATTGATTTGGATATGTGATATCTATTATATAAAGGAGGTCCCGTCGTCGAACGACTGACAAAGACAGAGAAACCTTCCAAGGCAGAGACACCAAACTTGCCAACAAAAATAGGCCTCAAGCAAGGAAAGTTTTTAGCAAAGAAACTCCCCCCCCCCAAACCTAGAAGGCCCCCAAAAGAACGATACAAAAAAACCTACATTTCCCAGCATCCTCTGCGGCAGCCAGCGAAGCCCATTGGCCAACATTGGCCCACACAAAATGCAGGGAGGCTGAGTAACCATAGCAATGCTGGGCACAGCCAGACAAGGCTAGGATAGAATGCTGGGTGATTTGATTTCAGTCAGTTGGTGTTTGAGGGTTAAACTGTCAAAACCAAACTCTATGAGGGAGCAATTCTCCAGCAATTCCTACCCACACAACACAACTTCCTATCACAACCCATCCCCCCAAACTTACGGGACCCCCCACACACACAACACCTACCACCACCACAAACAAAAACCAACTCCACCTATACTCCAAACACAACACAACACTGCACTGATACTCTACAAACACACACAAACACCCAAAACACCCCACCCACACAAGCATTCCACAACATACTACCACTCACAATGCCACTACACACCCACTAACTCACCAAAAAAGTAATACCTACACACAACACAATACGCACATAACACAACCTTGCGTCTACTGCTCAACCCATTTGCATGCCATTCCTTCCTTTCACACAGGCAGAAACTGACCCAAAATCAAGCCATGCCTTCTAAAAAGAACAGCATCGGACGACACACTCGCAACGCTACATACATCAAACAAAAAAGGGCAGAACAAACACCAGAACAGAAAGACACTGCACGACATAGCTTTTGCCATCACCATAAACAAGGCTCAAGGACAAACACTACAAATCTGTGGCACAGACCTTGACACAGAATGCTTCTCCCAAGGACAACTCTACGTAGTGTGCTCCAGAGTTGGGAAACCACAGAACCTCTACATCAACACAGCAGACGGAAAGACAAAAAACATCCACAAGCTCTGCAGAACGCCGGCAACACCACACACTGACAACTCCACAGGACTTCAACATCCCACCCACCAGAACAACCCACAACGACACAGCCATGACCCCACCAAGACCATAAGTAACATCAATTCCAACCCTTACATACTCAGACTTTCTCGCATCTCCTAAATAGGGCACAGCAACGCGTGCCGGGTACAGCTAGTTTTTATATATATGTGAGGCATTGAATTTGCCATTATGTTGTAAACCGCTTTGAGTCCCCCCAGGGGTGAGAAAAGTGGTATAGAAATGCAGTTAATAATAATAATAATAGTCTGGCATATAAACTTATAGGGGAAAATGGGAAAGGAAAACATGCAGGGAAAATACTTTGACATTTTGGGAAAAGGGAATATCACATTTGTCCAATATTCATCTGAAAGAAATTACATGAAGCATATTTTAGTAGTTCATAGGGAGTGAGTCCATTGGCTAAAAGGGAAAAGGGAGCCTTTTTAGCAAGTATTTTTATGATAGAAGTTCATAAGTTTTCCTTTGATTGGAAATCAGGGGCTGTGAAAGGGTCCATGAAGGGAAAATTCAAAAGTCCATACGGGTTCAATATAGTTGCAGGAAAAAGTTCAATGTTCTGTTGCCTCAGAAGAGTCCTTGGTACTCGGAAAACTATAGATCTCAAACCATCATTGGGTCTGGCATTGTGGGGTTCCTAGGAATGGATACAAAGCAGGGTTCATAAAAGTGGCGGAAGAGCCTTCAATGCTCAGCAAGGAAGGGAGAAAGGTTTGTATTTTGAATCCGCTGTTCCAACACTGCCAGGGCTTGGTTCTTGGAAACTGCAAGTCCCTGCCGTGGTGGTTTCTGGCAATCTGGTCTGCTGGCATCATGAAGCCCCTAGGGAGTCCACATAGCAAGCTCATGGAACACAGACTTCCCGGGGACCCAGAATCCATGATGAGATGTTGGAACTCCCTGCTGCAGGACCAGTCAGCTGGCACTTTTGAAAAATAATACTTAAGAACAAAAAAAAGGTCATTCCCGGGGCACAAGGATCAGGAGACAGAAAAGTGAGATAGCTGAGAGTTGCAAATAGAGGTTTCTTTTATTGGAGGATTAGCTACAATGTTAGGAGAGAGGAAAGGAAAGCAAGGCAGGAACACATCTTCGGAGGCTGCTGCTGTAACCACGCTACCCAGCCATGCTGGGCCAATGGGGCATTTAGGAACTGTGGAACTCCCTGCTGCAGGCCAATCCAAAACAATACGGTTGAAATAAAAGAACGTAGCTGAGAACATATCTGAGATTCAGGCTCAAAGAGTGCAATAAATCTTGAAAAGAGCCCAAGGAAAGGGCCAAAATCAAATAGTATCTGTGGAATAGTATTATCGAACATGAAAATGAACAAAACCTGGTTACCAGCATGAAAAAAAACACCAGAATCAAGACAGTAAATATAGAACACCACTCAGAAACAGGGAGATTCCAGATAGCAAATAATCAAGTGCCAGTTAACACCTCTCAAACAGAGGATGCCTCCAGGCAACAGAGGCCAGGCTACCTCCATGCAGATCCCCTCACTCAGTGCTATTCAAGTTTGCTATTGCAAGTTTCACACTAGCCTTCGCAACATTCACACTTGCTTCAAACAGAAAAGGGTTCTTTCTCCCACCCTAGACATCATTCCACAGGTATATACAGTATGCACTCCACTTGCCTCTGTTCCAACAGACCTCTGAACAATCCTGTAAGGATGCCAGCCACTAGGCATGAGAAAAATGAAACGGAAATTAAAAGGATTCGTAAGAGATTTGTATGTAATGGGACTTTTGAGCTTTTACGGATCGCTGCCGCGAACCCGGAAGTAGACTTCCTTTTATGGTCCTTGAGGCCAACAATTTGCGTTATGATCGTAATAAATTCTTAATTATTGTACTACGTACTCACTTCTCCCTGTCTTCTCCCCCTCATTTCCTTCCCGCCTTCATTCAGCTTCTTCTTTTTCCCGCATTTCTATGGGGAACTGGAAGTGACGCTGCTGCTAGGTAGGCAATGCATTCTGGAAAGTGTAGTCCTCCACACTTCCCCCCCTCCTTCTCTTCCCCGTTGCTCTGCTGCCATGCCCCATCGCAGGGGCCAGCTTCACACACACACGCGGCGCTTCTCCTCTCTCTCCCTGCGCTCTCTCAGATGCTTCTCTTCCCCGTTGCTCTGCCTTGCCCCATCGCAGGGGCCAGCTTCAGCCCTCCAGGTACGTGTTTTGGACTTCAACTCCCACCATTCCTCACAGCCTCAGGCCTCTTCCTCTTCCTCTCAGCCTGGGCAAACTTGGGCCCTCGCTCCCTCAGGATCGGGGTGAGAGAGAGGCAGCGAGGAGCGAGGGGGGGCTCCTCCTCCTTTTTTTGCTGCTTCCAAGAATAGAATACCCCCTCCCTTCCTCCTTCCCTCCCTCCTTCCTATTTGGAGAGTCCCATCTAGAATTCAGTGTGGTTTATTCAAGTTTTGGCCTACAACTCCCAGAAATCCCAGCCAATTTACCAGCTGTTAGGATTTCTGGGAGTTGTAAACCAAACTCCATCTGAATGCGCATGCTCTGGCATACGAATTACTAACGAATTTCGTTAGTACTTAAGTAACATTTTAGAAATTTTTGGAAATTTTTTTGTAAGTCTTTCTTTTACTAATCAACCCCCCCCCCCCCATTTGATTTTAGAATCGCCATTTTTGGGTTCTAAAACATGCCTACCAGCTGCAGATGCAGGCAAAATACCAGGAGAGAGTACTACTGGAACATGATCATACACCCCCCCCCCCCAAATACCCTCACAGCAACCTTACTTATATTTTGTCATAGGCTGAGGTGAAACAGACCTGGAAACATAAGTTCAAATGAAAATGTTATCAAGAACATTTGAAATATTCCTTTAGCTTAATATAGATTCATACAGCTGAGACAGACCAGAGGTTGAGTTTCAGGGAAGGAGGACGGGATCGAGGAAATTGTCCTCCAAATAACAATTCCTCTAGCATTGAAATCATGAGCATTTAGAGAGACAGGCATCCAAACATGAAGGGCTGGCCACATGATACTAAGCTTGTCCGATGGCACTATGGGTTAAACCCTTGTGCTGACAGGACTGAAGACCGACAGGTCAGAGGTTTGAATTCGGGGAGAACGTGGATGAGCTCCCTCTGTCAGCTCCAACTCCCCATGCGGGGACATGAGAGAAAACCTCCTCCAGGATGATAACACATCCGGACATCCCCTGGGCAACGTCCTTGCAGACGGCCAATTCTCTCACACCAGAACCAACTTGCAGTTTTTCAAGTCGCTCCTGACATGGAAAAAAAAATCTAAACTGTAGAATTAGTTCAGTCTGACATCACTTTAACTGCCATGGTTCCATGCTGTGGAATGATTTCAGCCTTCTCTGCCAAAAAAATACTGATATCTCATCAAACTACAACGGACAGAGATATATGGGAGTTGTAGTGAAAGTAGTGTCAAACTGCATTCATTCTACTGTATAGATGTAACTTGGGGGAATGCCAACACAATGTAAGTGTTCCCAATGTGAAAAAGTTTTCAAAGTATCGTGCTAGACATATTGTCGAAGGCTTTCATGGCTGGAATCACTGGGTTGTTGTAGGTTTTTCGGGCTATATGGCCATGTTCTAGAAGCATTTCCTCCTGATTTTTCATCTGCATCTATGGCAAGCATCCTCAGAGGTTGTGAGGTCTGTTGGAAACTAGGAAAATGGGGTTCATATATTTATGTAATGTTGATTTTAATAATTTGTGTAATAATCCACGGTTACCTGGGAGTCAAGCGTAGTCTCCTCCTCTGGAAGTCATTGAGCAGTGTCTAGATCAGTGTTTCCCAACCTTTTTTGAGCCACGGCACACTTTTAACATTAAAAAAAATCCGGGGGCACACCAACCAAAATGACAAAAAATGACACTCTAACACAGTAAATAATGGCTGGGGGATGGTGGCCTGCTGGGAGCAGCTGCTGGGAGTGCCGAAGCCAGGGGAGGAGCCAGGCCATGCCATGCTCCGCCCCCTCCCCCGGCTTCAGCTCTTCCAGAGCTTCTCCAGCCTTGAAGGGGCAATGCCAAGCCAGCGGTGGCAGAGCCAGCACAATGCTGGCTTGGCACTGTCCCCTCAAGGCTGGAGAAGCTGTGGGAGAGCTGAAGCCGGGGAGGCGGAGCCAGGCTGCGCCATGCCCCGCCCCCCTGGCTTCAGCTCTCCCACAGCTGAAGCTGAAGCTGTGCAGAGGAGGAGCATGAGCGGTGGATGGGTTTCAGTGGGCGGGGCTCCTCCTCCGCGCAGCTTCAGCAAGTGAGGGGCAGGAGTCATGACGGATTGGAGGCTGGCTGGGGAAACAGCCGAAGGAGGCGGCGCAGCAGGAGTTCAGTAGGAGGAGGGGGGAAGGAAGGGGGGCAGAGAGCTTTTCTCGCAGCACAGCAGGAGGTCCGTCACGGCACACACAGCGGTTGGGAAACACTGATCTAGATGGGTTCTCGTAGGTTTTTCGGGCTATCTGGCCATGTTCTAGAAGAATTCTCTCCTGACCTTTCGCCTGCATCTGGGGGGCCGAGAGGATTTTGTTTCGGGGGGCTGAGTTTGGTTCGGGGGCTGAGACTGGGTGGAATAGGGTCTACCCTAGCAAACCTTTTGTATTGTTATCCCAATAACCCCATTAATGTGGGATATAATGAGCATGATGATCAGATCATGATATGAATAAACATAACAGTTTAAATAATGTACCAGTAAGGCCTTTTCGTGGACCACCCGGAGAATTTCAGGGGGCTGGCTGCCCCCCCTGGCTACATGCCTGGTGGCAAGCATCCTCAGAGGTTGTGAGGTCTGTTGGAAACTAGGAAAATGGGTTTATATATCTGTGGATTTATATATCTAGTATCCAACAGACCTCACAACCTCTGAGGATGCATGCCATAGATGCAGGCAAAACGTCAGGAGAGAATGCTTCTAGAACATGGCCATACAACCCTACGAGAACCCATCTAGACTCTACTGAATGACCTCCAAAAAACCTACAATGAGCCTATCATGCCAGAGTCGGAAGGGACCACAAGGGGCATCCAGTCCAACCCCTCACCTTGCAAAAAATAGGCAATGAACAGCCTTCCCAAAAGATGGATTTATGGGTGTATCTACATTTTAGGATTAATCCAGATTGGCACCACTTGAACTGCCATGGCTCAATGCTAGGGAATCCCGAGAGTTGTAGTTTGCTCTCTTTGACAGCGAAAGCTAAAAAAAAGTTGTTAAACTCCAACTCCTGTGATTCTATAGCATTGAGCTATGGTAGTTCAAGTGACACCAAACAATGTTAATTCTTCGGCGTAGATGCATTCTTTGTCTCGCTCTCTGCAATGCTAGAAATCCGAAGACCGAAGGACCATGTCTTGGGAGGGGGGCAAGATTCTTCATAGCTTGGGGCAAAGTGCTCCCTTGGCCCTATTATTTATTTACCCCTTGGTTCAAGGCTCTGCCAGGGCCATCCATGCCATGAAGGAATGCGGAGGAATCTGAGACGCTCGGTTTGGAACGATCTCCTCCACATGATCCTTCCTTGCGACATGCCCCGGGTCCATTTGTCCTCTTCGCTCTGCTCCTCATTGCAGAGAGAGAGAGAGAGAGAGAGAGAGAGAGAGAGAAAATAACAGAAGGGACGGGCTAAGATTGGACAAGGAAAGGGCCGCGTGAAATTGCAAGCGGCCTTTGTGGCTCAGCTGGGGAATGTGGACACCGGCCAGGAAAGGCTTGGAGGGCATTAAAGAGGCGCATGGATGGAACAAGGAGGGTTGGCCTCGTGGAACCTTCCACCATTAATGCCTCCGATAAAAGTTTGCCACCAGCTTCAGATGCCAAGGAAACTCACAGGGGCAAAAAGGCTATTATGACCCACCCCCCCACCCCAAATACTAACTAATGCTGGCCCCCCAAATGGAATTTTCCTTCGGCCCCCCAAATTGCTAGCATTGCAATAACTTCACCCTTCTCTCGGGAATTTAGAAATACAGTTTAGGCACCAAGAGAAAAGGAGCTGGCAAGCTTAGCTGTCATGAGTCCCTCTACTTCACGCATGAGCAAACTTTGGCTCTCCAGGTGTTTTGGACTTCAAATCCCACAATTCCTAACAGCTTAATGTTTTGGTGGTCTCTCTTTTCCTGGAGTTTGAATCCATTGCTTTATATCCTGGCGCTTGTCTACACTTGCCCTAAAGTGGGCAGAACGTGGTCCTGAATGTCCAGATAATGTCTAGGGGCTTCCAGTCCTTATTTCAGGGTAAACTGGGGTGAGCTGCTTTAGCCCTGTGTTAATGATGTATACAATAAATGAAAAACCACATATATTAAATTCTCATCAACTTGAAGGTGAATCCATCGAAGATGGAGATCCTATGGCTGGGTCATCCTGGTATTGGTGAGTGCCGGTTGCCTACTCTGGATGGCGAGCGTTTAAGCCTGTTGTCTTTGGTAAAAAGCCTGGGGGTCCAACTAGACCAGGGGTGCCCACACTTTTTCATCATGCGAGCTATTATATGAACAATCAAGTTGAAAAGATCACCTGTTGTGCATGTGAGCGTGTGCCCGCACATGCGCGCGCACGCTCCTACTGCAGCCTTCCGTCTGCGCGGGGCTTCTTTCTTGCCTGCCCACGAACTCGCCACCGCGCGCACCCGGGAAGGGGATCCTCCTTGCCTGCGCGCTCTCTGTCTCTTAATGTCTTTGTTGCCTTCCTCCTTCCTGCTGCGTGCTTTCATGAAGCAGGAAGTCCCCATCCCGTCCTGCTTCTTGCGTGCACAGCAGGCCCCTCCCACGCATGCAGCAGGAGGGTATTTATAGGCACACCCGCCAGCGCTCCGGCCAGATATGGCTGCGGCGGCGGCTCGGAAGGCGCAGGGCTGGGAAGAGGGACCTCCTGGCTGCTGCCTGGGCTGGGAAACTCAACCGAGAGAGGGACCCACATGAGGCTGGTGCCTCCCCATGGCAGCCTCCCCCCTCCCTCCTCCCTCGAGGCTTCCTTACCTGGGCAGGAGAAGGAAGAGTGGAAGAGGTGCTTCCCCAAAGTGACAGATGCAGCCAGGGGGCTTCCTTCCTTCCTTTTGAGGATGTCACTCAGAAAGGACGCCCAAGTGGACGGCTGGCAGGAAGAAGGACCCCTCCCACTGGTGGCAGTCCATGCCCATGGGAGAGAGAGAGAGAGAGAGAGAGAGAGGGGTGGCTCTTCCTGGCTGGCTCTGAAGAGCCACCTCTCTCTCTCTCTCTCTCTCTCTCTCTCTCCCGTGGGCCCCTCGCCACCTTTCTCCTTCGAGGGCGAGGGAGGGCGAGGCGGAGAAAGGTGGTGAGGGCACAAGCAGCAGCAGCAAGTGGCGTCTCCATCCCGCAGCCCCCTCCTCCTCGGGTTCAGCCCCAGGAACACGGCGGAGCCCTCCCTCCTCGCCCCCAACCAAGGAAAGAACGCAGCCCCACACAACTCGCTCGCCCAGATCTCGGCTTGGAATGGGAGTCCCGAGGGCAGCAGCAGGGTTTGCGGTGGGGCTTGTTTGGCTTTGCCCCACTTTGCCCGGCCTCCTTCGCCTCTTTCTCTCTCTCTCCCTCTCTCCTTCCAGCGCCCGCCTGCCTGCCTGCCAAAAGGATCCGAAAAAGTTCTCTGGATTTCTTTCTTCTCTCCTTGACTCTCTCTCTCTCACACACACACACATTCCCTCCATCCCTCCCACAGCCTCGCATCCTATCCATGCGCGTGCCTTCGCCTTGCTCCCCCCCCCCAGCAGCAACCGATGGGAGGTCATGTCACCACACCGTGCGTGGCAAGACGAGCGCCAGGGCCCGCCCACTAAAGCCTCATTTTGGCAAAAGAAGCCCCACGAAGGCGGCAGCGGGAGCGCACGTGCGCGCGCATGGCAGGAGGCCCAAAGATCACCTGGAAGAGAGCCGAAGATCACCTAGGTGCTCCCGATCACCGTAATGAGCACCCCTGAACTAGACCCACTGCTATCGATGGAGACTCAAATCTCCACAGTTAGCAGGTCCGCCTTCTTCCATCTCCGACAGGCTAGGCGACTGGCTCCTTACCTTTCCAGGAATGACCTCGTTACGGTGATCCAGGCGATGGTCATCTTGAGGTTAGACTACTGTAATGCCCTCTACATTGCCCTTCCCTTGTCGACAACCCGGAAACTCAAGCTGGTGCAAAATGCTGCCGTTTGATTGCTGGTGGGAGCACCATCAAAAGAGCACATCACATCACATCAATTTTACCGCAATCGCACTGGCTGCCAATAGAGTACCGGATTGTTTTCAAGGTGCTGGTTTTGACCTTTAAGGCCTTGTATGGTCTAGGGCCAGTGTACCTGAGGGACCGCCTCACCCCATACGTTCCCCCGAGATCACTGCGATCAGAAGAACAAAATCTTCTGGTGATTCCATCAGCCTGTTCCTGCCGCCTTTCAGTAACAAGACAAAGAGCCTTCTCCGTGGTGGCGGCGACTTTATGGAACGCGTTACCAGATGGAGTTCACGTTATCACAGAGTTAGCCCCTTTCCGGAGGGCCTGCAAGACGACCCTTTTTAAGCAGGCCTTCAATTTAAGCACCCCCGGATAATTCTGAGCATGCCCTTGTGTTTTATATAACAAATTGTTTCATGTGCATTTTTAAATTGCTGTTTTATGTAAACCGCCTCGAGCCTGCAGGGAGGAGCGGTATATAAAAGTGAACAATAAATAAATAAATAAATAAAATAATCAGGGAATCATAGAATCACAAAGTTAAAAGAGACCTTGTGGGCCATCCGGTCCAAGCCCCATGCTAAGAAGCAGGAATGCTTCAGAGTTTCAGCAAAGTAGCAGAGTATCCCTGCAATTTGTGCACAGTGTGAACAGCACGACGGTTCCCAATGAAAATGGGTCTGCTGTCCACAAAGGCTGGTGCTGCCACCCCCTGTTTCCTCCTTCATTTGGAGCTCTGTGGGCTGCAGGCAATGGGAGAGGAAAGGTGACAGGTGACAGTCTAGCAGGGCGGATTGAGTTTCAGCTTGGCTGCCCCATGAAGACTCCATCTGGTCCCTGCTGAACATCCCAGTGTCTTCCAGTAGGCCAGGTTGATCCCAAACAAATATTGGGTCAAAACTCGTTCTGGATGTAGGGGGCACTGGCGCTTCGAATCTGATTGACTTCTGAATTTTTTTTGGAAAAATTTCAAAATTTGGAAAAAAAATCTGAAATTTTGGAATGGCTTCGTTAATGGCAGACATGCATGCGCAGTAAGAAAGTCACCCAGTTTGGATGCCAAATGCAGAGGGAGGGAAAGACACCTGCGTCCAAACTGGGTTAAAGACCCAGTTTGGAGGCCAATGTCTTTCCCTCCCTCCCTGTTAGACCTAACGCGGAAGGAGGGAAAATCATCTGTGTCCTAAGTGAGTCTTTAACCCAGTTTGGACACCAATGGCTTTTTCTCCCTCCGCGTTAGGTCTAACAAGGAGGGAGGGAAACACATCCGCGTCCAAACTGGGTCAAAGACCCAGTTGGACACCGGTGTCTTCCCCTCCGCGTTAGGTCTAACGGGGAGGGAAAGACAGCCGCACAGGGAAGGGAAGGCCAGGGAAGGGAAACCCACTGATTCGCACAAAATGGTGGCGGTGGCTTGAGGGCAAGGCCAGGGACATCACTTCAAAACCACTTTCATTCCTCTCTCAAAAATGGCATTCGGCGGCCTAAATGGCAAATTCACTTCCAGGTTTGCTTTTTATCTAAATGAGCCCTGTTTCAAAGAGCCTGAAAACTTATTCCGGACATTCATTCACCTCGGATTTTTGAGAAGCATTTTCGTACTGGTTGTGGGGGTCCTAACCAGGCCTATCTTCCAGGGCTGGTCCTGAAATATTTGGTGGATCTAGATGAGCCCTGGTTTCTAGAGCCTCAGAAAACAAGTTTTCTCCTTCCTCAATGTGACCTCCTTTTCCATATTTAAAAATGGTTCTCGTGTTCTCTCTCAAGCTTGTCTTTTCCAAACCAAACAACTCCGGCTTCCTGGGCCGCTTTTCAGATGGATTCGGGGGTCCCAGTCACTTTCCACCTTGTCCATTTCCAGCTTCAATATTTCATGGCCAAACAGCTCTGACTGGGGATTTGATCATATGTATATTTGCAAGCATGTTAGCAAGCTTGCATCACAGTTGATCCGTGGAGCCCCACACCACCCGTCACACAATACATACTAATTTCTGGTGGGGCTCCATGGATCAACTGTGGTGGAAGCATCCTAGCACACTTGCAAAGTCTCTCCTGACAATCAGAGGTGTTTGGCAGTCAATGTGATGAGGTGGATTGCCAGAATTCCCTGCTTTCAGGACACTTCTGCCTCTCGTCAACCACAGAGGGCTTTGCATGATAGCTGGAAGTAGTTTAACTCATGTGATGAGCTCCATGCCTCTCCATGCTTGAAAAGAGGCTGAAGTGTCCTACCAGGGGGACATGTCTCCATGTGATGTGGTCAATTGCCAGAGTTCCCTCCTTTCAGGACATTTCTGCCTCTCGTCAACAACGGAGGGCGATACATGATGGCCAGAAGTAGTTTAACTCATGTGATGAGCTCCATGCCTCTCCATGCTTGAAAAGAGGCTGAAGTGTCCTACCAGGGGGTCATGTCTCCATGTGATGTGGTCAATTGCCAGAGTTCCCTCCTTTCAGGACACTTCTGCCTCTCGTCAACCACGGAGGGCTATGCACGATAGCTGGAAGTAGTTTTTTATTTATTTATTTATGGCATTTTACCCCGCTCTTCTCAACCCCCGAGGGGGGGGACTCAGAGCGGCTTCCAAAAGGCATAATTTGATGCCTACATCACAATTGCAGTATAAAACACAACATAAAACCCTCCAGCATTCGACACTAAAATACATTAAAATACAATTATATTCACACATCCTATGCATTCACCTATGTTAAAAACAGTGTTCCATCCATAAAAGCATTGAGCCCTATTCACCAACTTTCCATTAAAACTACTAAAGTGCTGTCCTGTGCTACTATGCGAACGCCTGGTCCCACTTCCAGGCTTTCACTTTTTTCCTAAATGTCAGGAGGGATGGAATTGATCGTATGTCGCTAGGGAGCGCATTCCACAGACGGGGAGCCACAACCGAGAAGGCTCTCTCCCTCATCCCCACCAGCCGCACCTGGGAAGCCGGCAGGAGCGAGAGAGGGCTATGCACGATATCTGGAAGTAGTTTAACTCATGTGATGAGCTCCATGCCTCTCCATGCTTGGAAAGAGGCTGAAGTGTCCTACCAGGGGGACATGTCTCCATGTGATGTGATCAATTGCCAAAGTTCCCTCCTTTTGGGACACTTCTGCCTTTCTTCAGACACAGAGGGCGATACATGATGGCCAGAAGTAGTTTAACTCATTTGATGAGCTCAGTGCCTCTCCATGCTTGAAAAGAGGCTGAAGTGTCCTATGAATGGGACGTTTCTCAATGTGATAAGGTGGTATTTCCCATTCCATTGATTTATTGCTTTTTGGACATAAAGGGGAAAGGAATAGAAATCCTACTCAAGATGTGGGCAGAAATCAGGGGTAGACTGTTGCATGCAAATCCTGTTTGTTAAGTAAAATAGTGGGAATTCATGTTTTTCCTGAATCCTAGAAAGGACAGTCCGGGAGTAAACAGCCCTGGGGGAAAAAGAGCGAAACATCATGCTAGCAGTAATGCCTTCCTGCCAAGGAGAGTCTCCCCCTCTGAGCCTGAAAGCAACCACAGCAGAGTACGCAAAGGAGCCGTAATTATGATCAAAGGCGGATGCTGCGAGGTGTATAATTAAGCTCCCCCTCCGTCCCAGATGAAGGAGGGGGCGCCATGTTTACACACCAAGCGCTCCCCTTTGGGAACTGACTGCCAGACTCGGAGACATATGGGTTTGGGATTAGGAGCGGCTTTGTGAGAGTTGCACCTGTTCCCTGGAAAGGTGGGGTTTGCGGAGGTGTTGCAAAGCTCTCCGCAGACACAAACAAGGGAGCACTGGGCCTTTATATTTAGCCTGTATTGAGTTTTTCACCCATGCCGGCTCAGCATCTCCACTCTCTCTCTTGGACGGGGATTATGTCATGTTCCCTCGAAATCCAATCCCCCACGTGCGGCCGATACGCATCATGCCAATGTCTGTGCATCATGCTCAGGACTGCACTGGGTGGTCTGCAAAAACATTAAAATCATAGAATCCTAGAGTTGGAAGAGACCTGGTGGGCCATTCAGTCCAACCTCATTCTCCCCATTCTGACAATCGCGTTCAAAGCACCCCCAACAGATGGCCATCCAGCCTCTGTTTCAGAGTTCCACTGCTGAACAGCTTGCAGAGTCAGAAAGTTCTTCCTAATGTTCAGGTGGAATCTCTTTTCCTGTAGTTTGAAGCCATTGCTCCATTGCGTCCTAGTCTCCAAGGCAGGGGAAAACAAGCTTGCTCCCTCCTCTCTATGACTTCCTCTTACATATTTATACATTACTCTCATCATGTCTCCCCTCAGCCTTCCCTTCTTCAGGCTAAACATGCCCAGCTCTTGAAGCCACTCCTCATAGGGCTTGTTCTCCAGACCCTTGATCATTTTAGTCGCCCTCTGGACACATTCCAGCTTGTCATTAACTGTCTTTAATTGTGGTGCACAGAATTGGACACAGTATTCCAGGTGTGGTCTAACCAGGAAAGCAAGCCTTGTCATGCGGAAATTGGGTGTCAAGCTCCTTCAGTGCAATAAACCTGTCTTTTGGACCTATAAAATATGTTCTTGGTTTGGATTACAGCTCCCAAAATCCTCTAGCCAGTCCAAGGACAAGTAGGGCATTTTGAACTACAACTCCCACATTAGAGGCCTATACATATTGTGGCATGGTGTGGGGTAGTCTGGGAAGAGGTTCATTGGGATGCACCTTGAGTGACCCCAACTCTTGGGATCTCAAGGCATGGATGCAATGCATGCCCATGCATGCACAATGGCACTGCATGTCTGCATCTACCTATTAGCTATAATATTGCAACAATGGAAACATGATGTACACATTGGGCATAGCTACTATATTGCAACATGGTCTGAAATAGGAAGAGGTTCATGGGGGTAACACTATAGCAGTGTTTCTCCACATTAGTAATGCCGTGACCCCTCAATACAGTTCCTCATGTTGTGCTGACCCCCAACCATAACATTATTTTCCTTGCTACTTCATAACTGTAATGCTGCTACTGTAATGTTGTGAATTGTAATGTAAATATCTGATATGCAGGAGGTGTTTTCATTCACTGGACAGCATTTGGCACAAATACCCAATACTGGTGGGGTTAAGGAGGGTTTGGTTTTGTAATTTGGGAGTTATAGTTGCTGGGGTGTATTGTTAAATCAAAGAGCATTCTGAACTCCACCACTGATGAAATTGAATCAAACTTGGCACACAGAACTGCCATGACCAACAGAAAATACTGGAAAGATATGGTGGGCATTAACCTTGAGCTTTGGAGTTGTAGTTCACCTACATCCAGTTAGAGCATTGTGGACTCAAACAATGATAGATCTGGACCAAACTTGGCACGAATACTCAATATGCCTAAATGTGAATACTGGTGGAATTTGGGGAGGACGGACCTTGACATTTGGGAGTTTTAGTTCCTGGGATTTATAATTCACCTACAATCAAAGAGCATTTTGAACCCCACCAACTGTAGAATTGGGCCAAACTTCCCACACAGAACCTCCATGCCTTGAAGGGATTTGCTGGCACAAGCCACCCTCCAGCTTCGCACGCTCTCCCTCGCCTGCACATGTGTACCACGCTGCCATGCCCTGCGCACGCCTGCTCTCCCCTCCCTGCTTGGAGTCTCAGAAACAGCCCTCCTCTTGGCTGAGAGATCGGCCAATCACAGAAGAGGAGGGCTTTTGGTGGGAGGATTCGTCATCTATTTCCAAAAAGGAAGTGAAGGACAGGCAGAGATATCTTCATCCTTCTCTGCCGAAGGGGTTCCTAAGACCATCCGAACCATATTGGCGACTCCTCTGAAAGTACCTTACGACCCCCAGGTTGAGAAACACTGCACTATATGTTACTGCAATGGGTGGCACGAAATCTAAGGACACCATTATATGGATGAAGTGTATGTCCATGCACAATTGTATTGTATGTAGTAGGCATGGTTTAGAATCCTAAAATGGCAATTCTTATATCAAATGGGGGGGGGGGGATTTTTTTTGATTAGTAAAAAAACATACAAAAAATTTCCCAAAAATTTCGGAAATGTAACTTAAGTACTAACGAAATTCGTTAGTAATTCGTATGCCAGAGCATGCGCATTCCAGATGGTTTTGGCCTACAACTCCCAGAAATCCTAACAGCTGGTAAATTGGCTGGGATTTCTGGGAGTTGTAGGCCAAAACTTGAATAAACCACACTGAATTCTAGATGGGACTCTCCAAATAGGAAGGAGGGAGGGAGGGAAGGAGGGAGGGAGGGAGTGGGTATTCTATTCTTGGAAGCAGCAAAAAAAAGGAGGAGCCCCCTCGCTCCTCGCTGCCTCTCTCTCACCCCGATCCTGAGGGAGCGAGGGCCCAGGTTTGCCCAGGCTGAGAGGAAAAGGAAGAGGCCTGAGGCTGTGAGGAATGGTGGGAGTTGAAGTCCAAAACACGTACCTGGAGGGCTGAAGCTGGCCCCTGCGATGGGGCATGGCAGAGCAACGGGGAAGAGAAGCATCTGAGAGAGCGCAGGGAGAGAGAGGAGGAGAAGCGCGCGCCCGTGTGTGTGTGTGTGAAGCAGGCCCCTGCGATGGGGCATGGCAGCAGAGCAACGGGGAAGAGAAGGAGGGGGGAAAGCCTGGAGAGAGAGGAGTAGAAGCGTGTGTGTGTGTGTGTGTGTGTGTGTGAAGCAGGCCCCTGCGATGGGGCATGGCAGCAGAGCAACGGGGAAGAGAAGGGGGGAAGCCTGGAGGACTACACTTTCCAGAATGCATTGCCTAGCCTACCTAGCAGCAGCGTCACTTCCAGTTCCTCATAGAAATGCGGGGAAAAGAAGAAGCTGAATGAAGGCGGGAAGGAAATGAGGGGGAGAAGACAGGGAGAAGTGAGTAGTACAATAATTAATTAATTAATACTTAAGAATTTTTTACGATCATAACGCAAATTGTTGGCCCCAAGGACCGTAAAAGAAAGTCTACTTCCGGGATCGCGGTAGCGATCCGTAAAACCTCAAAAGTCCCATTACATACGAATATCTTACGAATCCTTTTAATTTCCGTTTCATTTTTCTCATGCCTAGTATGTAGGTATTAGCTATAATACTGCTATAATAGTCACATTAATGTACATATTAGCTACCGGTTCCATTCAAAGCCTCTGTCATATTTTATCATGACATAGATGCTGGGGGTGGATATCTCTGGTCGTTATCCTTAGAAAACCATTATTCTTTCATATTAAAATCAATTTAGACCCTAATTCGACCCGCGGCCAGCAACCTGGAAGTGACGTTTCTAAATCGAAACCGGGTCAGCCATTTCCGTAAAGGGCACATTATTATGTCGTTTTTATTTCCGCCCTTTCTTATCTTTAACTCGCGTTAGTTCTCAGCTGGCGAGGGGAGAGTGGAGGCATTGCCCTGCACTCTCCCCTGCCCAGCTCACAACCAATGCGGGTTAAAGATAACCAGCCTTGGTTGTCAGGTGGTGAGGGGACGGTGGAGGGAGCGCCCTGCACTCTTCCCTAGCCAGCTCACAACCATCGCGGGTTAAAGATAACCAGCCTTGGTTCTCAGCTGGCGAGGGGACGGTGGAGGCGCTGCCGTCCACTCTCTCCTCGCCAGCTGACAACCTATGCGGGTAATCTTTAACCCGCATTGGTTCTCAGCTGGTGAGGGGGCGTGGAGGGCATGCACACCATCCCTCCTCGCCAGTTGATAATCAACCCGCATTACAGCTATTGCGGGTTGATTCTGAGCTGGCGAGGGGGCATGGAGGCGGGCATCCCCTGCGCACTGCACACGTGTTGCACCAATAACAAAATAATAACGGTTTTCGTAATTAAATACGAATCAATTTCGAAATTTTCCCAAAAATTTTCAGAACATTTTCTATTTCGGAACAAGAGCGGCTCCCCCCCGAACGAGTTTAGAAACAATTTTTTTATGGATCAACCAGCCCTAATAGATGCAGCCCTGATTTGTATGGAGATATAGCTTTTGCCATCACGACGACACTTTGATGGTCCTTGTCTATGCTTATTCCCCTTTTCAACAGTGAAATATTAGAGGGCATGCGAAATATACAAGGAAAGTGAATGAATTATCGAAAGGGGTTCTTCTTTAATCCTCTTTTCTGCTTAGAGCTCCCAAGGAATGGATGGAGGGGAACATTATTTCTCCCGGAAAGGACCACATGAAAGAGGAAGGATAGGCTACCTGCTATCTGGATAATATTTTTAAAAGGAAGGAAAAATCACAGTAAGTGTGAGATTGGAAGAAGCAGCTCTGCCGTAATCCTCTAAAAGACTTGAAATGGGGCTTTCTCAGACGGGGGGCTTAGGAGCCTATTCTTTAGCAAAATCGCTTTCGGAAAATATAAACCTCACCAGACAGTATGGGGAGAAAAAAAGAGTGCTGTCTCTTAGAGTGCATCCACACTGTACCATTAATGCAGATTAATGCCACTTTAATTGCCATGGCTCATTGCTAGGGCATCCTAGGAATTGCCATTATAAAAAGTCTGTAGCGTTCCCTGCCCAAAAGCGTGGGTGCCTCACCAAACTACAACTCTTTGCAATTGCATTGCACTGAACCGTGACAGTTAAAGGGGTGTCAATATGCATTAATTAAAAATGTTGGTGTAGAGAAAACAAAGGAAGGGAAAGTTTCCAAGCAGGAGAAAGAGGAAACGGAAACTGCCAAATATCCATCCATCCATCTATCTATCTATCTATGACCTGATGAAATGATGAAGCTCCCCGTTCAGCCAAAATTTAAAAATGTTCCATGTTATTAGCATTAATTTAACACAATTAGAATTTCCATAGCCATTTTGTCATTGGCAATTATTATTTTTAGAGAAAAGAAAAACGTTTACAGTCCAAAGATCCTTTCAAATATTTATTTATTTATTTACATATTCCGCCCTTCTCACCCTGCAGGGGTCTCAGGGCGGATCACAATGCACATATACAGGCAAACATTCAATGCCATTTGACACACAACATATAAGACAGACACAGAGGCAATTTAACATTCCAGCTTTTCTGGCCACCAGGAGGAGCTGTCGCATTCCTTCAGTCCTTTTATGTGTATTTCCTGGATATTTTATGGCCTCGTGAATCGTTATATTAAGCCCCCCCCCCACTCAAATGGTACCTAAATTTCCTACTTGACAGATGCAACTGTCTTTCGGGTTGCAAAGGTCGACAACGAGCTACACAATTGGTCAAGCGCTTACCCAGACCCGGGCAGGCCTCGAACTCATGACCTTCTGGTCAGTTAAGATCATATGCAGCTGACACCCAGCCAGCTGCGCCACATTCCTGGTAATGATAATCACTATACTGCTATGATACCACATTAACTACCATTTCCCCCATCCTGTAAGAACCTGGAACTGGACCTTAAGGAAAGGTCATTTAAAACCAGGATGGCATAGTGGTGAATCGTAGAATCCTGGAGTTGGAAGAGACCTGGTGGACCTTCCAATCCAACCACATTCTGCCAAGAAGCAGGAAAATTGCCTTCAAAGCACCCGTGACAGATGGCCATCCAGCCTCTGCTTCAAAGCCTCCAAAGAAGGAGCCACCACCAGACTGGGCAGAGAGGGGGAGAGAGGGATAGAGGGGGAGACAGAGAGGGAGAGAGAGGGAGAGAGGGGGAGGGAGGGAGAAAGAGGGAGGGAGAGGGGGAGGGAGGGGGAGGGAGAGAGAGGGAGGGAGGGAGAGAGGGGAGGGAGGGAGAGGGAGAGTACTTCATCCTGGAAAGAAGTGACTAGTGGAGTGCCATAAAAAGGGTGCGGTCCTGGGCCCAGTTCTGTTCTGTCAAACTATATTTATCCTACAATGTAGATCGGGGATGGGCAAACACTGGCTGTTAGGAATTGTGGGAGTTGAAGTCCAAAACACCTGGAGGGCCCAAGTTTGCCCATGCCTGGTGTAGATACATTCCAAGAGCCACTTTTTGTGAAGGCTGTTCATTGTCTATTCTTGCAAGACTGGGAGTTGGACTAGATGGCCCTTGGAGTTCCTTCTAACACTAACACAATACTTTAAAAGCATGCTCTGGAACATTTGCTGTCTTGGCATTCTCTTCGGGTGCACCATTCTACACTATAGAATAAATGAAGTTTGATTCTACCTCATCTGCCACAACTCCATACTACGTTGTTGTAGGTTTTTTCGGGCTATATGGCCATGTTCTAGAGCAGGGCTGTCCAACAGGCGACCCGGGGCCCGTACACGGCCCCCCAGCCTGTTGGACACGGCCCCCGCTACCCTCCTGAAAGTTTTTTTTAAAAAAATATTTTTAAAGAAATGGTGGCCGGGGGAGGGAGGGGAAGGCAGGGCAGGGAGAAGGAAGGGAGCCAGCTCCTCCTCCCTGCACCGCCCCCTCCGTCCCACTCTCCGCGCCGCCCTTCCTACGGAGGGGGAACCGCTGAAAAGGAACAGTAGGTGATGGCAAGGGCGGCGCGTCAGAGGCCTAGTGTGATGCGCTGTCCTTGGTGCCACCTACTGTTAGGAAGGGCGGGGGAGGGCATAGCCCCTCCTTCTTCTCCCCGCTCACGCCGCCGCCCGGGAACCGAGCAGCGGCACGCCCAGGGGGAAAGAGGAGAGGCTTCGGCGAAAGGAGGCGGCCGGCTGCCTTCTTCCTCCGTAGCCCCTCCTCTTCTCCCCGCTCGCGCTGCCGCTCAGGATCCGAGCAGCGGCGTGCCCTGGGAGGAGGGGCTATGTCAGTGAGCGGCCCCGCCCCCCGTGAACAGCCCCGCCTCCGCTCACTGATCACTTACGGCCCCCCAGGTGATCAGTGACACTTCTTCTGCCCCTTGGGTCGGAAGAAGTTGGACAGCCCTGTTCTAGAGGCATTCTCTCCTTATGTTTCGCCTGCATCTATGGCAAGCATCCTCAGAGGTTGTGAGGTTTGTTGGAAACCAGGAAAATGGGGTTTATATATCTGTGGAATGATGTCCAGGATGGGACAAAGAACTCTTGCCTGTTGGTGGGAGGTGTGAATGTTTCAGTTGGCCACCTTGATTAGCATTTGATGGCCTGGCAGTTGTTTGGTGTGGCTTCTTAGTGCCTGGGGGAATCTTTTGTTGAGGGTGATTAGCTGTCCCTGATTGTTTCCTCCCTGGAGTTTCCCTGTGTTGGGGTGTTGTTTTGCTGTTCTAATTTTAGAGTTTTTTTAAAAAAATACTGGTAGCCAGATTTTGTTCATTTTCATGGTTTTCTCCATTTTGTTGAAATTGTCCACATGCTTATTGTCCAGAGGCTTCACAAAAGAGTCTGGAGCAACAAGCACCTGAGGCAAAGCACAAAAATCAGTGTGTACAGAGCTATCGTGCTGTCTATTCTCCTTTATGGGTCTGAAATATGGGTCACCTATTGCCAACACCTACGACTCCTCAAACGCTTCCATCAGCGCTGTCTTCGCACAATCCTAAATATACACTGGACTGACTTTGTGACGAACGGTGCTATCCTTGAGCAAGCAGGGATCACCAGCACTGAGGCCATGCTATTGAGAACACAGCTGCGCTGGGCAGGGCACGTCTCTAGGATGGAGGACCACTGCCTCCCGAAGATACTACTCTATGGTGAACTCGCCACAGGTCAGTGCAAGAGAGGCGCCCCCCAAAAGAGATATAAGGACTCCCTGAAACAACACCTCAGGCTCAGCCAGATTGATCACCAACAATGGTCCACCCTGGCCTCACATCGGGAGGCATGGAGATGCACTATCCACAATGCTGCAGCCTCTTTCAAGAAGACATGCCGAACGGGTCTCGAAGAGAAACGACAACCCAGAAAGAACCGTAACTTGGAAACAACATCACCCAAGGAGACTTTCTGCTGTGCTTTCTTCAGCCGAACTTGCCTATCTCAGATTGGCCTTTTTAGTCATCAATCTGCTTGTAAAAAACGTGGGATGAGTCCTTCCTAAGAATCTACATTTGTGAAGTAATGCCGAGAGGGAGTTTCCCTGTGTTGGGGTGTTGTTTTACTGTTCTAATTTTAGAGGTTTTTTAATTAAAAAAACAGGTAGCCAGATTTTGTTCATTTTCATGGTTTCCTCCATTCTGTTAAAATTGTCCACATGCTTAAGGATTTCAATGGCTTCCCTGTGTAGCCTGACATGCTATACATCCCTAGGAGTGGTATTTCGGTGATAGTATGATAGCTGGGTCCCAGTGCTGCGAGTGTTATGCTGTTTCCGGAACGGTGCTTCCTGAACTGAGACTGCAGAACGCAAGGGCAGGACGATACCACTGAAGCAATTTAATGTGCCGGGGGACAGGGACACAGATACCAGTGAAGGAATATAACAGGCCTTTAATGAAAAATGAAAAGCAACGGTTTTGGAATTGGTTTTGGAAGACCTTAAACGGGATAGAAATCACTAAGCAGACCCAAACGATTATTCAACCCTTCCATGTTGTTCCCAGCCCACATCCAGCCTGCCCACAAATTGGAGGAACTATCTTCCCAAGTTTTTTACAACAAGGAACTATCTTCCCAAATTTGTCCCTGCTACGTCTCTCAGTCTGGCCGTTCTCACTCCGCCCCCTATTTCAACCATGTGGTCAGATATGTGTTCCCTTCCCTCATTCACAACCGCCATTGCACGATCAGCTGCACCGCAATCAGCGGCACTGGGACTGTGGCGCAGCTGGATGGGAGTCAGCTGCATTAAGATCACTACTGACTGAAAGGTCATGAGTTTGAAGCCAGCCCGGGTCGGAGTGAGCTCCCGACCAAAATTGTGTAGTTTGTTGTCAACCTTTGCAGCCCGAAAGACGGTTGCATCTGTCAAGTAGGAAATTTAGATATCACTTTGTGGGGAGGCTAATTTAACTGATTTATGAGGCCAAAAAAATTCTCCAGGAAGTATGCAAAGAATGAAGAAGCGACAGCTCCCCTGGTGGCCAGAAGCTGAAATGTTAAATAGCCTCTGAGTGTCTGTTTATATATGTTGTGTGTCTATGACATTGAATGTTTGCCATATATATGTACATTGTAATCCACCCTGAGTCCCCTGTGGAGTGAGAAGGGCGGAATATAAATACTGTAAATAAATAAATAAATCAGCATAACGCTCGCAGCACTGGGACCCAGCTGTCATACTACCAGTATCACCAGTATTTCCTCAAAGATGATGTATTCCAAGGTCTCCCCAAGAACATGCCTGCAGTGTATTTGCCTGTCAAAGTTTTGCACCAGAAGCTTTGCAAATCCCCGGCATCCAACCCGCGGGGCAAATATGCCATTTTGAGCCTTTGCAGCAATTTATCGAGCTGAGAGCATGTAGCGTGATGATCCCTGGGGAAGGAAACAGGTGCCAAAGGGTTGCCATCCCAGGTCATGCAAGGCAGGCATTCCCTGGATGCGAGAGCCTAAAGAGAAGAGGCCAAGTTGACAGGCAGCCAAGGTGACTTCATGCAGAAAGGAGCGGAAGATGCCGAGACCCGAACCCAAGACCCATTGAGGGAAGGAGGTCACAGGTGGCAGAAACGGCAACATCCCTGATGCAAGGCTCTAATTTGGAAGCATAGCCTCAGAGGAGAGGGAGGGTGGCAGGAAATCTAGAAGGCTGCTCTTCTGAACTGGAATTTAGGAAAGGAAGATGCCAAGCTGAGGACTGGTGATACTCTCCCTTCATTACTTAGCTATGTGTCTTTCATTGATTAGTGCATGATATGCCTCTCCATTGGCGCCCCTGACATTAAGTCCAGTCGTGTCCGACTTTGGGGGTTTGTGCTCATTTCCATTCCTAAGCCGAAGAGCCAGCATTGTCCGCAGACACGTCCAAGGTCACGTGGCCGGCATGACTTCATGGAGCGCTGTTACCTTCCTGCCGGAGCAATACCTTTTGATCTACGCACATTTGCGTGTTTTCAAACTGCTAGGTTGGTAGAAGCTGGGACTAACAGGGGGAGCTCACAACAGGTGATAGTATGATAGCTTTCCGGATTCGAACCTGCGACCTTTCGGTCAGTAAGTCCAGTTCTTCCTCTAGTTCTTTTCCTTTCCTCTCTCTTCCTCCCTTTCCTTTTCTTCCTCTTTTTTCTCACCTCTTCCTTAATTCTTCCTCTTTTTTCCTCCCATCCTTCTCTTCCCCTCTTCTTCTTCCTCCTCCTTTCCTTCACACTCTTCCTCCTCTTCTTTTCTTCTTCTCCTTCCTTCCTTCCCTCCTCCTTCTTCTTCTCCCTTCTTTTCCTCCTTCTTTTTCCTGTTCCTCCATTGTTGTTGCTGTTCTTCTTCATCATCTTCTTCCTGTTCTTCTTCCTGTTCTTCTTCCTCCTCCTCCATTCCCCCTGCTCTTTCTCCTCCACCTCTTCCTTTTTCTTTCTCCTCTTCTTTTTTTGTTCTCTTTTATTCTCTCCCTTCTTCCTCTTTCATTCCTCTCCTCTTCCTCCTTTATTCCTCCTCCTCTTCCTTCTTCATTCCCCTTCTTCTCCCTCTTCTCCCCTCTCCTCCTTTTCTTCTCCTCACTCTTCCTCCTCTTCTTTACTTCTTCTCCTTCCTCCCCTCCTCCTTCTTCACGCTTCTTTTCCTCCTTTTTCCTCTTCTTCTTCTTCTTCATCTTTTTCCTGTTCTTCCTCCTCCTCCATTCCTCCTCCTCTTTCTTCTCCACCATCTCCTCCTTCTTTCCCCCTCTTCTTTTTTGTTCTCCTTTATCCTCTTTCTTCTTCTTATTCCATTCCTCTCCTCTTCCTCCTTCATTCCTCTTCTTCTCCCTGTTCTTCTTTTTCTTCCTTCTCCTCCTCTCTTGGCACAGATGCAGGGTCCTTCCTTCCTTCCTTCCTTCCTTCCTTCCTTCCTTCCTTCCTTCCTTCCTTCCTGCTCCCTACAAATCACTTGGGTGCTCAAATGCGGCAGCGTAAGGGGAATTCCAGAAGGCCAGCGGCTGCCAAGTTCCTCCAGCTCCGGGCCCTGTGTCCCTGCAAAGCAGATGCACACACACACACACACTATCCTTCTGAGGGGAGAAAAATAAACAAAGCTCTCCTTGGAGCCTGGAGGCTCAAAGGCAAATGGGCCAAAGGAAGTTTTCCATGTCTCTTTGCTGCCTGAAGCACCCATGGAACCGGATCTGGGTTCAAGTGGGGATGGCTGGGAGGGAAATTGGCTCAGGCAAAGGATGTGGGAGGCCCGGGGAATTTTGTGGCCACCTGCTAGACCTGGGAAATGTTCCCATGCCCTCCCATAGGCCCAGATTTGGCAGGGACAATTCTATTCATCCCCCCCCCCTTCTGTACTCATTTAGATGTCTAAGATTACCTCCAGGATACATGTAGAAGATAAATGTGAAACAGGAGTATTTTTAAAAAATGAGAGTTGGCTTCCCCCGCTAAGTTTATGTACATATAGCATAAGCAACTACAGGTATTCCAAAATCCAAAACACTTCTGACTCCAAACGTTTCAGATAAGGCAGGGCTGTCCAACTTCTGCCGGCGCAAGGGCCAGACTTCTGGTGAGTGATCTGGCCACGCCCCTGGCCACGCCCCAGCCACGCAGCTCCGCCCCCTCTCCCAAAGCATCACAATAGCCTTGGAAGCGGGCGATTTCGCTGTTGTGACGCTTTGGGAGAGAAGGAGCAGCCACAGGGAGCCTTCTACGGCTGTGTTTCTCAACCTTTTTTGAGCCGCGGCACACTTTTAACATTAAAAAAATCCGGGGGCACACCACCAACCAAAAGGACACAATATGACACTGTAACACACTATAGAACGGCTGGGGATGGTGGCCTGCTGGGGAGCAGCTGCTGGGAGTGCCAAAGCCAGGGGAGGGGGCGGAGCCAGGCTGTGCCATGCCCCACCCCTCCCCCGTCTTCACCTCTCCCAGCAGCTGCTCCAGTCTTGAGGGGGCAGTGCCAAGTCAGCGGTGCCAGAGCCAGGACAATGGTGGCTTCGCACTGTCCCCTCAAGGCTGGAGCAGCTGCTGGGAGTGCCGAAGCCAGGGAGGGGCGGAGCCAGGCTGTGCCATGCCCCTCCCCTCCCCCATCTTCACCTCTCCCAGCAGCTGCTCCAGCCTTGAGGGGGCAGTGCCAAGCCAGCGGTGCCAGAGCCAGCACAATGGTGGCTTCGCACTGTCCCCTCAAGGCTGGAGCAGCTGCTGGGAGTGCCAAATTCGGGGGAGGGGGCGGAGCCCCGCCCCCTCTCCCCAGCTTCAGCTCTCCCACGGAGGAGCATGAGCAGTGGATGGGCTTCAGTGGGCGGGGCTCCTCCACGTGGCTTCAGCGAGCGAGGGGCGAGAGTCATGGCGGATTGGAGGCTGGCTGGGGAAATGGCCGAAGGAGGCGGTGCCCTGGCCCCTTTTTTTTCTTTGCCACCGCCCGGCCCTTCTTCCTCCTCCCCCAAGCAGCAGGAGTTCGGCAGGAGGCGGGGGGAAGGAAAGGGGGCAGAGAGCTTTTCTCGCGGCACAGCACGAGGTCCGTCACGGCACACTAGTGTGCCACGGCACACTGGTTGAGAAAGACTGTTCTACGGCTTCGCCCCCTCGCCCAAAGCATCCCAACAGCTGTTGTGATGCTTTGGGGAGAGGGCGGCCCGCGAGGAGCCTTCCGCAGCTCGCCCCCTCGCCCAAAGCATCCCAACAGCTGTTGTGACGCTTTGGGGGAGAGGGCGAAGCCACGAGGAGGCTCCCCGTGGCTCCGCCCCCTCGCCCAAAGCTGGCGTGATGCTTTGAGAGAGAGAGAGGAGCCACGGGGGGTGGGTTCCCCCCACCCTCCCAAAACGGGCAAAACCTCGCGCATGCGCACTTTTTTGGATTTATTTTGGATTTATTTATTTATTTATTTTTATTTTTGATTAAAAAGCTTAGGGGGCTGTAGGGAAGGGGCTGGGGGGCCGTATACGGCCACCAGTTGGACAGCCCTGAGATAAGGGATCCCAACCTTTAAAATGTTGCATCTACACACTGTAGAATGAATGTAGTTTGATACCACTTCAGCAGATCATAGAGTTGGAAGTGACCTCGTGGGCCATTCAGTCCAACCCCATTCGGCCAAGAAGCAGAAAATCACATTCAAAGCACACCCTACAGGTGGCCATCCAGCTTCTGTTTCAAAGCCCCCAAAGAAGGAGCCTCCAACACACCCCGGGGCAGAGAGTTCCACTGCTGAACAGCTCTCACAGTCAGGAAATACTTCTTAATGTTCAGATGGAATCTCCTTTCCTGTAGTTTGAAGCCATTGTTTCATTGCATCCTAGTCTCCAGGGCAGCAGAAAGGAAGCGTGCTCCCTCCTCCCTAGAACTTATCCTCACCTCTTGATCCATGGCCCTCATCACGTCTCCTCTCAGCCTTCTCTTCTTCAGGCTAAACTTGCCCAGCTCTTTAAGCCGCTCCTCATAGGGCTTGTTCTCCAGACTCTGGATTCTTTGAGTCGCCCTCCTCTGGATACCTTCCAGCTTAGAGTCAATATCTCCCTTCAATTGTGGTGCCCAGAATTGGACAACCTGTGATTCCAGGTGTGGTCTAACCAAGGCAGAATAGAGCATGGGTAGCATGACTTCCCTGGATCTAGACCAGGCCTGGGCAAACTTCGGCCCTCCAGGTGTTTTGGACTCCAACTTCCACAATTCCTAACAGCCTACCGGCTGTTAGGAATTGTTGGAGTTGGAGTCCAAAACACCTGGAGGGGCAAAGTTTGCACAGGCCTGATCTAGACACTAGACTTCTCTTGATGCAGGCCAAAATCCCATTGTTTTGTTTTGTTTTGTTTTTTGCTGCCACATGACATTGTTGGCTCATGTTTAACTTGTTGTCCGCAAGGACTCCAAGATCTTTTCCACAAATGTTAGGGCGGGTTTAAAAAAGGCAACTTTAACATAAATTATATTCATTAACATGTATATAATACCAGTGAACTAGAAACACAATCTGTAGTTTTTTGACTTTCGTGGCAGGTGGGTGGCTGCTGTATTGAAGGCCCTGCAATAACATTATGTAACAAAATTTGAAAGATTTTCCTGTTCCTGGTTTGAAAGTGTTATTTCCCATTTAATTGTGTTGGCCTTACTTTGAAAGTAGCTCCTCTACTCCGGAAACTTTGTTTTTGCAGTTGCCACTATGTTGAATGTGAGACTCTTATGAGGTATTCATTGGAAAACTATTGCAAAATGTGCTATAGCGGGATGTCCAGCAAAGGCAAAGTTTTTGCAGTTTCATAAACTTCTCCTATGTTCTAACGATAGAATAAGTTAGGAAATGATATTGATAACCGTATTACATGGTGTAATAGCAAGCATTCAAAGCTCTGGTTGGATATGAAAGGGTTAAGTCTGCTTTCCATGGTGGTGATTTGGTTTTGTGTCCTTGCTGCTAATGAGGAAAACGAGGTGTCTTTCAAGACCAAATTCACCCAGAATGCCAAAGGCCGGATTAATTCTCCTTCCCTTCCTCTGAGCCATTTGGATCTGCTCTGTGGAAGTTTGCTAGGAAAAGCAGTTGCCTCCCAGGACTCAGTTTACCTCTCTGTAAAATGGGAACAATAGCGACCGACCCAACGCCCTTCTACTCAATACTGAGGAAAGTGAAAATTTCACAAAATTGGGTAAGATGAAAAAGTGTGTTGTGGCTGTTATCCTTTGAGAAAAGCAGCCTTATTTCTATGGAGAAGGGCTATTTTTCTGTATTGGGAGGGAATGTGTTTCCAATGAACTACAATGCATCTACATTGTAGAGCAGGCCTGGGCAAACTTGAAATCCAAAACACCTGGAGGGCCCAAGTTTGCCCAGGCCTGCTGTAGAATTAATGCAGTTTGGCACTGCTTAAACTGCCATGCATCAATGCCATGGGATCCTGGGGTGTGTAGCTTGGAGAGGCCCAAGCACTCTTTGGCAGAGAAGACTAGTAAACTCTCAGCAACCCAAGACTAAAGTCCTTTCAAAAGTAGAACTTCCAGGACTCCAAAAACTGGCCTATCTCCACCTTCTCTCCCCTTCTTTCTTTCATCCAAGTCAATGCGGAAGAAAGAAACTCCAGAGCTTCCCATGGCAGCCCCAACTTTCTTTCCCCGAGCCCACCACCTTGTCCCAGTTCTCAGTTTGCTTTTCCTCCGAAGCAAGTGGCTGGTGAATCCAAAGAAGGCTCGGAGGACTTGGGAAAAGCCACCCTGGGTCCTGTTGGCTCCCTCTTTGACGGGACAATGTTTTGTAGAGCGTAGGGAGCGAGTATCCAAGGGAGGGAGGAAGTCCGGGTGGGTCTGCTTCTACTCCTCCATGGCGCTTTGGCCCCAGGTGCCCAAGGCGCTGCTCCGTGGTAACTGGGGCCACGTTTTCCACGGGGAGGGGCGTCAGTGCCTCCTTTTAGCGCCCCCCTTGCAGCGCCCCCTTGGCCATCAGAAAAGGTGTGCTTTGCCAAGGGCCGGCTTTCTCCCCAGTTCTCACCCCCGTTCTCACGCAGAGGGAAGAAATCTGCGTCCAAACTGGGTTAAACATGCATGTCCGATATTTATTTATTTATTTATTTATTTATTTATTTTATTCGGCTTCTATGCCGCCACTCCCGGTGGGCTTGGGGCGGCTCACAGACCAGAAGAACACAGAGTAAAAACGACAATCCAAGATAAAACAGGGTAAAATAACATTAGAACGACATTAAAATAGCAATGTGCAACACTTAAAACGACTTAAAACGATATTAACGAAGCCGTTCCAAAATTTCTGAATTTTTCTGAATAAATTTCAAATTTTTTCCAGAAAATTTTGGAAGTCAATCAGATTCAAAGCGCCAGTGCCCCTTACATCCGGAACGAGTTTTGACCCCCCCCCCTTTATCAACTAGGCCTATGAATTACATCTGTAGTATGCAGCCAATATGGCCAGGTTTTCCAAAGAGCAATTCATTCGCAGTCAACATTAAATGTTGTGCCGGAAGTTACTTCAAACAACTTCATCAAAAGCAAAGTACCAAATAAAAATATTGATCTCAGTTCCTGTTACTATGTACTTTCCAGAAAGTTCAGAAATGAACCATTCTAATGAATAATGTTAGGAAGGACCGATATAGCCCAAAACAGGGTATTCATTTTGCATCTTGTTCAGTCTGTCGGATTAATGCGGTTCGGTCTCACTTTGATGCTATGGGACTCCAGGAATGGTTCTTTTACACAAAGTCTTTAGTCTTTTCAGCCAAAGAGAGCAAACAATATCTCCCAGGATCACATTGCATTACACCAGGGGTGCCCACACTTTTTCAACATGCGAGCTACTTATAAAACAACCAAGTAACAAAGATCTACCTACGCAGAAATGTAAAACGTATAACTATTTTCTAATTTATTAAGGACTCTTTGTATGTACAATATATGTTGATGTACCTTGCATAACTGAATGAGCCAATATTGCACAACACACATAATAAATAATTAAGCTTGAAGCTGCAAGGCCATTCAATGCTGATCAATGTGGCCAATGGAACATTCAAATCTGCACCCAACATACAATAGTTTCTTCTCCCACCCTGGACATTACTCCACAGATATATAAACATGCAGAAAGAAGCCAGACCTTTCAACTGCAAGGCCATTCAATGCTGATCAATGTGGCCAATGGCACATTCAAAAATGCACCCAGACAAGAGTTCCTTTTCCCACCCTGACATAATTTCAGAGATATAAACTGGTAGAATGGAAGCACCCAGACCTTGAAGCTGCAAAGCCATTCAATGCTGATCAATGTGAACAAGCAGATGAACTCCTCGCAGTAGCAGATGGCTTTGGAAGAAAATGGCTGCCAAAGCCTACTTCTGGTTGTCCTCCCTCGTGGCTCGTCTTTGTGCCGCCGCACGCTCCAAAAGCACATGCGCGGGCCAGGTGCCCGCCCCCTCTTTTGCTCTGCCGCCCTCCTTCTCTCTCCCTCCTCAGGCCATGCTGCGACGGCACTGAGGGGGAGTCACCTCAGGGGGCAGCATGATGAAGGGGAAGGAGCACCGCGCGGAAGGAAGGTGCTGCAATCGACTTAATTTGGCACTGCGATCGACTCGTCGATCGCGATTGACTTCCTGGGCGGCCCTGCATTACACCATGGCAGTTCAAGTAGGGTCAAACTGCATTAATTCCACAATGTAGATGCACCCTATGGAAAAGGAAACACTTTCAGGGCTCAAATAGAGGCATTCCTTCTAATAAGAGACACCTGGCAGTGTCACCCCCCTCCCCCCAAAAAAGAGGACAAATCAGGCAGCTTTCTAATAAGAGACACCTGGAAACCTTAAATGGCCCTCCAACTATAACAGAGTTGAAACCTCTTTAAATGACATATAGATCAAATCTATACGGACCTTTAGAAATGGATAGACTATCCATGTTGATACAGAAAAAGCAGTAGAATTTTTTTCTTATCAATTTCTTATATATATATTTATTTTGAGAGAGAGAGCGCATAAATCAATTGCTGAACCAAACAAACACAGTGGTAGATTATGCTTTAATGCATATGTTTATTTTGTTTATATTGCTGTTGGAAAATAAAGGAAAATAAAGAAGAGAAGAAACATCCCTATGCTATTAACAGAGGAGCACCATAACATTGGATCACAACTCCCATCTTCAGTCCAGCCAATGGTGAGGAGTGCTGGGCCAACTTGTAGTCTTTAGAGCAGGCCTGGGCCAACTTGGGCCCTCCAGGTGTTTTGGACTTCAACTTCCACAATTCCTAACACATGGAGGGCCCAAGTTGGCCCAGGCCTGCTTTGGAAGTCCCCTCTCTAAAGCTAACTTTAGAACCCAGGTTTGGACTGTGCCACTTTGTTTGGGGGTGGGGGTGTGTGAAAATGTTTAAACTTTCCAAAGTGGGGGAATATGCACCAAATAAGTAAGTAATATCCCCCTTTTGCTCTTGTTGAAGAAAGCAACTAATGGAGGAGAAGGGAGCTCAGAACAGGGGTGTTTCCAATCTATTTCAATTCATCTTGCCATGGCACCCCCCCCCCCCCCACTTTTCCAATGTAGTTTTGCCAAAGAGCAAGTGAGGACCTGCTCTCTGGAAGACCTTTGGAGGTCCCATTTAGGACTGGTTTGAGCTGGAAAGAGGCAACTGGCTGTGTGGCATAATAATTAGTGAGTATTTATGGGCAGCCCAAGAATGCATAGATTAATGGGATGTTGGGGATTCTAAAATTGCATTTTTTAAATATAAAAAAAAGTTCTGGGCCACTTTTGTGTTGTAATAATCAAGAGATAAAAGTGGGATAGAAATAAATTAAACACACACATATTGTATAATAATGTAATATACAGTATAAAAGCAGAATATAGGTAACATTCATACTTATGGTATGAAAAGAAAAAAAACAGAATTTTTTTGGGGGGAACCACTTTATCAGATCAGCACTCATAAAAATCTGGGGAAAATACAAAGAAATATTTAATACTAAAGCTCCAATGTGGATATCTCTAACCAAAGAAGAGAGACAGCACAAGACAGCTGGTTAACATACAAAGATATTTTGGGGGGGGAAACCAAGATAAGTAGTACGCTCTGGTTACATCCCATATAGACTACTGCAACGCTCTCTACGTGGGGTTGCCCATGAAGACTGCCTGGTAGCTGCAATTAGTCCAGCACGCAGCAGCCAGACTACTAACGTGAGCGGGGTACAGGGAGTGCACCACTCCCCTGTTGCGCCAGCTCCACTGGCTGCCAATTAGCTTCCGAGCACAATTCAAAGTGCTGGTGTTGACCTACAAAACCCTATATGGTTCCGGCCCAGTTTACCTGTCCGAACGTATTCTCCCCTATGAACCATCAAGAGTGCTAAGATCGTCTGGAGAGGCCCTGCTCTCGGTCCCACCACCGTCGCAGGCGCGTCTGGTGGGGACGAGGGACAGGGCCTTTTCTGTGGTGGCCCCCCGGCTGTAGAATTCCCTCCCAAATGACATTAGATCCGCCCCCTCCCTCCTGACTTTTAGGAAGCGGGTGAAAACGTGGCTGTGCAATGAGGCCTTCGCAGAATGAAGGAGAGATCGCAAAGCGACTAAAGCCGCTAACCACTTGATACAGACCGAACATATGGATTGAGTTTGACTTGATTTTACTTTGGCGAAAGGCCTTTTTAATGTATTTATTGTATTGTATTTTATTGTAAATTTTATTGTACATTTATGATGTTTTTAGATTTTAAATGTTAGCATTGAATACTTGCTGTTTGCCGGTCTGAGTCCCTCTTCGGAGGTGAGAAGGCCGGGGTATAAACGTTTTAAATAAATAAAGGATAAAAAATTGGCTTCATGGATAAAGAAACTTTTTGGGATACGATACTGAACTCAGAAAATCAAACAATCACAAAAAAATGTACAAGAAATTACTAGAATGATCCACCGAAACGGAGTTAATCCAAGACGGCATGGTCAAGTGGGCTGCAAACATTGGACATTCAATCAATTTAGAAGACTGGGAGAAAATACACATATGCATTTGATCTCAAAGAAAACTGGCTAAAAATGATGTACAGATGGTATATAATAATCTCTGGTGTTACTTCGCAAACGAAGATTCTTAGGAAGGACTCACCCCACGCTTTTTACAAGTGTGTTGATGACTAAAAAGGCCAATCTGAGATAGGCAAGTCTGGTTGCAGAAAGCACAGCAGAAAGTCTCCTTGGGGGAAGTTGTTTACCAGTTTTGGTCCTTTCTGCGTTGTCGTTTCTCTTCCAGACCTGTTTGGCGTGACTTCTCGAAAGAGGCTGCAGCATTGTGGATAGTGCGTCTCCATGGTTCCGATGAGAGGCCAGGGTGGACCATTTTTGGTGATCAATCTGGCTGAGCCTGAGATGCTGTTTCAGGGAGTCCTTATATCTCTTTTTGGGGGCGCCTCTCTTGCGCTGACCCATGGCGAGTTCACCATAGAGTAGTATCTTTGGGAGGTGGTGGTCCTTCATCCTACAGCGCAGCTGTGTTCTCAATAGCATGGCCTCAATTGAGGACATAATAATAATACATTATTTGTACCCTACCACCATCTCCCCGAAGGGGAGAAAACCACCGGAAAACAACACAGGAGCAAATAATAAGACTTTATTTATTTATTTATTTATTTATGTCATTTTTACCCCACTCTTCTCACCCCCACAGTGGGACTCAGAGCAATTAAATAAAATCAATATAACTCACATATAAGCAATAACAAACAAAGTTTAAAACCACAATAGCCGGGCCAGATGTAATATATTAAAATTTAAAATAAATAAACACTGGACGTGAACAGAGGTAGGATGTATCTAGCAGGAGGGTTTTAAAGGATAGTGTGGGGAGATCAACCCAACAGGTAATTAAAGTGCTTCTGAGGACGTTTTGCAAAGAATTGAACACAGCAGGGCATTGTTTACTTTATTCATCTAGGGCTTTATAGGCCAAGACCAGCACTTTGAATTGTGCTCGGAAATGGACCGGCAGCCAGTGGAGTTGGCATAACAGGAGGGTGGTATGCTCCCTGTATGAAGCTCCAGCAAGTAACCTGGCTGCCACCTGTAGGACTAGTTGAAGTTTCCAAACAGTCTTCAAAGGTATCCCCACGTAGAGTGCGTTGCAGTAATCTATTCGGGATGTGACCAGAGTGTGGACAACCGTAGCCAGATCAGACTTCCCAAGGTACGGGTGCAGCTGGCGCACGAGTCTTAACTGTACAAAAGCCCCCCTGGCCACTGCCGAGACCTGGGGTTCCAGGCTCAACGATGAATCCCGGATCACTCCCACTGACTGACTGACTGACTGACTGACTGACTGACTGACTGACTGACTTTATTATTTCTGAGTCGCCCTCCACGTTAGTGCTCCGGGCGACTTACACACAACAAATTCCACAATTAAAATAGAGTATTTAAAACTAGATTAAAATATTCAGTGGTTAAATGCAGGGGCCAGGCTCGGTATTTGGATTCCTGGTTCTGCATTAACCATGGGCTTTCCTAAATAGCCAGGTCTTCAGAGTGGTCAGGAACTGGGGCAGGTCGAGGGAGGCTCTCTGGTCCGGTGGCATCGAGTTCCAAAGAACGGGGCCACAACGGAGAACGATCTCCGTCTCGTGGTCTCCAGGTGGGCCTCTTTCAAGCCTGGTACGTGAAGAAGGTTCTTGTTTGCTGGCCGCGGGGTCCTTGAGTAAGCAGGCATCAACAAGCGGTCTTTTAGGTATGTTGGGCCCTGGCCCGTAGGGGCTTTGAAAGCCAAGGTCAAGGTCTTGTGTAAGGCTCTATACTCAACGGGCAGCCAGTGCAGGCGCTGCAGAGATGGTGTAATGTGGCATCTCATCGATGTTCCTGTGAGAAGCCTGGCGGCCGCGTTCTATACAATCTGGAGCCTGCGGGTTAGTGACCGGGTATTGCGTCTTCAGGGGGAGTGTGACCCCATCCAACACAGGCTGTCACCCTATGCCCTGTTCAGCCTTTCGACTGACCAGGAGGACCTCTGTCTTGTCTGGATTAAGTTTCAATTTGCTAGCTATAGGTAGCAATATACCTATAGCTAGCAAATAGATTAAGTTTCAATTTGCTAGCTATAGATATATAGCTCTGTTAGATAGGTAACAGAGAGATCTAGTGTATTATAATATAAAGGCAAGATATACTGTAAATACATGTATAAATAAATAACATATAGTAATATAATGTGATATATAACAGTGGGATAGAAATCTGGCCCTGGCTGCTGCCTGTCTGGAATTTCCCTGTTTTCTGAGTGTTGCTCTTTATTTACTGGTATAATTTAAGACTTTTAAAAAAATACTGATAGCCATATTTTGTTCATTTTCATGGTTTCCTCCTTTTTGTTGAAATTGTCCACATGCTTGTGGATTTCAATGTATTTTCTGTGTCAATCAGGGTCAGCTAATACCTCCCAACAAAGGATCACCCAGGCAGCAACCAGCCAGGATTTGAAGCTACAAGGCCATTAAAATCAAGGTGGCCAGTTGCAACATTCACACCTGCCTCAAGCAGACAAGAGTTCTTTCTCCCACCCTGGACATTATTCCACAGATATATAAATTTTACTTGCCTAGTTTCCAACTAACCTCAAAACCTCCGAGGATGCCTGCCATGGATATGGGCAAAATGTCAGGAGAGAATTCTTCAGAAACATGGCCAGACAGCCCGGAAAACTCACAGCAACCCAGTGACTCCGGCCATGAAAGCCTTCGACAACGCATATTCTACAATCAGTTGTTGTTGTTGTTAATATATCTATTGATTAAGATGCAAATGGTCTGCATGAATGGCTGACATATAATGCAGTTTGAAACTGACCGCATTGAAGACCTGGCTCTTCCGAAAGGCTTACGGCTAAGGTCACCTCCCAGACTTAGCCTGAGTTACTGGAACTATTTTAACTAATTTCCTATTCTTTTAGCTTTAACTACTGAACTGTTTTATGTGTTTTATGTGTAAGTCGCCCGGAGCACTGACGTGGAGGGCGACTCATAAATAATAAAATCAATCAATCAATCAATCAATCAATACGTCATTATATGGGTCTAAATGACTAGTCATAAAATGCCATTTCAGATTGCATTATATGTCCATGTAGATACAAGCTTCTAGCTTCTGATGCTTTTGTGCATGGAACGACAAATTTCGTTCCATGCACAAAACTATTCAAAATATGGTTCATAAAATGAACTTCAGGCCATGTGGGTATAATATATAAGGTGTAAATGAAACATATATGAATATTTTGCTTAGATATAAGAACCATCTCCCGATATCTCCATATCTTGGGTATATACAAGTACTTGTGTATAGGTATACTGTATGTAAATGGAGGCACTGTATTCCAAAATCTAAAACATACCTGGTCTGGTCCAAGCATTTTGGATACGTGGTGCTCAACTTGGGATTAGACGTCAATGAAACATAAATGGATTTTGTGTTTAGATTTGGGTCCCATCTCCAAGGCATTCCATGATGTCAAGCAGGGGCGGACTAAGGTAATTTAAAATGGTAAGCGAACATTATTTTGGCGCCCCCTCGCTCTCCAGCCTCGTGGAGCATGCGCATTTACGCCGGGCGCGCATGCGCTGGGCCAGGTAGTTCTGCGCGTGCGCCATTGCTGCGGAGGGACTCCAGATCGACCGAGATACCAATCGCCCTAAGTGAGGCCGAAAAGGAGGAACTTTTTGCAGCCGGGACGGAGCCGGAGGTTTTTGGGCGATTGGCGTCTCAGTCCAGCTGGAGTCCCTTTGCAGAAATGGCACATGCGTGGAACCTGGCGGCCAGATGCGCCCCTGACTACGTGGCGCCCTAAGCGGGTGCTTACTTTGCCTAATGGTAAATCCGCCCCTGTGTCAATAGAAGCATATTCATGCATTCCAGAATCTCCCCAAATACTTCTGGTCCCAAGCATTTCCAGTCATTATAATTATTGTTTTCTTGAAGCTTGAGGTGGGATAGGTTTCCCCTTGACATTAAATTGAGTCATGTCCGACTCTGGGGGGCGGGGTGGTGGTGCTCATCTCTATTTCAAAGCCAAAGAGCCAGTGTTGTCCATAGACACCTCCAAAGTTATGTGGCCAGCATGGCTACATGGAGTGTCGTTACCTTCCCGCCAAAGCAGTACCTATTGTATGTTTTAATTGCTAATTGTTATGTTATATGGTTATTGTTTGGTTTTGTTTTGCTTGTTTTTTTTAATTGAAGGGCAGAGACTGCCGTGTGTAAACCGCCCCGAGTCGCCTTCGGGCTGAGCGGGGCGGTATAGAAAAATGATAAATAAATAAACAATGATCTACTCACATTTGCATGTTTTCGAACTGCTAGGTTGGCAGAAGCTGGGGCTAACAGTGGGAACTCACCCCGCTCCCCGGGTTCTGTACCTCAGGTTCAAGGAAATGCTTTGTGTTTTCCTTCCAACACCTCGTGATGTGACATGTAAATTTTAATGTTTTAATGTTTTATTGTAAGGCTGCATGGCCACCACATGCTGCCTGTTTTTATATGCTGTAACCCGCCCCGAGCCTGCAGGGAGGAGCGGAATACAAAACCAAATAATAAATAAATAAATAAATAAAACTGATTTTTTTTTTTGGTCTGCAAGTTCAGCAGCTCAACAGCAGTTTAACCCACTGCACAACCAAGGTGGGGTACAACTGAGTTAAAACAGAAATATAAAACACAACATACACATACAACAGAATATGCATAAGACCACACCAATAAATTGCAGTCAGAGTTCAGAAGTGTGGGTGCGTGTGTGTGTGTGTGGGGAGGGGGATTCAGCCTGGAATTGCTTTTGCTCACTTTCTCTGCTTTCGAAGTTCTTAATAAACTGAACAGAGGATGCAAATAGATATTCAAAAAACAATAAATAGAAATGTTATTTGGGGTCTTCCTCTCTCTTTGTTTTGTAGGTTTGTGGACCCCGCGAGCCATTTCTCCTGGAGGGAGAGCTACTACCGCTCCACCATGTCTCAGGGCTCCCAGACCAGGGAATACGTCCATCCGGAGTTTTTTGAGCAACTTTGGGATATCCTAGAGCAGTAAGTAGAGGAAACTGAGTAACTTGGAGCGGGGATTATGGGAATGAGGGCAATTGGGAGAAGATGCGCCCCCTTCTGCTGTTCGAAGGGCTTTTCTTCTTCCTTTGAAGCATAGCTTTGGCTTGAGTGACTTGTGGTTTGTGGTGTGCCTTGTTTCAGCATGTCACTGCCCTTTCGGTCTGTCCCGTTTCAATGGATGACCTCTGCTGCTGATATTATGAGGTGGGGAAAGGCAAAAAATGTCACCTTACATCCTCTCTCATCGCCATCTTCTTCCTCCTTTTCCTCTTCCAACTTCCTCTTGGGTTTTCTAGCCTTCATTTTCTCCTATTCTCCTTGTTGCTCATCTCCTTCCTGTGTCTTGTTGTCTTGCTTTCTTTTTGTCGAGTCTTTTGCCTCCTTCTCCCTTCCTTCATCCCTTGCTTCCATCTTGGCCACGTCATCTATCTACTCTTCCTTCTTTGGCTTCTCATTGACTTTCCTTTCCTCCATTTCTTCAAAATCTTCTCCCTTTGGCTTCCCATCTATTTGGTCTCCTTGCCTCCATCTCATCCAAGCCTTCGCCTTCCTTTGACTTTCCATGTTTCCAAGTCTTCATCAGTTGACTTCCTGTTGAGTTTCCTTGCCTCCGTCTTTGCCTCATCTTCTCTGTCATCTTCTTTCTTTGACTTATTCCCTCCATCTTATCCTCATCTTCTTCCTCCTATCTACTTTCCTTGTCTCCATCTTGACCAAGTCTTCTCCGTCCTTTAGTTGTTGGCTTCCCATTTGGTCTCCTTGCTTCCATCTTATCCAAGACTTCTCCTTCCTTTGACTTTTCTTTTTCTCCATGTCTTCATCAGTTGACTTCCTGTTGAGTTTTTTGCCTCCATCTTGACCACATCTTCTGTCTCCTCTTTCTCCTTTGGCTTCCCATGGAGTTTCCTTGCCTCTGTTTCTTCCAAATTTTTTCTTTTGACTTCACATCTGTTTGGTCTCCTTGCCTCCATCTTATGCAAACCTTCTTCCTTTCACTTTTTCTTTTCTCCATATCTTCATCAGTTGATGAGTTTCCTTGTTTCCATCTTGGCCACATGATCTCTGTCTTCTACTTTTGACTTCTTATCAGGGCTTGGGTTACAGCCTGTGTTGGATGGGGTTACACTCCCCCTGAAGACGCAGGTTCGCAGCCTGGGAGTGATCCTGGACTCATCGCTGAGCCTGGAACCCCAGGTCTCGGCGGTGGCCAGGGGAGCTTTTGCACAGTTGAGACTCGTGCGCCAGCTGCGCCCATACCTTGGGAAGTCTGATCTGGCTACGGTCGTCCACGCTCTGGTCACATCCCGAATAGATTACTGCAATGCACTCTACGTGGGGCTGCCTTTGAAGACAGTTCGGAAATTGCAATTAGTCCAGCGGGCGGCAGCCAGATTACTAACGGGAGCTACATACAGGGAGCACACCCCCCCCCCCCTGTTGTGCCAGCTCCACTGGCTGCCTGTCCAATTCCGAGCTCAATTCAAAGTGCTGGTTTTGACCTTTAAAGCTTTATACGGTTCTGGCCCAGCTTACTTGTCCGAACGCATCAGCCGCTACGTCCCACCTCGCAATCTAAGATCATCCGGGGAGGCCCTGCTCTCGCTCCCGCCGACTTCTCAAATGCGGCTGGTGGGGACGAGGACAGGGCTTTCTCGGTGGTGGCTCCCGCCTGTGGAATGCGCTCCCTATTGAGGTACAGTCCACCTCATCCCTCCTGGCATTCAGGAAAAAGGTAAAATCCTGGCTTTGGGACCAGGCGTTTGCACACCAGCACTAGGCAGCATGTTAGATGGGGATTTTAATGGAATGGATGAAGAGGGTCAATGTTTTTATGAATTGAATATTGTTTTAACTTGGAATGACTGTGTATGATGCTGTTGAAACTGTATTTTAATGTATCTTAATGTATTTTAATTGTTGTGGGGTTTTGGGGTTTTATACTGTATGATGTGGCATCGAATTGTGCCGTACTGTAAGCCGCTCTGAGTCCCCCCCCTCGGGGGTTGAGAAGAGGGGGGTAAAATCCTGAAATAAATAAATAAATAAATAAATAAATAAATAAATAAATTATCTCCATCTTGTCCTCATCTTCTGCCTCCTATCTACTTTCCTTGCCTCGGTCTTGTCTAAGTCTTCTCCTTTGCTTGACTTTCTGTTTTCTCCAAGTCTTCATCAGTTGACTTATTTTTGAGTTTCCTTGCTTTCATCTTCCCATTTATTTGGTCTCCTTGCCTCCATTCATCCAACCCTTCTCCTTCCTTTGAGTTTCCATGTTTCCAAGTCTTGATTAGTTGACTTCCTATTGAGTTTCCTTGTCTCCATCCTTGCCGCATCTCCTCTTTTTCTTCTTTCTTTGACTTCTTCATCCATCATGCCCTCATCTACTGCCTCCTTAATTCCATCTACTTTCCTTGACTCCATCTTGACCAAGTCTTCTCCTTCCTTTAGTTGCTGACTTCCCATTTGGTCTACTTGCTTCCATCTTATCCAAGGCTTCTCTTTCCTTCGACTTTCCATTTTCTCCATGTCTTCATCAGTTGACTTCCTGTTGAGATTTTGCCTCCATCTTGGCCACATCTTCTGTCTCCTCTTCCTTCTTTGGCTTCCCATTGAGTTTCCTTGGCTCTATTTTTTCCAAATCGTTTTCCTTTGACTTCACATCTATTTGCCTCCATCTTATACAAGCCTTCTCCTTCCTTTGACTTTCTTTTTTCTCCATATCTTCATCAGTTGACTTCCTTCCTGATGAGTTTCCTTGCTTCCATCTTGGCCACATCTTCTCTGTCCTCTTCTTCTCATCTTCTGCCTCTTATCTACTTTCCTTGCCTCGGTCTTGTCTAAGTCTTCTCCTTTGCTTGACTTTCTGTTTTCTCCAAGTCTTCATCAGTTGACTTATTTTTGAGTTTCCTTGCTTTCATCTTCCCATTTATTTGGTCTCCTTACCTCCATTCATCCAACCCTTCTCCTTCCTTTGAGTTTCCATGTTTCCAAGTCTTGATTAGTTGACTTCCTATTGAGTTTCCTTGTCTCCATCCTTGCCACATCTCTTTTTTCTTCTTTCTTTGACTTCTTGCCTCCATCTTGCCCGCATCTACTGCCTCCTTAGTTCCATCTACTTTACTTGACTCCATCTTGACCAAGTCTTCTCCTTCCTTTAGTTGTTGACTTCCCATTTGGTCTCCTTGCCTCCATCTTATGCAAACCTTCTACTTCCTTTGACTTTCCTTTTTCTCCATATCTTCATCAGTTGACTTCCTTCCTGATGAGTTTCCTTGCTTCCATCTTGGCCACATCTTCTCTGTCCTCTTCTCCTCATCTTCTGCCACCTATCTACTTTCCTTGCCTCCATCTTGTCTAAATCTTCTCCTTTGTTTGACTTTCTGTTTTTTCCAAGTCTTCATCAGTTGACTTATTTTTGCGTTTCCTTGCTTTCATCTTGGCCACATTTTCTCTGTCCTCTTCCTCCGTTCACTTCTTACCTCATTTTCTGCCTCCTTCATTCCATTTACTTTCCTCATCTCCGTCTTGACCAAGTCTTTTCCGCCCTTTGATTTGTTGTGCATCTTCACACTGTTTCCACCTTATGGGGTTTTCTTGATGCAATTTCTTCGTGGGAGGTTTGCCATTGACTCCTTATGTGGCTGAGAGAATGTGACTTGCCTAAGATCACCCAGAGTGTTTCCTGTTCTTGATGTATCAGTTGAAGTTGTTTCCAATATATTACAATCCCAGAGTAAATGTATTATGGGGTCTTTTTGGGAAGATGTTTTCAAAGGTGGTTCAGCATTGCTTTCCTCTGAGGCTGAGAGAGTGTGACTTGCCTAAGATCATCTGCTGGGTTCCCATGGCTGGGGCTGAGTGCATACCTGATTGCCCTGAATGAGTTGCTTCATTTGTAACCCAGTCTTCCTCTTTCACTATGGCCTTCTATTTGTGTCTGTTTGCCTTCAAGTCACCTATAGACTGTCTTAGGGCAACCCCATACATTTTGTAGGGTTTTTAAGGGTAGGAGTCTTCAGAGGTGGATTTGCCAGGTCCATCCTCTGAAATGTGGCCTATAGCACTGTATATTTATTGTTGGATTCCCATCCAAGTACTAAACAGGGCTCCTGTTTTGCTCCTTCGCTTCCAAGGTCTTGAAGGTAGCATCTTTCTCTTCTCTAATGACTCCTGTCTTTCAAGTAATCTATGTTCCTTCCTCTGTTCTTTAGGCCAATATGTTCAGTCCAGCCCATTGACTTGAATTTTTTGGAGGAGCCGGTGGAGAATGTCCCTTCGAACAAGATCGAAATCAGCATGGATTGCATCCGGATGCAGGATTCAGACCTCGGTGACCCCATGTGGGTAAGTGGTGAGGATACTCACAAAAAGTCAATACGGGTTTCTTGAAAACAATTCATGCCAGACTAATCTTATCTCTTTCGATGGAGTTACAAGCTTGGCAGATGCAGGGGATGGTATGGATAGAGCATATCTTGATTTCAGTAAGGCCTTTGACAAAGTCCTCCATGACCTATTTGCAAGCAGACTAGTCAAATGTGGGCGGAACAGTACTAACATGGGGTGGACTGAGAATTGGTTCAGCGACAAAAAACAATGCGTGCCTCTCCAATGGTTCCTCCTCTTCATCCTGGAAAGAAGAAACTATCTGAGTGGCATTAAGCGGGTTCTGTCCTGAGTCTGGTGCTATTCAGTATCTTTAGTAATGATGTGAATGGAGGTATATTAATAGATTACTACAATGTGCTCTATGTGGGGTTGCCTTTGAAGACTGTTCAGAAACTTCAACTAGTCCAATGGGTGGCAGCCAGACTGCTCACTGGAGCATCATACAAGGAGCATACCACCCCCCTGTTACGTCAACTCCAATGGCTGCTAGTCCACTTCCAAGCACAATTCAAAGTGCTGGTCTTGATCTATAAAGCCCTATATGACTCCGGCCCAGCTTACTTGTCCGAACATATCTCCCTCTATGTGCCGCCTCGTAGCCTAAGATCCGCCGGGGAGGCCTTGCTCTCGTCCCACCAGCTTTGCAAACACGGCCGGTGGGGACGAGGGACAGGGCCTTCTCGGTGGTGACCCCCCACCTATGGAACTCGCTCCTCAGCGAAATTAGATTGGCATACTCCCTCCTTTCTTTCAGAAGAAAACGGAAGATGTGGTTGTGGAACCAAGCGTTTGGCTAATGGATGTAATGACACTGAACATTGAATCTGACCTTGTGAATGTTGTAATGGAAAAGGCTTTATGACTGTTTACTAATGTTGTTTTTAATTTATGGTATTGTATGTTTTATCTGGTGATTATATTGTATTTTATTGCAATATTGAATTGTTGCCATTGTTAGCCGCTCTGAGTCCCCCTGCGGGGGTGAGAAGTGAGGGGTAAAAATGATATAAATAAATAAATAAAATAAGGTATAGAGGGCATGAGGATCAAGTTTGCAGATGAAACCAATTTGGGAAGATGAGCTAATACTCCAGAGCAGTGTTTCCCAAACAGTGTGCCGTGAGCGATCATCAGGTGTGCCGTGGGAAATTGGAACCTCAAATACCCTTTCTTCCTCCTCCTGCCGAACATTTTTCTTCTCCACTTGGGCTCCCTTCTTCTCAGCCTCGCTCTGCTCGCTTTGCCTCGCTTTGCTCTGGGGTGAGTCTGCGCAGTAGCGCCCGCACGGGTCACGTCTTCCTCCCTTCCCCCTCCCCTCCTGAACATGCTCACGCTGCCCCCTCAGATCAAAATGGCGGCAGAAGCAGCAGTGTAGAAGAAAAAGTAAGTGTTCGGCAGAAGGAGGAAGAAAGGGCGCGAGGGGGAAGGGGGAGGAAGAGGTCTCTGTCAAAAGCTGGCATGGGCAAACTTGGACCTTCCAGGTGTTTTGAACTCCCAACTCCCACCCTTCCTAGCAGCCTCGGGCCCTTTTCCTCCCCCCCCCCCTCAGCCACTTAAGCAGGAAAGGGCCTCAGGCTGTTAGGAATGGTGGGAGTTGAAGTCCAAAGCACCCAGAGGGCTGAAGTTTTCCCATGCCTGTTTTAGGGACCTTAAAGTGGTGAGCCTCCTTCCAACATTGTGATTCTGGATAGAAAACAAACAACATAACATAACATTGTTTGAGTCCACAGTGCTCTCTGGGTGTAGGTGAACTACAACTTCCAAACTCAAGGTCAATTCCCAAGCAAACCCTTTCAGTACTTTCTGTTGGTAATGAGAGTTCAATATGCCAAGTTTGGTTCAATTCTATTGTTGCAAGAGTTCAGGATGCTCTTTGATTGTGTGTTAACTATAAATCCCAGAAACTGTAACTCCCAAATGTCAAGTTCTATTTTCCCCAAACTCCATCTGTGTTCACATTTGGGCATATTGAGTATTCATGCCAAGTTTGGTCCTGATCCAACATTGTTTGAGTCCACAGTGCTCTCTGGATATAGGTGAACTACAACTCCAAAACTCAAGATTAATGCCCACCAAACCCTTCCAGTATTTTCTGTTGGTCTAATTTGACATTGCTCCGGTTTTCAACCACATATCTGTGTGAGATGAGCTTCTCTAGCTGGACTGCGATAAAAACTCAACACAGAGAGAGACTGACAGCTGTTGAGCAAGAGCTTCGTGTGTGTCTTTCTGCCATTCCTGCCAGGATATCTATGTTGTGTTCATCGAAACAGGCCCAGGTTTCACACTGAGTATATAAATATATTTAAAAACATATTAACTATATGTATTACTGTGTGATTTTGTGTCATTTTGGTTGGTGGTGTGCCCCAGGATTTTGTAAATGTAAAAAATGTGCCACGACTCAAAAAGATTGAAAAACACTGCTCCAGAGGACAGAATCAGGATCCAAAATGTCCTTCACAGATGAGAGAGCTGATTGGCCAAATCTAACAAAATAAATCCCAACAGGGAGAAATGTCCAGTTCAACACTTTTGCAATAATAAGGAAATGCAGAGATCGATGATGTGCAAGGTCTGGCTTGAAAACAGCCCACAGGAAAGGGATCTAGAAGCTTCAGTAGAGTGCAAGCTTGAACATGAGTCAAGAGTGTGATGCAGCAGCTTAAAAGGCCAATGTGATTCTAGGCTGCATCAATAGGGGTAGAGTGTCGAGATTGAGGAGAGTCATAGCCTCACTCTTCCACTTCGATCAGATTTTCTCACCTGGAATAATAACCCTGTGTCCTGTTTTGGGCAAAGCAATTCAAGAAGGAGATAGAACATGACCAAAATGAACACTATGAATCCCTCTGAGGAGTGGCTGAGGGAGCTGGGGATATTTAGCTTCGAGAAGAGAAGGCTGAGAGAAAGGGACGTGGGAGCCATGTCTCAATATTTGAAAGGATGTTATACTGAGAAGGGAGCAAGCTTGTTTTCTGCTGCTCTGAAGACTGGGGTGCAATGGGGCAATGGATTCAAATTGCAGCAGGGGGGGGGGGAGTTTCCACCTAATACTTAGATGATCCGCCGGTGGGCAGTGATCAGGGGCAGGGAATCCCAGTGATCTCGGGCAGGGGTAAATGGGACGGTAGGCGCAGGCCTTATGAGAGAAGGCGACAGAGTCGAAGAGAGACTCGGCCGCCTTCTGACCTGCGTGCTATCCCCAGGCACACAGATGGTGGGCTTCCAACTATCCCCTCTCCAATTCTGGTTCTAGCCAATGCTAGGTCCGTGCGAAACAAAACTGGGACCATCAGAGACTTCCTCCTCGAGCATGATGTAGATCTAGCCTGTGTTACAGAGACTTGGCTGCAGGAGGGAGACGACGTCCTTATTCACGAGCTCACATCTCCAGGTTATGTGGCTAGTTACCAGATGCGGACGGGGAGACGGGGGGGAGGAGTGGCCATTCTCAGTCGTGACAAAATTAATTCCAGGACGGTCCCGATCGCGAACATCCCAGGAATGGAGTGTGCGGGCCTTGTGTGGGACTCTAGTGAGAGTGTAGCCTTCCTGCTGGCGTACTGTGCACCCGACGCGCCGGCGGGGAGTCTACCTAAGCTGCTGGAGGTGGTGGCGGAGTGGGCATTGAGGTTCCCTAAACTTATTGTGTTGGGGGACTTCAATGTCCACGCCGACACCGCCTCCCCCTCATCAGCAGCCATGGACCTGGTGTCCACCATGGAGACACTAGGACTCTCACTCTGCAAGACCGGTCCCACGCATCAGGCCGGGCACACCCTGGATCTGATCTTCGCGGCCAGGATTCAAGTGACCCTAACCTCTATAGTTGAGGTTCCATGGTCGGATCACGGTGTCCTGGAAGTCCGTCTTGAGATGGCCCCTCCTCTTGGTAAGGGTGCCGAACCTATTCTGGTTCGCCCGAAGAGACTTATGGAACCCATTCGGTTCTTGAATGCTCTGAGGGAATTGGAGCTCACCAGCGACTCAGTCGACAGGCAAGTGGAATGTTGGAACACCTGTCTTTCCACAGCCCTAGACGAGATCGCCCCCAGACGCCCTCTCATCCCCCGTAGTAATCGCTCGCCTTGGTTTACCGAGGAGTTACGGGCGATGAAACGGAGGAAGAGACAGCTAGAGGACGTGTGGCGAGACCTCCATGACGGAGCATCGAGATCGGCTTATAAACAATTTAAGGATGTTTATGAGCGTGCTATCAAGGAAGCCAAAAAGGCCCACTATTCTTCCTTGATAGACTCGGCTAGTTCACGCCCAGCTCAACTTTTTAAAATAATTCGGTCATTGACCACAATTCCGATGGTCCCAAATGATAGGGGTTTGGCTCCTACAGCTGAGGCATTCCAGAACTTCTTTGCCGATAAGATCTCGACCCTCCGCCGGGATATCCCAGCCACTCTTGATACAGTACGTGAACTCGAGACCCCGCCGCCACTCGTCGGGCCCACCTTCACCCGTTTCCAACTGGTGGACGCAGCAGCTGTCGATAAGCTACTCGCTGCAGCTAGACCAACTACCTGCTCCCTCGATCCGTGCCCCTCCTGGCTTGTTAGATCCTGCCGGGAGGGCTACGAGACCCCCTGGGAAAGATTGTCAACAGCTCCCTTGAGCAAGGAGTGTTCCCAGGGGGTTTGAAAGAGGCCATGGTAAGACCGCTGCTGAAGAAGCCGAATTTAGACCCTTCGGCTCCTCCAATTACCGGCCTGTGTCCAACTTGCCTTTTTTAGGCAAGGTAATTGAGAGGGCAGCAGCGGATCAGCTGCAGCGGTACTTAGAAGACACAGCTGGACTTGATCCCTTCCAGTCCGGCTTCCGTATTGGGCATGGGACGGAGACCATGCTTGTCGCCATTACAGACCAACCGCCGCCAGCTGGACCAGGGTGGGTCAGCCCTGCTTGTTTTGTTAGATCTAACATCAGCGTTTGATACCGTAGATCATGTACTGTTAGCCCACCGCTTAGCCGTGACTGGAGTTAGGGGGACTGCCCTTAAATGGGTTGCCTCCTTTCTCCACGATCGGGGACAGCGTGTGGAGAGGGGGGAGGAGGTCTCCGGGAGGGTCCCATTAAGTTGTGGGGTCCCCCAGGGGGCCATCCTCTCACCCTTATTATTCAACATTTACATGCGCCCCCTGGCCCAGCTGGCCCACCACTTTGGTCTGGAGTGTTATCAGTACGCGGATGACACCCAGCTTCTGCTGAGAATGGACGGCAGGCCGGACTCCGTACCCGATTGTTTCCATCGATGCCTAGAAGCCGTGATTGGATGGCTGCGGGCCAGCCGGCTGAAGGTGAACCCGTCGAAGACGGAGATCTTGTGGCCTGGTCGACCTGGGCTGGATGAGTGCCGGTTGCCTACCCTGGATGGCGAGCAACTTAGCCCGTCATCTTTGGTTAAGAGCTTGGGTGTTAGATTGGACCCCTTGCTGACCATGGAGGCCCAGGTCTCCATGGTCAGCAGGATGTCATTCTTTCACCTACGACAGGCTAGGCGACTGGCCCCCTACCTGTCTAGGGCTGACCTGGCCACGGTGATCCAAGCGACGGTCATCTCGAGGCTGGACTACTGTAACGCCCTCTACGTGGGCCTTCCTTTGTCGACAATCCGGAAACTCAAGCTGGTGCAGAATGCTGCAGCTCGCCTACTGGTGGGAGCACCAGTGAGGGAGCATATTACTCCCATCCTTCGGCAACTGCACTGGCTTCCTATTGAGTACCGGATTGCCTTCAAGGTGTTGGTTTTAACCTTTAAGGCCTTGCACGGTCTAGGGCCTGTGTACCTGAGGGACCGCCTTACCCCGTACGTTCCCCCGAGATCACTGCGCTCGGAAGAGCAAAATTTGCTGGTTATACCATCGTCCCGCTCCTGTCACTTGTCCAGCACAAGACAGAGAGCCTTCTCTGCGGCGGCTCCAGCACTCTGGAACTCGCTCCCTAACCCCACTCGAATGGTCCCTGAACTTCTCCCCTTTCGAAGGGAATGTAAGACGGCCCTCTTCAGATTGGCGTTCGGGTAACCTCAAACCCAATCGGGTCTAACCCTCCTCAGTAAGGAACCGTAGACTATACCATCAGTGCTACGTATAATTGTTTTACTGTATGTTTTATGATATGTTTTATGATGTGTTTTACTGTTGTGCTATGTTTTATTGTATGCTTGCATTTTGTGATCCGCCCCGAGCCTGCTGGGAGGGGCGGAATATAAAACCGAATAAATAAATAAATAAATAAATAAATAAACATTCGGCATAGTGGAATATGCGGTATCAGAGTCTGGTGGTTTCTCTTTCCTGTTTGACTATGGAATCTGCTGCAGAGTCTGCTCTGAACGATTTAAAGGAAAGTCTGGATGGCCATCTGTCAGGAGGGCTTGCCTGGCAGAAGGGGGCTGGACTGGATGGCTCTTGGGGTCTCTTCCAAAACTATGATTCTATATACGTTTTTCAACTGCGGTTGGATGGCCATCTGTTGGGAGGCCTTAGAATGGTGTCTTCCCGTATGGCAGGAGAGGGTTAGGCTGTGGTCTCTTCCAGTTCTATCATTCTACTAGCCGTCCCCTGCCAGGCGTTGCTGTGGCCCAGTCTTGTGATCTGGAAAACAAAGTAATGTGTCATGTCTTCATGCTTAGGGGTAAACAGTATGTCTTGTTTCTTTGTCAGTGTTGATGTGTAGATTGTCTGGTTTGCCTACTCTGGAACATGCAACATATCATTGTCCTTCTATAGGGGTCCCTTTTCAAATCTATGTTACTGAATCTGTCATATACATATGTGTGTGTGTGAATCATACATATTTATGGCTGGATGGCTCTTTGTCAGGACGGTTTTGATTATGTTTTTTTTGCCCTGGTGAAGGGAGTTGGACTGGAGGGCCTTAAGGCAGCATTTCTCATCCTGGGGTTCAGGACCCCGGGGGGGGGGGGGGGTTATGAAGGGGTGTCAGAAAGGTTGCCAAAGACCACCAGAAAATGCAGTATTTTCTGTTGGTCATGGGGGCTAGGAAGTCTGGCCCAATTCCATCATTGATGGAGTTCAGAATGCTCTTTGACTGTAGGTGAACTATAAATCCCAGCAACTACAACTCCCAAATGACAAAATCAGGTTTTTTTGAGTGATGGTCACACCTTGGGTTAGTAGGGGTCTTGTGGCCAAATTTGGTGGCAATTCGTCCAGCGGATTTTGAGTTAGGATGTCACTCAATGTCACTCTATATATCTATATATCTAAAAGATAAATATATAAATAAAGATAAATATATAAATAAAGATAAATATATAAATAAAGATAAATATATAAATAAATATAAAAGATAGTGCCTAAGTCCGCTCTGCATGCCCGGTATATTTTGCCAAATGGTGCCTATGTCTGCATGCATAGCAAACTTTGCAGAACGGTGCCAGTTTCCAAGCTGCGGACGTCTGTGGCACCCCAAAGCTGGCAGTTTTCCATTGGAACCCAGCTCCTTTTGAGCAAAGGGAGAGGCCCCAAATCACTGCTTTTCTTTGGCTGCAGATGGAAACCAATTGTGCAGAAGGTGCTGGGAGGCATTTGAGTTTAGTGGTGTGCAAAACGCATGGATCCCACCCTGAGGATGATCATGGCGATGCACCTCCAGCCTCTGGCATGGGTTTGCTCAGCTGCTGGGAGGCCTGTGCCATGCAGAAGGAGGAAGGAGCGTGGGCCAGCCCTCCTCCTTTCTTTCCTTCCTTCTTTCTTCCATCCGCTGCCTGCCTCCGAGGCATGCTGCCGCTCTGGGTGTCGTGTGCGCTGTGGCGCAACTCTGGCGTGTGGCTGTAATCTGCTATTGACTCAAGGCCCGGTGCTGGAGTGCGGCCTGGCCCTCCGTCTCCCTGCGCAAATATGCCGCTCTCCCGCATCGCTGCTGCCGGAGAACGCCCCCTCAGCTCATTCATCCGTCCCTTTCATTCACTCGCTCGTTTTATCCCTTCGCTCATTCACAAAAGGCTCTTTTCTTTCCTGCTTTTGGCTGAGACCACAACCTGTGCCGCCACTGCCGCCGAGGACCCTTTGTGCAAACATTGGTTCTCCAAAGAAGGAGCCGCGAGGGGGGAGAAGTTTGTCTTCCCCGATCTTTATGAGTTGTCAAACATCACTTGACAGGTGCCAGCCCAGCCTGCTGTTTGCTTTCGCGGAGGAGGAACCCGTAGCCCCGAGGGACGTCGTGTTTCTTGTGTTTAATCAGAAATGCAGCCCTCCTCTTTCTTCTTCTTCGCCTTCTTCTTTCCTCATCCCTCCCCGGCCTCTTTGCCTTCGGGGCATCTGTCTGCCGTCCGGCACCTGCCTTTCGCCTCACCTTTTGCCCTCCCTTTCTCTCTCCCTGGGCAAGAGGTGGGTGCAAAAGGTGCATGGCTCTGTGCGCTGCAGAAGACAGAGCTTGCCGATCCAATTTACAGGTGACCCCAAATTGGGAGGGACAGCCAAGACCCCAGGAGACGGCACCATGATCCCAAAGGGCCCTGACAGATCACAGAACTAGGCCAAGACTAACCAAATACATTTCCACAGGGTACAAACTACGATATGACCTAGTAATTATTTTTCCGCACAGGGGGACATTAAAGTTGCAGTTCCGTTTATTTGTACCATGGGCCCTTTAGAGAACAGACTGCCCTGTTTTGTGCCATTGATATTCATCTAGTTCAGTAGTTCTCAACCTTCCTAATGCTGTGACCCCTTAATACAGTTCCTGATGTTGTAGTGACCCCCACGCATGACATTATTTTCCAAATGGTACCCCAATGCCCAAACCATTATAGCATACTGGTTCAGTTTCCTTAGGGGAATCTCTTCAAATGTTTTCCATGGCCTTCATCTGCGGCCGAGAGTGTGTGCCTTTCCCAATTTCATTCATGGACTATTATTATTATTATTATTATTTCATATATTTCTATCCCACAAGGGGGACTCAGAACGGCCTCACATGAGCATCAGAAGATGCTAACAATATAAATACCATAAAAATTACCATTCACAATAAAATCATTTTAAAACGTTGTACAACATCATCAGTAAATTTATCAATAAATTAACGTGCCAGTAAAACCAAACCAATCCGGGAGAATCCATGTTGCAAAAACCCATTTTCCTTTTCTTATTGCCGCTGGCTTCTAATCAAGCGCCTGGCCCGAGAGCCAGGTCTTCAGTTGTCTTCTAAAGGACAGGAGGGAGGTGGCCAACCTGACGTCCTTGGGGAGAGAGTTTCACAGATGGGGGGCCACTGCCGAAAAGGTCCTGTCTCTTGTCGTCACCAACCGCATTTGCGAGAGTGGTGGGATCGAGAGCAGGGCCTCTCCTGACGATCTTAAGCTTCGTGATGGTTCATAGCAGGAGATATGTTCAGACAGGTAATCTGGGCCAGAACCGTTCAGGACTTTAAAGGTTAAAACCAGCACTTTGAATAGTCAGTCAGTCAGTCAGTAGCCTTTATTTTGGTCAACAAACCATTGGCTTTCACTTTGAATTGTGCCCAGAAGCTGATCGGCAGCCAGTGGAGCTGGCGCAACAGAGCAGTAGTGCAGCCTGGCCACTGACCGTTGGACTAATTGGAGCTTCTGAGAGGTTTTCAAAGGCAGCCCCATGTAGAGAGAGTTGCCGTAGTCTAAACGGAATGTAACCAGAGCATGGACCACCGTGGCCAAGTCAGACTTCCCAAGGAATGGGTGCAGCTGGTGCACAAGTTTTCATTGTGCAAAAGCTCTTCTGGCCACCGCCGAGATCTGGGGCTCCAGGCTCAGCGATGAGTCCAGTAACACTCCCAGACTGCGAACCTGTGTCTTCAGGGGAAGTGTAATCCCGTCTAACCCAGGCTGTAATCCTATTCCCTGTTCGGCCTTTTGACTGGCCAGGAGGACCTCTGTCTTTTTGGGATTTAGTTTCAATCTGTTCGCCCTCATCCATTAATAATAAATAAATAAATAAATAAATAAATAAATAAATCCAGTCCGTTACAGCAGCCAAGCACCGGTTCAAGGTCTGAACAGCCTCCTTAGTAACAGGTGGGAAGGAGTGATAGAGCTGAACATCATCCGCGTACAGATGACATCTGACCCCAAAACTCCGGATGATCTCTCCCAGCAGCTTCATGTAAATGTTAAACAACATGAGGATGCATCTACACTATAAAATGAATGAAGTGTGACCCCCCCCCCGCTTTAATTGCCATGACTCAACGCTATAGAATCCGTGGAGTTGTAGTTTGATAAGGCACCTGCACTCTTTGGCAGAGAAGACTGAAGATCCTGTCAAACTACAACGCCTAGGAATCCATAGCATTGAGCCATGGTAGTTAAAGTAGTAACGAGCTGCATGAATTCCACACTGTATTATTCCCCTAAAACAGTGTTTCTCAACCTTCCTGATGCCTTGACCCCTTAATACAGTTCCTCATGTAGTGGTGACTCCCAACCATAACATTATTTTTGTTGCTACTTCATAGCTGTCATTTTGCTCCTGTTATGAAACGTAACGTAAATATCTGATATGCAGGGTGTATTTTCATTCACTGGACCAAATCTGGCACAAATACTTGATACGCTCAAATTTGAATACTGGTGGTGTTGGGGGATTGATTTTGTTCTTTGGGAGTTTTAGCTGCTAGGATTTGTAGTTCACCTACAATCAAAAAGCATTCTGAACTCCGCTTACGATGGAATTGAGCAAAGCTTGGCACACAGAACTCCCATGACCAACAGAAAATACTGTTTTTTTCTGATGGTCTTTGGTGACCTCTCTGACACCCCTTGTGACCCCCCCCCAGTCCTGATCCCCAGGTTGAGAAATGCTGATCTAGCTTAATATGGTCAGCTCTGACTAGCACCCAGGACTCTGTCAAATCTACCTGGAGAGGATGAGGAATGAATCTGTAGTTTTCTAGTAGAAGTGAGGAGCTACACGGAGGCAGTAGAAATAAAACACATAGATATAGGATGACTGACTGGTGGCTTCATAACAGTCCATGTGGTAGGAGTTTGACCACAAGCTACAGTAAATAGGATTCAAAAGTGTGACGTGGCACGTAAAAAAGCCAATGTGATTCTAGGCTGTATCCATAGGAGTCTAGTGTCTAGAATAGATCAAGGGATCTCTTCACTGGGCATAGAATTTGAAGTCTGCACATTTCAGCTCTGTGGTGGTGAAATGCTGTCCTGGACTGATCTGACTGCATCTCAATTGAAGTCCTAGCCCCACTCACTCTCTTCTGCTTTGGTCAGGCCCACCTGGAATGAGCAAAACAAGTCAAGATGGATATAGATAAGAAGGTGTCATCAGAAGGGCAGCCAAAATGGTCAAACTATACATCCCTCTGACGAGTGGTTTAGGGCAGTGTTTCCCAACCAGTGTGCTGTGGCGCACTAGTGTGCCGTGAGCGATCATCAGGTGTGCCCTGGGAAATGGGAACCTCCAATACCCTTTCTTCCCCCTCCTGCCAAACACTTTTTCTTCTCCACTTGGGCTCCCTTCTTCCCAGCCTCACTCTGCTTGCTTTGCCTCGCTTTGCCTTCTTCCTTCGCGGGTCACGTCTTCCTCCCTCCCCCCTCCCCTCCTGAACACGCTCACGCTGCCCCCTTGGATCAAAATGGCGGCAGAAGCAGCAGTATAGAAGAAAAAGTAAGTTTTCAGCAGGAGGGGGAAGAAAGGGCGCGAAGGGGAAGGGGGAGGAAGAGGTCTCTGTCGAAAGCTGGCATGGGCAAACTTGGACCTTCCAGGTGTTTTGGACTCCAACTCCCACCATTCCTAGCAGCCTCAGGCCCTCCCCCCCCCCCCCCTTCAGCCATTTAAGCAGGAAAGGGCCTCAGGCTGTTAGGAATGGTGGGAGTTCCCAGGAAAAGAGAATACATATTAGGAGGAACTTCCTGATAGTCAGTTGAGTTATTGGTCTGGAGTCCGGTGGGATTTCCTTCTCTGGAGACTTTCAAGCAATGGCTGAATGGCTTGTTCATTGGGAGGCCAAAGGTGTATTGGAGGTTGTGCGTCAACACCAGCCCCTTGCGTTGAGCTTGGAAGCAAATTGGAAACCAGTCCAGTCATTGTAAGCCTGGCATTAGTTGATCTCCAGCAGTTGCAGACATGATGCCAGTCTCAGTGCTTCATTTTGCACAAGCTTCAGCTTCCATATCCTTTCCTAGGATAGCCCCATGTCAATATTATCATAGCCTAGTCAAGCGCTAAGATGGATCTGCTTCATGTTTAGGATACTTGTATATTCTGATCAAAGATCAGACTCTTCTGATGCTCAAGAATATCATTTATGGACTGCTTCTTGGATATTTCTAAGTATCTATTGCAGGGGTGCTCATTAGGTAGCTCGGGAGCTACTAGTAGATCTTCGGCCCTCTTCTAGGTGATCTTTGGGCCTCACTAGCGGGATGGGGCGCTCCTGCCATGGGCGCGCACAACCTGTGCGCACACGTGCTCCTGCTGCTGGCTTCCACTCTTGCGGTGCTTCTTTCGCCTGCTTCATTCCAGGAAGAAGGAAGCACGGGGCGGGGCCTCTGGAGGGAGCGCCCTGCCTCTGTCTCGTCCAGAAGCAGCTGTGCAGCCTCTGCTGCCGGCGAGACAGGCAGGGCGGAGCGCTCCCTCTGGATGCCCCGCCTCGTGCTTTCTCCTTCCTGCAATGCCCGACAGGTGGAAGAAGCGCTGCGCGGACGGAAAACAGCAGCAGGAGCACGCACGGTGGCAAGAGCGCGCAGCGGTGGGAGCACACGGCGGCGGGGGCAGATAGATCTTTTGGACTTGGTTGCTTTAAGAGTAGCTCGCATGCTGAAAAAGTGTGAGCACCCCTGATCTATTGCTACGCAGGAGGTAAGTCAATGGCATATGAGTTAGGAGAAAGGGATGGAAGTTTCTTTCTCCGAGAGGCCATGGCTAACTTTTGCCAAGACCCCCCAGGAGCCTTTGTATGCATTCAGGAGCAACAGAGCAGGGGCTCCACTCCCCCCCCCCCCCAGCCTTGGCCAGTTTCCTCCTCCAAGCCCCTCTTTTGAGGTTTTGGGCCTCCTTTCTCCTCCTCTGCTCATCTTCCCGACTTGCCCTCCGGCAGCTTTTCCTTGTTGAACCAGTTTGACAAAATACCTTCGCCTGCAACTCTCCTTTTTTCCATCTGATCCCTTCTCGTTTAACACACTCTTCAGTCAAATATGTAATTTATTTTTATTTTCCTTTGGGAGGCCCTCCTTCTTAAAAGGATATGGGGGCTTCTACCCTTAGGAAGGGGAAAGAATGTTATGCTCTCCCGCTGCGACTACTGTTGCCGGGGTTTGGTTTCCTTCTGCAGCACTTTCCCCTTTTGCAGCGATGCAAGAAAGGCCGGGATCAAAACGTTCTTTCTGGAGTCACCAAGCTAGGCAACTATTGGAGTCAAGAATTTTCTTTTATGAGAAGGGAGATAGCACGCAGAACCACCCCTCAAACATGAGGATCCAGTTGACAATGGCATGCCTTACAACACTTCTTGGCTTTTCTTCGTAAACGAAGATTCAGGAAGGACTCATCCCACGCTTTCTACAAGTGCGTTGATAACTAAGAAGGCCAATCTGAGATAGGCAAGTCCAGTTGCAGAAAGCACAGCCGAAAGTCTCCTTGGGTGTTGTTGTTTCCAAGTTGCGGTTCTTTCTGCGTTGTCATTTCTCTTTGAGACCCGTTCGGCGTGTCTTCTCGAAAGAGGCCGCAGCATTGTGGATAGTGCGTCTCCATGCCTCCTGATGTGAGGCCAGGGTGGACCATTGTTGGTGATCAATCTGGCCGAGCCTGAGATGTTGTTTCAGGGAGTCCTTATATCTCTTTTTGGGGGCACCTCTCTTGCGCTGACCCGTGGCGAGTTCACCATAGAGTAGTATCTTTGGGAGGCAGTGGTCCTCCATCCTAGAGACGTGCCCTGCCCAGCACAGCTCACAACATCTCACAACACCTCATAAAGGAAAACTGGGCAGCCAAGAAAAATGAGATTGTGGTCAAGATGGGAAACAGGGATAAATGTACAGTATTACACTTAGGCAGGAAAATGAAATGCATAAAGTTAGGATGGATGACACTTGGGTTGGAAACAATCCTCGTGAAAAGAGATCTCAGAGTCTTAGTAGGCCACAAGCCTACTAAGATGAGCAAACGGTGTAATGTAGCAGCTAAAAAGGCCAATGCAGTACTAGTATGCATTAATAGAAATCTAGTGTTGAGATCAAAGGAAGTCATAGTCCCACTCCCTTCCGCTTTGCTTAGACCTCACCTGGAATAACCCTGTGTCCAGTCCTGGGCAAAGCAGTTCAAGAAGGAGATGGACAAGATGAAAGATGTTAAGAGAAAAATGACCAACATGGTGCAAGATCTGCCTCACCGGGCATCAAAAGTCATCAAGAAGGCTATTGAAAAGCTTGTAAGATATCCACAGAAGAGCAACCAAAATTATCAAAGTAAACTATGAATTCTAGGGAGTTGCAGGTGTTTGGCTTGGAGAAGAGGAGGTTGATGGAGGACACATTCCAATATTTGAAAAGAGGTCATACCGAGGTTGGAAGCTTGCTTTCTGGTCTTCCAGAGACTGGGACATGGAGCAATGGGTTCAAACTCCAGGAAAAGTGATTCCATTTAAATATTAGGAAGAACTTCCTGGCAGTAAGAGCTTTTTGACAGTGGATTATGCTGCTGCCTGAGAGTCTGGTGGAGTCTCCTTCTCCTGTTGAGAGGTGTTGGGTGGTGCCTTCTTGCCTGGCAGAAGAGGGTTGGACTGGATGGCCCTTGGAGGTCTTTTCCAGCTCTAGGATTCTGTGATACTCTCTCAGCCTCAGAGAGAAGAAATGGCAAACTTCTCCTGAAGACACCATGACAGCTTTGCCTTTGGGTCTCCCATCTCCAACTTGGGGTCGTCCAACTTATGGAGACCCTAAGATGAAGCTGACATTTGGATAGATCCAGAGGATGCTTAACATTTCCTTCTCCTTGAATCCATACAGGAGTAATAACTGAGAGCCCTGTGGCTCAAGGCAGTGATTTTCAACCTTTTTTGAGCCGCAGCACATTTTTTACATTTACAAAATCCTGGGGCACACCACCCACCAAAATGACACAAAATAACACTCTAACACAGTAATACTTATAGTTAATATGTTTTTAAATGTATTTATACACTCACTTAGTGTGAAACCTGGGCCTGTTTCGATGAACACAAAATAGATATCCTGGCAGGAATGGTAGAAGGACACACATGAAGCCCTTGCTCAACAGCTGTCAGTCTCTCTCTGTTTTTAGTTTTTATCGCTTTCGCTGTATTGCCTTGAGCTCACCATCTTTTCTTTTTTCTTTTGTCCACCACTCATATTAGGGCCTTCATCTGTGTCATAATTTTGTCCAGGGTCTTGCTCGGCATTTGCATTTTCCCTTTTCAAAAACTTCTCCATCACTGTCACTCGCTTGTCTTGCTGTGATCCCAAAGTGCCACTGTCACTTGATGCACAGCTGCAGCACTAACTCTAACCTTGTTCACTTAGCCGCGTCTGAGCGAATCCAAGATGGTGCGACCATAGCATTGTCGCGTCACTTCTTAGGTGACGCGAGAGTGCTATGGTTCCATTTCTTAAAGGGACAAATGTGCCTTATAGTTTATATATGAATGAAGTTCGAAAATAATTTCCCACGGCACACCTGATGATCTCTCACGGCACACTAGTGTTCCGCGGCACACTGGTTGAAAATCACTGGCTTAAGGAACACACAGCTGGCGATTCCAAAGGGTTGGGTTTGGGAGAAGCAACTTGCCTAGGTGTCAGTGGTGTTCCTCACACACCTTTATGTCCTGCTCTGATTGTTCCTGCCCCCATCTATTGCCATTGTCCCTAGAGATCTTTGTTCAGTTAGTAGAGTATAGCCCAAAAAAAGAGAGCTTGAACCCTTATCTGGCACAGAAAACCATTGGATTACCTTGGGCGAGTCACACTCTTTCAACTTCACTGGAAGTCATCTGAAGAAACTGAGCCAGAATGGTATAATGATTGGAGTGAGGAATATGGAAGACTTTGACCACGAAAGCCCACTGGGTGAACCTGGGTATGTCACACTCTCTCAGCCTCAGAGAAAGGCCCTGATTGTAAACCTTACCTGAAGATACCTGGTAAAGGAAGCTCTAGAAGAAAATTGCAGTAGGGTTGCAATAAGTGAGGAAACGACTTGAAGGCTTTATTGTGAGTTTTGGATTGTGTTGTGTTGTCGCCACACAACAGCTCTTTACCTATATGTGTACCTGCTACTTTGGAGCATGCCTTTATGTAAATGAGTGGCCTTCCTTCCCGAACTCCCCTTTCCCGCTGCGCAGATAATTATTGGCCCGGATCCTGAAACCACCAACCTCTCCGTTTCACTTTGCATCTTCAAAGTGCTGCGTGAGCATTTAATTAAAAATTAAAAACGATCTTGATCTCCCAGCAGCTCGCTCCTGGGTCTTTGGCCTCCGGGGCTTGGAAGCAGAGCAAAGGGGAAGCGTTGCAGCAACGGCCTGCTCCAAAAACCTCTCCACACCCCAGTCGGCCCTGATTCCATCCCGTGGGTTCCTCCTCCTCTTCTGCTCTTCAATCGCCTTCAGATCTTTGTATGGAGGAGCAGGCTTTATTTACAGTATTCATTGGTTGCATTTGCTTTTCTGCTTGGATAAGGACCCTTGAGGCAGAAATGTGCTTCCAAAAAAGCAAAGGGATGGGAATCTTTGGTTGTTGGTAGAGTGCTTTCTCTAATTTTATTTATTTATTGGTTCAACTTAATATACCGCTCTCTCTGGAGTCCAGGGCGGTTTACAGAGTTAATAGATAAAACACATAAAATGCAATAAAATACAATAAGACCAATTTAAATCAATTCCAGCAAACTGCGATGGCAGTAGAAATATGCTGGCAGCAGCACAACAGGATGCTGATAATACTCATTAGTTATGGGCCAAATGCCTGTCTAAATAGCCAGGTTTTTACGGCTCTGCGGAATGGCATTAATTCCCGGATGGCTCATAACTCTTCAGGGAGGGTGTTCCCCAGAGTTGGCGCGGCTACGGCAAATGCCCTCTGCCGCGTGCTGGCAAGTCTATAGACCTTAATCCCAGGCACATCCAGTAGATTGAGCCCCTCTGAGCACAGTGATCTCCTGGGCACATAAGGGGTAAGCCGCTCCCTCAGGTACACTGGCCCCAAACCATATAAGGCCTTGAAAGTTAAAACTAACACCTTGAAAGTGACCCAGAATTCAATTGGAAGCCAGTGCAGGTCGCGCAAGAGTGGAGTCACGTGGGCAGATCTTGATGCTCCTGAGAGCAGACGTGCTGCAGCGTTCTGCACCAGCTTGAGTACAGCGCATTACAGTAGTCGAGCCTCGAGATGACCGTGGCTTGGATCACCATGGCCAGGTCGCAGCGGGAGAGGTAAGAAGCCAGACATTTTGCCTGTCGTAGGTGGTAGAAGGCTATCTTGCAGGCGCAGGCATCTGCGCCTCCATAGACAGCTGGGAGTCCAGCCGGACTCCTAGGTTCTTTACTGACAGCTGTGGGCAAAGAGCCACGCCGTCGAACGTCGGCAACTGGGTCTCTACCCCCCATGCTCCATCATTCCCAGCCATCGTTTGGCTGGGGACGATAGGACCCCATAGTTCAACATACTGGGAGCAACTGGACTTGTGAGATACTCCAGTCACGTTGAGTCTCATTTAAGAGAGGAAAGCAGAACGATGATTCGAAACACAAGATTAGTATACAGCAAACAAGATCACTGCGCCAGTTGTTGTATTAGATCACATGTTGGACACACCCTGAGTGTCTAGGATGATGTAATGTATTGGCAAATAATACATGCAGATCCCAGTAGGATGGTCTTTTTGCAGGTGGCAGGTGGTAATTTTGTCAGTGCCGATTTGTGTTTAACTGCAGGCCAAGGTCTTTAGGCACTGCACCCAGTGTGCCGATCACCACTGGGACCACCTTTATGGTTACTGTTATTGTTATTATTAGCATAGTTGTCATATGATGCCTAGCTGAAAATGGTGAGCTCTGACTGGCAGCTAGTAGGTCTGGGTAGGTTGGATCGGAATGCTCATAAATCAGAATGAATTCGGATTAAATCCACTTTTGAAGCGGTTTTGAAGTGATTTAAGAAACCCAGAAGTGCCAGTGCTGTTTCTTTCCTACTGTGCATGCATGTCTGCCATTAATGAAGCAATTCCAAAATTTCTGAAATTTCTGAAATTTTGAACTTTTTTCCAGAAAATTTCAGAAATTATTTCAAAATCGAATCGCCAGCACCCTCTACACCTGAAACTAGTATTGAACCATTTTTTTTGGATCAAACAGGCCCTAGCAGCCAGGTCTGTGTCTTAAATCCAACCTGGGGACAATGGGGTTTGAATCTTCTAGTAGGAATAAAGCATCACACATGATCAGAAGTAATGGAATGCACAAATATTTGATGAATGACACCTAACGGGACAGCAGTGCATATGAAAGACACTCAGGACTCTTGTAATTTTACTATGCAACATGATTTTGTTCCTGGGTTATAATTGGTTCTATCATGAGAACATGGATAAAGTTTATTATGCTGCAAAAAATGTTGCTTTTGTTAGAGACACATCCTGCTAGAGCACCTTTTGCTTTAGCTTTAGTTTTTCAATGAGTCGTTGAGCCTCAATCAATTCAACCTAATGTGTGGCCACAGCTAAAACGAAGTTTCTGGAGCAGAAGAACTAATTTCAAAGTCAGGACTACAAAATTAAACAGGAAATCACACTTTCATACCAGTAACAGAAACTTTTTCAAATGTTGTTACATCCTATTTTGTTTATTTATACCCTATTTTTTCCCACAATGACTCTCAGGAGACCATAAGTTGAACATGAGTCAACAGTATGATGCAGTGGTGAAAAAAAGCCAATTCTATATCAGTTGGAGTCTAGTGTCAAGATCGATAGAAATCATAGCATTCTGCTATCCTTCTTTGATAAGACCTCACCTGAAATAATCTTGTGTCTGGTTCTGGGCATCACGATACAAGGACGATATTGATCTACCCCAGAATGTGGTGGAAGCTCCTTCTTTGGTCCCTTTCAAACATAGGCTGGATGACCATCTGTCGGGGGTGCTTTGATTGTGTTTTTCCTGCATGGCAGAAGAGGGTTGGACATGATGGCCCAATGGGGTCTCTTCCACTTCCATTCAACATCTCCAGAGAGGAATGGCCAAAATGATCAGAGGGCAGGAAACTAGTAATCCATCCAAGAAGTAGAGAGTCAGGAGACAGGGAAATGTTGACAGGTGCACATGCGCAGCACATGCACAGCACGTGCTTCCTCATGCCTCCACAGACACAGGACATGTGTAGCACATGCCCCATATGCACTGCACATGCTTCTTCATGCCTCCACATGCACAGTACATGCATAGCACATGCCCCACATGTGCAGCACATTTATTTATTTATTATTTATAACATTCATATCCCACCCTTCTCACCCCAAAGAGGACTCAGGGTGGAGCACAACATACTAGGCATGAGAAAAAAGTTATGAAAATTAAATGAAATCGGAAGGGATTCGTATGTATGGGACTTTCAAGTTTATACGCATCGCAGTGGCAATCCCGGAAGTGGACTTTCTTTTCCGCACTCCCTGGGCCCAAATTTTCGTTAGATTAGTAACTATTTTGGATGCCCACCCAACAGGAAAATTTCCCCCTCAAAATAGCTTTGCAGACATAACTCACAGTCAAATCGGGCCTTTCCATGCTTGGAGCCTAATTAGAGTGAAAGGCCTCCTCCAGGAAGTGAAAAAGGAGACGGAAACGATAGAGAGATCCAGATCGGGACTCCTAGAGGGGCTGGAGGACTGATGAAAAAAGCAATTTAAACACCCAGGAAGGGGGGAAAAGCCATAGAGTTCAAACAGAGGTCCTAGACTGCTATGGTAAAACTGAATGGGAAAAGGCTGGAGTGAGGAGAACTCTACAGATTAGCAAGGCCTGCACCAGAGGTGCGCATTGGCAACTATTTTATTTAATAATATTATTAATAATAATATTAATGCATTATATGTCCCTGCAAAGAAACCCTGTCCTTTTATAATAATATTAATAATAATATATTAATGCATTATATGTCCCTGCAAAGAAACCCTGTCCTTTAATAATATTAATAATAATATTAATAATAATATATTAATGCATTATATCTCCCTGCAAGGAAATCAAGGGAAATGTTGCCCTTGATTTGCCTCAAAACAGTGTCCCTGTTTCCCTGCTTTGCCTACTTTAGAACTACTAACGAATTTCGTTAGTAATTACGTTGAATTTTAGAAATTTTTGGAAATTTTTTTGTAAGTCTTTCTATTACTAATCAAAAAAAATCCCCCCCCATTAGATTTTCGATTCCCTATTTTTGGGTTCTAAACCATGCCTGCAACATACAAATGGTAAACGTGCCCCACAGCACATACCCAACATGCACAGCACATGTGCAGCACATACCTCTACATGCGCAGTGCATGCACAGCACATTCCCTACATAGCACATGCCTGCACATGCACAGCACATGTGCAGCACATGCGCAGCACATGCCCCCACATGCACAGAATATGCACAGCACATGCATTCACCTGTGCAGCACTTGCCTCCACATGCAAAGCACATCTACAGCACATGTCTCCATATTCGCAGCACATGCCTCTACATGCACAGCACATGCACAGCAGAGGTGACTTGATCGAAGTGTATAAAATCATGCATGGGATAGAAAAGGTGAATAAAGAAAAACTATTTTCTTTGTCACAAAACACTAGGACTAGAGGGCACTCCCTGAAGCTCCAAGGTAGGAAAATTAGGACTAATATAGGGAAATATTTCTTCACCCAGAGGGTCATTGGGTTATGGAACTCACTTCCAGAGGAGGTTGTGACAGCTGTCAGCCTGAACAACTTCAAGGCAGGATTAGACAGATTCATGGATACCAAGTGTATCGGTAGTTACTGAAAAGGACATTCAAGTGCCACCTCGGAGTTGGTTGAGGTAGGCAGGATTTCCCTGGGTACTGGTTGTGGGGGTCGGGAGCAGGTCAGGGTTTTGCCCTCCCTTCTGCTCGAGATCCCCGTGTACAACTGGTGGGCCACTGTGTGATACAGAATGCTGGACTAGATGGGCTGAGGTCCGATTCAGCATGGCTCTTCTTATGTTCTAGTGCCTTCACATGTGCAGCAGACACCTCCACATGCTCCAGTGCCAGGGAAGGTTGTTGAGATACTTCTCCTTGATCCTTCCTCTAATGGGTGCGATCATGCCTTTAATAGGCATGCCTGTGACATGCTGCCCGTGTATCGTTCTGTTATCCGCCCCGAGCCTGCTGGGAGGAGCGGAATACAAAAATGAACAATAAAATAAATAAATAAATAAATAATAGCAATTCATTGCAAATTTTGCTGAGGAAGGAGCACTGCTTCGCCAGAACTGATGGATGCAATCACTGGCCTGACCCAAATGCAAGCTCCATTGGATTGGACACATCCGACAAAATCCTTGGGTTTTTGGTTGGTGAGGCATACCACAAGTCCTAGGATTCCATAGCATTGAACTACGCCCATTCAACTGCTTTCAAACTACTTTCATTCTGCAGTGTGGAGATGCAACTTATAACAAATGCAAAAGCAGAGTATATTATGTGAATGGCTTTATTTTCGGTTCTCAGCAAACTATATCCGAGAAAGCTTTGCCCAGTCTTTAGAATTTTTTTAAAAAAATTAATTTGTTGAATGTATCAGTTGTAGACTTCCTGCCCATAATCCGAAAAGTATACAAGATAAGGAAAGGAATTGGCAGAATCGGCCGGGAGTTAGATCTCCGGTTGCTTATATAAGAGCCATTGACCGTTAACTTTCTCCTGCTCTTAAGTCTTAACAATGCACAGAAAAATAGTTTTCAAAGCGTCTTTGATTTGAGGTTTTCCTGGAACCTCAAGTAGACATATGTGATTCTATGTAATATTCCGCCTGCTTTCTTTTAAAGTTGCGATTGTGTTTAGGTCCTTTCTTTTAAAGTCAGACTTTTCAAGGAAGGAGAAGGTAGGATTAAAATTCACCAAATGCCATAAATGTCACCAACTTGGAAAAATTAAGATTTTGGTGTATTATGGATTTCTGAGTATTTCATAATTTGGTAGTGTGGTGAAGTAATATTTATTTGTTACAGGTTTTAAATGTGGTTGATGTTTATATGTATGTATGTATATTGTAAGGGTAAAACTTAGCTAACCTTAAAGGGTTAACAGGAATATTAGCTGACAGAACCTGTAAGTGGCTTTTGAATCTTCGGATTCAAACTATGTCAGTTGGTGGTTAACTGCGAAAGCAGAAGGGTGTGTGGAGAGTTAGGGAGCCTGTTTTTAGCCAGCTATCAGCGAGTGTTTAAAAAACTTTGGTTCTACTCTAAAGGAGAGTAGCAGTGAAGCCTGACTCTACTCTGGGAGAGAGTAGCAGTGCAGCTGTGTTTAACTGCTAGGGAAACAGTTTGGTTTAAGGACCAGCAGAGTGTAGAAAACTGCTGAGTTATTGGTTCTAGGAGAGTAGTGATATCTCCATAGTATATTGTAACCTTAAGAAACGTGCCTATTAGTAGATAAAGTAACCACCCAAGCTCTTGAACTCTGGAACCTCTACGCTTAAACTACTGTTTGAATAAACTTCATAGTTCTTTGATAAAAACATCTTTCCTAGTGGTTCTTTCTCCCACAAGCCTTGAAAACAACTCTCTCCTAATGGGTAGCCAAGCACAGTAAATTATATGGTGGCAGCAAGTGAAAATTAAGAGTCCTTACACATTGTGTTGGCATTGGTAGGACATTCTGCCCTGTCACAGCCTGAGTTCGAATCCCCACATTCTCTCCACACTTAAAACACAAATTCGAATTCAGATCCACACATAATTGGAGATCTCACATAATTGGTGGCAGTGGATATAAAGGAAAACTTTATAGGTAGCATTGAGTTAGGAGAGACAAAGGGGCTTTTGTAGTTTATTCGTTCAGTTACTTTTTGGTGACCTCCTGGACCAGCCCAGGTCAGAGCTCCCTGTCCCCTGTGGCCACCCCCACCTCCTTCAGAGTCAAGCTTAATTTATTCATTAATGACCTGGATGTAGGAGTGAATTCTGAGGTAGCAAAGTTTGCAGACGACACTAAATTGTTCAGGGTAGTTAAAAATGAAACTGATTGTAAAGAGCTCCAGAAAGATCTCTCGAAATTGAGTGAATGGGCAACAAAGTGGCAAATGCATTTTAACCTAAACAAGTGTAAAGTCATGCACATCGGGCAAAGAACCCCAACTACACCTACAAATTGATGGGGTCAAAGCTTTCTGAGACTATCCAGGAAAGGGATCTCGGGGTTTTGGTGGACAGCTCAATGAAGATGTCAACCCAGTGCGCAGCTGCAGCGAAAAATGCAAATTCTATGCTTGGCATGATCAGGAAGGGAATCGAAAATAGGTCGGCAAATGTTGTATTGCCTCTCTACAAATCTATGGTAAGGCCACATTTGGAGTACTGTGTACAATTCTGGTCTCCGCACCTTAAGAAGGATATAACGGAACTGGAAAAGGTACAAAGAAGGGCAACAAAAATGATCCAAGGGATGGAGCAGCTCCCTTATGAAATCAGGTTGCAACGCCTTGGTCTTTTCAGCCTTGAAAGACGGCGTTTAAGAGGTGACTTGATCGAAGTGTATAAAATCATGCATGGGATAGAAAAGGTGAATAAAGAAAAATATTTTTCTCTGTCACCCAACACTAGGACTAGGGGCACTCCTGAAGCTCCAAGGTAGGAAAGTTAGGACTAATAAAGGGAAATATTTCTTCACCCAGAGGGTCATTGGGTTATGGAACTCACTTCCAGAGGAGGTTGTGACAGCGGTCAGCCTGGACAGCTTCAAGGCAGGATTAGACAGATTCATGGATACCAAGGGAATCAGTAGTTACTGAAATGGACATCCAAGTGCCACCTCTGTGTTGATGGAGGCAGGCAGGATTTTCCCGGTACTGGTTGTGGGGGTCAGGAGCAGGTGAGGGTTTTGCCCTCCTTTCTGCTAGAGATCCCTGTGTACAACTAGTGGGCCACTGTGTGACACAGAATGCTGGACTAGATGGGCTGAGGCCCGATTCAGCATGGCTCTTCTTATGTTCTTATGTTCTTATGTTCTAAGCCAGTCACTTCAAGGATACCATCCACCCGCCTTGCCCTTGGTCGGTCCCTCTTCCTTTTTCCTTCTATTTCCTCCAGCATCATTGTCTTCTCCAAGCTTTCTTGTCTTCTCATGAGGTGGCCAAAACACTCCATCTTTGCCTCTCATATCCTTCCTTTCAATGAGCAGTCGGGCTTTATTTCCTGAACTATTTTATCAAGATTGGGCATTGCTCTCCTCTCAAGAAGGAAATTTCTTCTGATTTCCTGATGTCTACAGTATTTTATCAAGATTGACATTGCCTGAAGTCATTTTGCACCTAGAAATGCAACGCCTGTCACTGCCTCAATCAGTTGCAAATGTGTAATTGCCCAGCTTTTGCCCTTTCTTCTTTCACCTTGGAGGGAGCTCCTCAGCTCCTTCACCCATCAAAGTGGTATCATCTGCATATCTAAGGTTGTTAATCTTTGGTCCTCTCCGTTGGCGCCCCCTTGTCATGGGGGAGAGGCTTGCGTACCCTAATGCAGTTGTGAGCTATGCTGGCGGTGGTATAATAGCCACTGGTAGGGCCTCCCATTCCAGACAGGTCACAACCGAAGGGTCTGACAAAGAGCGTCAAAGGGCAGGATGGGCTCTCTAGCCTTTTGGCAACCATCCTAAGAGAAAGAAAACTCTGATTTCAAACCCGGGCAGATGGTGCTTGTCTAACCCTGTAAGGTCAACCATCTAAGAGAAAGAAACTCAAACCAAACCTACAACCTGAGGAACTCGCTGCCACCGTCCTAAGCTTGCTAGGTCCTGGCAGACAAACCTTTGGCATAAAGGGTGAGGCCAGTTCTGTGCACGCTGCGCTCCACCAGAAAAATCCATTGCACAGGCTCGAAGGACACATCCAACCTCCTAGCCATCAACGGGATTGTAAAAAGTGTGGGATGAGTCCTTCCTAAATTTTCGTTCGCGAAGAAAAGCCAAGGAGGAAGGAGGAGGAAGGAATTTTTCGTCCAGCAATTTTAACTCCAGCCTTGGATTCATCAAGCCCCGCACATTGCATGATGTGTTCTGCATACAAGTTGAATAGGTTGAGTGAGAGTATGCAACCCTGCCATGCTCCTTTCCCAATCTTGTACCAGTCTGTTATTGCCTCAGGAGACAGGCAAGGAGGCTTGGTATCCCCAAACATACCACCAAGAACTTGTCACAATTTATTATGATCCACACAGCCCAAGGCTTTAGAATAGTCAATTGAACAGAAAAAGCTGCAGATGCACCATCTGGTTCACGAGACAGCACGGAATTTTTTTCAAAGTAAGCCAATGGGAAAATCAGTAAGAGGTTTGGTTTCATCTAATTCCCTTCCTAAACTGATTTAAAGTATCACATCTGCACTCTAGAATTGCGTGTGCGATACGCCTCCCGCCACAAAACCAAGAAGACATGGACATAAGTGGTTGGAATAAAATTTGTCCGCAACTCATTTATTGATAACAGGAATAAGGGTTGGCAGCCATGCATGGGTCCTGGATCGGGGGTCGGACAGCCCGCTGCTGACCGATGACGCTTGGATGCCTGGGTGCCACCTGCACAACACCAGTCCACGTAATCACTGCACTCCAGCAGCCAGGGCGTTATCCCCCCCCCTTCCACCAAAGGGTGATAAGCCAACCAGATCCAGGGCCCATGCCACACGCCAAACACAGAGTTGTGACAAGATGAACACAAGTAACAGCTTAAAAAGTTAACAAGGTATTAACAAAGCATACGCAGCAAGAAACGTAACAAGATACAAATAATGAATACAAGCAGGGTGGGTGGGATGGAAAAGCAGGCCCAGTGCCTGCTGAGAAGCCTCAGGCAGCCTAAATAAGCTGACCGGGCAGAAGAAAGGGCTGGCCCGCTGGCTGAGTGGAGCAGGGCAGAGTGGGGCGGAGCCAGCCCCACCATTGGCCACTTGGCTCTGGTGGCGGGAAACTCTACCACCACCCAGGGGGCTTCTGGGGAGAAGAAGCCCCCCCCAGGCCATAATGGCGGTGAGGACACCCTGCACCGCAACGTTCTCGGCCTGGTGAGTCAGGCCAAGCCATTTAATTCAGTTTGACACCACTTTGTCACTCTCAACTCAATGCTATCAAATTATGAAATACTCAGAAATCCAGCATACACCAAAATCTTAATTTTTTCCATGTTGCTGGCTGATATAAGGACACACTTGCTTTTTGATAGTTCAGTGTAGACAAACTTCATTTTCATGCAAAGTTAAAATGTTGTGTATCTATGAAACATATATGTGTTTAGCCTTGGGTACCATCTACAAAGGTACATCTACACTGTAGAATTAGTGCAGTTCGACACCACATGCTATAGAGCCCTGGGAGTTGTAGTTTACTGGGGCCCCAGCACTCATTGCTGTGATGCTTTGGCAAAGAAGGCAAGTGCTATTTTCACCTGCATTAATAGTAGCAGAGTCTACAAGTTGATGGAAGTTACACTCCCATTATAGCCTGCACTAGTCAGGTCTCATATGGACTGCCTTGTTCAGTTCTGAGAGGCTTTGTTTTCAGAAGGATGTAGATCAGGCATGGGCCAACTTCGTCCCTCCAGGTGTTTTGGACTTCGAACTCCTATAATTCCTAGGAGCCCGCCAGTGGTTAGGAATTGTGGGAGTTGAAGCCTAAAATACCGGGGGGGGGGGGGAGTTGGCCCATGCCTGATGTCAGTGAAGTGAATGCAGAGGAGAGGATGATCAGACCCAAGGCGAACAAAATATCTGAGGAGAGGTAGGAGTTGGACATTAGAAGGAACTTCTTGATAATTTGGTAGTGTACCCAGTTGTCTAGAGATATGGCAGGGTCTCATTTGGGTGAAAGGATGGGAAATCAATATAATGATTATCATCATCCTAGGGCCTAGGCTATCTCTCGTGTCTGAGTCTGGTTGCCTTCCAAGTCTTGGCAGAGGGTCCGTAGGTCCGTAGAGACCTATTCTTGATCCACGTGTTCTTCTGCAGTGAGGACATTGGTTTCCAGATGGAGGGCAGTCCCGACAAGGGTTGGCTTGATGCGCCTTCTTCCTCTGGACACCTTTCTCCCTTTTGTCCTCTATTCGTGCCTCTTCCAATTCCATAGCACTGTTGCTCATAGCTGACCTCCAGTTGTAACACTCGAGGGCCAGGGCGTTTTATCTTGCGGCTCATACCACAGTTTTTAAGGTTGGCTTTAAGCCCATCTTTCAGTCCCCTTTGCTGCCCACCAATATTCCATTTTCCGTTCTTGAGTAGAGTAACTGCTTTGGGAGATGGTGATCGGGGATTCGGACAACATGGCATTCAGTCCAGCAAAGTGGATGGCAGAGAATCATGTCTTCAGCGCTGGTGGTCTTCACTTCTTCCAGAACGCTGACATTTGTCTGGCTGTCTTCCCAAGGGATTTGTAAGATTTTTCACAGGCAAAGTTGATGGAACCATTCCAGAAGTTGAGTGTGACATCTGTAGACAGTCCACGTTTCACAGGCATATAACAGGGTTGGGAGGGCAGTGGCTTTATAAACAAGCACCTTGGTCTCCCTAGGGATGTCCCGATCCTCAAACACTCCATTTTATTTGGAAGAATGCTGCACTCGCAGAGCTCCGGTGGTGTTGTATTTCAGTGTGAAGGTTGGCTTTTGTGGAGAGGTGCCTGCCAAGGGAGCGGAAATGGTCAGCGTTTTCTAACGTTACACCAGTGGTTCCCAAAGTGGGCGGTACCACCCCCTGGTGGGCGGTGGGGCAATCCAAGGGGGCGCTGGGAGGCTCAGGAGAATTTGGGGGGCACTGAACCTCTGTAAGGGGGCAGTGGCGTGAGCCAGGCTTGCTTGCCACTTGCAGGATTGCGCGCTTGCGAGGACATCCCCGTTGGAAGAAAGAGGCGATACACAGGACTGTGCTGTGAGTGGGGTTAACGAGAGGAAGGAGGCATGTGCTGCAGTTTCCACAGCAACGTCTGCTCGGGGATTCCAACTTGCAGGGACACCGTTGCAAGCGCACGATCCCCGGGCAGGTGTTGCTGTGGAAACCGCAGCGCGCGCCTCCTTCTCGCCAACCCCGCCCACGGCGCAGTCATGTGTATTGCCTCTTTCATCCAATGGGGACGTCCTCGCAAGCGCATCTTGCTGGGCGCAGGGTGAGCGGGAGGCGCTTTTCAAGGTGGGCCTCACTTGTCCAGTGCTGGCCGCTTCTTTTTTCAATGCCATAAAATCAACATGCATTCAAAATAACATTAAAATTAAAATTAAAACACATTAAAACATTTAATTTTACGAAAAGGTAGAAACATTAATACATATATATATTTCTGTTAATTGCTATTAAAAAAATTAATAAAAATTCTAGGGGGCGGTGAGTAAATTTTTTTTCTGGAAAGGGGGCGGTAGGCCAAAAAAGTTTGGGAACCACTGTGTTACACCTTTAAGCTGCATTTCTGGCATTGCAGAGGGATTGGCTGGTGACTGCTGGAAGAGCACTTTGGTGTTCTCGATGTTCAGTGAGAGGCCAAGCTTTTCATATGCTTCTGCACATGAGTTTAGAGTGACTTGTAGGTCTTCTTCAGAATGAGCACAGGCTACATTGTCATCAGCATTAATCCATGATTGATTGATTGATAAGACCAGGGGAACCTGGGTTTTGTGCAAGAGACAACTTAAACTTTCCGCTCCGGGTGTGCAATCCTCGGTTTTGAACTGTGCTTGATCATGGTTCAGGAGATGCAGAGGCCCATTTAACTCCTCAAACTCTAATTGTACCGATGCTGTAATTATGTTTTGGAGGCACCCGGTTGCACCCTTCTGCCAGACCTGGACAAAGTGGAGTCTTTGATTTATCCCCGTTGCCTTTTCCCCCCTCTGGCTTTGCAGGAAGGAGCCCTGCAATTCCCCAAAAGTTCCCTGCAGCTGCCTTTCCTTTTCTTTGCAGCTGGCATTCTTGCCTGTGGCTGACCAGGTCACAAAGATAGGTGCAATTTATGTGCATGTGTGTGTAAAGGTATATTGGGGTCAGAGCATGAGACACTGACCAAATCTTCCATTTCGTTTCTTTGCTCTATGTGTTTGAATGCTACAAAAGGCATGCCTTTGAAATGATCAGAGGTGTATCAGGAAAGTTTAGGTGCATGTCCCCAAATGACTTGCTGCTTCAAGCCCATGACATATGGACCCACCAAAGACCTGAAAAAGAGATAGGCAGTTTGCAAAGTGTTCCACTGGTTCAGGTTTAATTGATAGCTTAATTGTACTTTGGGGTGTTGCAATTTTGGACTGTATTTGTTTTAGCTTTTGTAAACTGGGTAAGCGGGATCGGCACGGGTTAGTAGTACCATACATGGATAGGAGGCTGCCAATTAATCCATGAATGAGAGCAGACCCATTGAGTCAGTGGGTTTACCTATATTTTGTCTCTCCTTGTCATTATTGATCCAGTGGATCTTCTGGAGATGGGATGAACCAAAAGAAGTATGGCCATGCAGTTGCACCGTAATTACCTTGCAGGCACCAGATCTTATCTAATCTTGGAAGCTAAACAGGCTCAGTTCTGGTTAGGAGATGGATGGGAGGCAACCAATGAACGCAGACTGTATTTCATTAGAAGGAACTGGCAAAAACACCTCTGAATTTCCCTTGCCTAAGAAAACCCCATGTCATTAATGGGGTAGCCATATTGACAAACACCTTTATTTATTTATTCATTTGTTTGTTTGTTTGTTTACAGTTTTTATATTCCGCCCTTCTCACCCCGCAGGGGACTCAGGGTGGATTACAATGTACATGGCAAACATTCAATGCCATAGACACACAACATATATAGACAGACACTCAGAGGCTATTTAACATTTCAGCTTCTGGCCACCAGGGGAGCTGTCGCTTCCTCATCCTTTGCATACTTCCTGGAGTTTTTTATGACCTTGTAAATCAGTTAAATTTGCCTCCCCACAAGGTGGTACCTAAATTTCCTACTTTACAGATGCGACCATCTTTCGGGCTGCAAAGGTCGACAACAAGCTACACAATTTTGGTCGGGAGCTCACTTCAACCCGGGCCAGTACGTGATTTTAATGCAGCTGACTCCCAGCCAGCTGCACCACAGTCCCAGTACGTACACAAACAAAAGGCTTTAAACATCCTAGAGCCACCTGATCCTCTCTGATCTTGGAAGCTATGTAGTGTCAGACCATGGAGGGGAGAGCACCACCCATGCCAGGTGCTGGAGAGATTCTTTCAAAGGAAGGACCTGGCAAAATGACTACAGTGTTCCCTCACTTATCGCGGGTGTTACATTCCAGGCCACCCGCAAAAAGTGAAAATCCACGAAGTAGGGGCACTCCGTATTATCTGCCTTTGCCGCCCTCCCTTGCTTTCTCCATCGCCCTTTCTTCCATCGTTTGCTCACTCACTGGGCTGAGTCCTGGTTCTGTCACTGAGATCTGTCCTGGTGAGTGAGCGAGTGAGGGAAGGCAACAGCAGTGGCAGAAGCAGGAGCCTGGAAAAGGCAGCCAGGCTCCTGCTTCTGCCGCTGCTTCAGCCTTTGCGACCCTCCCTCCCTCCCCTGCTTGTTCACTCACCCACCCGTCCTCCCTCGCTCACTTGGCCGAGTCCTGGTTCTGCCACTGCTTCCACCTTTGTGGTCCTCCCTCGCTCACTACTTACCAGGCCAGGTTCTGGTGGCAGAACCAGGACTCGGACCGGTGAGTGGTGAGTGAGGGAGGGCGGACAGCAAAGGCGGAAACAGTGGCAGAAGCAGGAGCCCAGAAGCGGCAGCCAGGATCCTGTTTCTGCCGCTGCTTCTGCCTTTGCGGCCCTCCCTCCCTCGCTCGCTACTCACAGGGCTGAGTCCTGATGGCAGAACCAGGACTCAGCCTGGTGAGTAGCAAAGAAGGAAAACCGGAAAACAGCCAGCCCACAAAAAGCGAACCATGAAGTAGTGAGGGAACAGTGTAATCCATGCCTGTGAAAACGCTATAGAATATACCCATATACATGGATACTGAAATGCATGGATGCAAAATTCTCATTGCCTGCAAGTCCGTCATAAAATGTCATCCCTGAGGCAAGATGGTAAAGTCAGGGTTTGCTTTTTGAAGTCTTTTTTTTTTTTTTTTTTGGGGGGGATATTTTCAAGGTTGAGGGGCAGAGAAAAAGTATAGTTTGGGGAATCTTTCTAGTCGAAAAGGGTTCACGGAAGTCTGAAGCTATCTTGATGATTGGAGGACAGAAGATGCCTTGATATTAGGAAGGCCAAAGGAATGTTATTGTTTGGAAATTAGAAGACATCTTGATATTTGGAAACCAGAAGACGTCTTGATATTAGGAATGCCACAGCACAACCAGGCCCGGATTAAGAAATATTTGCGCCCTAGGCCACACTTTGGAATTACGCCCCCTACCGCACCTCCCCTCACATTACTCAGACCCACACTAAAAATAAAACCTTATCTTCTCCCTCCCTCCCTCCCGGGTGGGCCTGAACTGATGCTGCTGCAGGCCCAGGGGAGTGGGGGAAGGCTTGCCGTGGGCAGCGGAAATTGAGCTTAGGGGCTTTCTTTCCGTTCTGCAAACCTGGCCCTGGATCTCTCTCTCTCTCTCTCTCTCTCTCTCTCTCTCTCTCTCCACTGATGAGGCAGCAAAAGGCTGGAAAGGAGGCCACTCACCCAGGACGCTGCCCTTTCGGTGGAGGCAGGAGAAGAGACGGGGCTGCTGGCGCGCGCCTGGCCTCCGAGCCGAAACTCTTTGTCCTGTTGCGCCGAAATCCGAGGAGGAGGAAGGCACGGGAGGCACGGGCGGTGAGGCTGGGGATCTGCAGGGGCTCCTCTCCACGCTTTGCCTTTCCTTCTTTGCCCACTGCAAAGGATTTCGGCGGAGGATGCTGGCGGGACGGCCAAAGTGGGCGCCATTTCCTCCAGCCCGCTCTCTCTCTCTCTCCTGCCCCAGGCCGCCGCCTGGCCCTTTCCCCTGCACAAGTGGAGGAGGCCGTCCTCTGGGGCAGGCGCCTGCAGCTGGGCGCACTCACCTCCGCCGGCGCCCATCTGGGAGGGAGAGAGACCTTGCTGGAGGTTTCCTCCCAGAAGCACGCTCTCCTGATGTTTCGCCCTCAGGGGCGGGCTGAGACAACTTTTTTTTGGGTCCGTGATCTGCGCCCCCTTCGGCTTTATGGGTAATCCGGGCCTGAGCACAACCTTGATATTAAGAATTGAGAAGCAGTGTGGACATTATGAGTCCTGAAGCAATCCTGATATTAGGAACTCAAGACAGCAACACTCTCGATATTAGGAATACCAAAGCAATGTTATTGTTTGGAAATTAGAAGACATCTTGATGTTTGGAAACCTTGATATTAAGAATGCCACAGCACAATCTTGATATTAGGAACTGAGAAGCAATGTGGACATTATGAATCCTGAAGCAATCTTGATATTAGGACAGTAACACTCTCGATATTAGGAATACCAAAGCAATCTTGGTGTTTGGAAACCAGAAGATGTCTTGATATTAGGGATCCAGAGGCAATCCTGACATGAGGAATGCCAACATAATATTGATGGGGTTGGAATCCAGAAGCAATCTTGAGATGAAGAATGCCTAAGCAGCCTCGATGTTTGGGAGACAGGAGCAACCTTGGCATGATGAAGCCTGAAGCAATCTTGATCTTGGAAGATAGAAGCAACCTTGATATTAGGAACCCAGAAGACGTCTTGATATTAGGAATACCACAACACAACCTTGATATTAGGAACTGAGAAGCAGTGTGGACATTATGAGTCCTGAAGCAATCCTGATATTAGGAACTCAAGACAGCAACACTCTCGATATTAGGAATACGAAAGCAATGTTATTGTTTGGAAATTAGACGACATCTTGATGTTTGGAAACCTTGATATTAAGAATGCCACAGCACAATCTTGATATTAGGAACTGAGAAGCAATGTGGACATTATGAATCCTGAAGCAATCTTGATATTAGGACAGTAACACTCGATATTAGGAATACCAAAGCAATCTTGGTGTTTGGAAACCAGAAGCTTTTTTTTTTTTTTTTTTTTTTTTTTTTTTTTAACAAATTTTTTATTTTATTTTAACACACACAAAAAAAAAACATACCAAGCACTCACAGAACATTTGCACTTCCCACCACCAACATGAGGATTGTTCCCTTTTATATATTCATTTCTTATGGAGACATTTTTTTATATCTTTATCTTTATACCTTTCCATTCTATATACTATATACTATATAACATTTGTATCCTATTTCTTATGGCTTGATCTCCAGAATGCTTCATAATATGATTCTTTACCCTTGTCCATCTTTCTTCCATTTTTCTCATTCTATTTTCATTGATTTTTGAAGCATTTAATTTCCCATTCATAATTTCAAATTCCATTTGTTCCACCATATAATGATACCATTTGTTTACTGTCCATTTTGATTTATCTTTCCATCCTAATACTATTACTGCTTGTGCACATTCTATTATTGCTTCTTTTATTTCCCTATCATTTTCCGTTTTCACCATTTTTCCTATTACCGCAATTTCCTTTGTTATGATCCACTCATTTCCTAGAATTTGTTTTGCCTGATTTTGTATAGTCTGCCAAAAATGTTGTATATATTCACATTCCCACATCATGTGCATAAATCGCCCTTTCTGTTGGCATCCGTGCCAGCACTGACTACTACCCGTTTTATAGTAGTATGCTAATTGACAGGGTGTACGATACCATTTATGCAGTATTTTCCTCCTCATTTCTCGTACTTTGGTATTTCTTTTCGTCCCTATAATCTCTACCACATTTCTCATCTCTTGTTCCGTAATTTGTAGCTCCATTTCCCACATACTTTTCAAATCCCGTATTGTACCTCCATCTGCCTCTAATAGCATTATATATATATTGCTGGCCTGTGCCTTCATTCCTTCCCATTTGTCTCTTATTATCTTTTCAAAGGCGGTATCTTCACTCTTAACCATATTAATATTATCTTTTATTCTACAGTATGCACAAATTGCTCTTATCTGTAACCAATTTTCTTGTCCAAGCCATTGTTTAATTCTATCCTCACTTACCATTCCCTCTTTGTTATATAATTGTTCTACCCTCTCTATTCCCTTTTCCTTCAATATCTGGATATTTCTATTCATATTTGATTCCTTATCCTTATTAATTGTCCATACTGTTGACATTTTGGATTTTAAGCTACTTATTTTCCCTTGCCATTTTTCCACACTTGCATAGTTCCTTTCATTGGTCCTATTAATCTATCTACATTTCTTTTATCCCATTTTCTAAAAATTATTTCTTCGCAACTTACTCCATTCATTTCCTTTTCAAATCTCACCCATTTTTTATTAGTCACTTGTAGTTCTATTACTCTTTCAATTTGGAAGGCATCACTATATAGTTCTAGACATGGACATCCCCATCCTCCTTTCATTTCTTTTGCAATTATCAATTTTTTCCTTACTCTTGGTCTTTTCCCCCTTCAACCCAATTATTTAATTTCCTATCCCATTCCTTTAATTTTGTCATCGGAGGAATTCCTGGGAGAGCCTGAAATAGGTACATCATTTTTGGAATTATCAATATTTTCAATGCCCTTATCCTAGACATTTGTCTCAAATTCTTATTCTTCCACCCACTCATTTGTTTTAACATTCTCTTCCATACCATTTTGTAATTTCCGTCTATTATTTTATCAAATGTTTTATATATCCAAATTCCCAGGTACTTCATCTTTTTATTCCCAATTTTAATCCTGATTCCTTCCTTATCTCTAATTGTTCCCTTGGGGTGTATTGATAAATAATATCTCTGATTTTTCCATATTAACTGATAGCCCTGAATCTTTTTAAACTCCCTCAAGATTATTTGAATTGATTTAATCATTTCCCTTGGCCTCTGTGTTAAAATTATTGCGTCATCCGCATACAAGTTCAATTTCAACTCCTCCTTCCTCCCAATCTTATACCCTTCCCATGTTTCATCCATCTTTATTTTGTATGCTAGGGGTTCTATTGCCAGAGCAAATAACATTGGAGATAACGGACACCCTTGTTTGGTTCCATTATCGATTTGAATGTTTTCTGTTCTTTGTCCATTCACTCTAATACAAGCCTTATTCTCCCTATATACATTTTTGATCATTTCACAGAAGTTATTCCCCAGATTTAGTTCTTTACATAATCTATGCAAATATTCATGATTTACTTTGTCAAAAGCTTTATATACATCTAACTTTAAAATTGACAATTTTCTTTTTGTTTTTGTCGCATGGCAAATCGCATTAACAACATTTCTTATTGGTTCACTAATTCTACGCCCTTTGACAAACCCATATTGGTCTTCTCCTATAATCTTTGGTAAAATAACTTCCAATCTATTTGCTATAATTTTCATGAATATCTTATAATCTTGGTTTACTAAACTAATCGGACGATATGATTCTGGGAGCTCTGGTTGTCTATCTGGCTTCAGAACTGGAATAATTTCTGAAAGTTTCCATGTTTCCGGGACAATCCCTCTCATATATACCTCATTAAACATTGCTGCCATATATGGTGCCAACTCATACATAAATGTCTTATAAAATTCGGCTGTATATCCATCTATACCAGGTGCCTTATATTGTTTCAGCCCTTTAATTACCTGAATTATTTCTTCCTGTGTTATTTCTTCGTTTAGAATGTTTTTATCCTCCTCATTTATTTTATTCCCAATTTTTATTTCTTTCTTATTCTCCTGTTCTTTTGATACAGCTCCCTGTAGAATTCTCTCATTATATCTTCTAATTCTTTTCTCCCTTCTTTCACCAATCCATTTTTATCTTTAAGTTTTGTTATACATGCCTTTTCCTTTCTCCTCTTCAAATATCTCACCATTTGTTTCATTGATTTTGTACCCCATCCATTAATTCGTTGTCTCACACACTGTCTCATTTTGTTCCATTGCACCTCGTCCATTAATTCCAATTCTTTCTTTTTCTGCCTTAAAATACTATTTATATTTTTTCTCCTCGTTATTCTCAATTGTTCCTGTAGTAATTCAATTTCCTTTATACATTTTTCTCTTTTCTCTCGCCAACTTTTTCTTATATGGGACTCAGTGCTTATGCAATAACCTCGAAATACACTTTTAAATGCGTCCCACACCACAGTTTTAGATAACTCTCCATTATCATTTATTTTATAATATTCTTTTATCTCCTCCTGAAGCTTCAATTTATCTTCCTCTTTTCCTGTTACCACCGAATTATATCTCCATATTCTTTGACTAATCTCATTACTCAATCCCAAGGTTGCAATCAGGGGACTGTGATCTGACAAAAATATTGGTTTCCTTTCTACCTTCTTTATTTGGGCTTTGCTTGCTTTATTTATTAAGATATAGTCTATACAGCTAAATTTATTATGTCTTGCTGAGTAATACGTATCTCTAATACTTTGATTTGCATGTACATCCACCATATTGAGCTTATTTACATTTATTGTTTGTTTTTTTAGTGGTTAAATCCAAATTGAAATCTCCTGCCCAAATCAATGTCCCTTCAGCAAAATTATCCAGCTTCTTTTTTGTATTCAATATATACTGTTTTGTATTTTTATTAGGTGCATACATCACAGCCAATGTTATTTTAACCTGATTTATCTTCCCTTTCACGAAAACTGTTCTACCTTCCTTATCTTTTGAACATCCAGCACCTCAAAAGGAACATTTTCGTTGATTAAAATCGCTACCCCTCGTGAATTCCCAGTCCCTCGAGATTCAAAAATTCTATTCCATATTTTATCCTTAATCAATTTATCCCTCCCATTCTTTTTATGAGTTTCCGATAACATTATCACATTTATTTTACAGTCCCTTGCCAATTTTAACAACCTGTAAATCTTGAGATCAGCCATACCATTTATATTCAATGCCAATAAAGATAAGTCACCCATTTGTTTTGATTAATTCCATTTTTGTATCTCCCTCTTATCTCTTCAACTTTCTTTCTTCTCCTCTCACCCTTATTGCCCCCCTCCCTGAATCCCTGTTGTGCCCCCTTCCCCTCAGAGTCCAGTCCTCTCCCTTCTCTCATTAGAGAAGGACTCGAAAGAGTTCTATTCTCTTTCCTTCCCAGACTCCTCTTGGTGGCTGCGTTGCCCTTTCCCAGTACTCCCTCCTGCAAATATTTTCCCCTTTTAACCCAGTTTGTCAATGTTGATTTTTTTTCTTATATCTTGGATCTTGTTTCCATTCCCTTGACTCCTCTTTCAGTTTTTGCTTTTTCATTTCTCTCAACTGTTTTTCCAAAGATCGTATTTGATCTAAGTCCATTTGCTTCAAATTTCTTAAGTCTGTAACCTCTTGTAGATCTTGTCCCTGTTCTCCTTCCCTGTTCATTGAGTCTCCAAAATAGATATAGTTTGAGTTGAGCATGATTCTATTTGCTCAGCTCTTCCTGAAGTTTCAGGCTCTATTGGTATTATCTGTCCAGCTGCCTGAGAAGTGTCCTTGACCTTTTTACTCCTCTCTCTTTTTTTTTTGACTTTTATGGGCCTCTTCCTTGTCTGATTCCTCCGTCTCCTCCGGCACACCTTCTTCTGCAGAGAATCCCAAAAGTCTAAGCATGGTCTTTCCACTTGCCAAATCAGCAGCTTTAAATACTCTCCCATCTTTATAGACGATCAGGATAGCTGGAAAAGCCCAAGTATATCGTTGGTTCTTCCCTCCAGGACTCTTGTAATTTCCTTCATCTGTGCTCTTTATCCAATGTCTCTGATGATAGATCCAGGAGAGGCCAAACCTTTATACCTTCCAAGGTAAGGTCCTTTGTTTTCCGAAGCTGTTTGTACACATTTTGCTTTGTTGCCTCTCTTGTAAATCGGATCAAAATGTCTCTGGGTTTTTTTCCTCCTCTGTAAGCCCAGTGCACTCTTTCTATATCATCTGGTATGATTTGGGTTAAAGTCTGTAGCCAACTCACAAAGCAATCCTGATCCCAGGAATCCGGAAGTAATCTTGAAATGTGAAATGGGACTTTGGGAGCATTCAAAGCCCGGCCCAGACAGTGTCTCCCTTGCAATCCCTGCAACGGCCACCCAGCGAGGCCTTGTTATTGTTCATCCAGACGGGATTTAAGAGGCAGGGACGGTGGCTTGCCTAAGGACGACTGCCGAGTTCATGGCGAAGGAGAAACCTGGGGAACTCCTGGGCCGTGACTCACGACTGCAGCAACTCTTACTAACTCCCTCAGTTAATTAATTTATATCTCTGCATGCCATGATGTCTGGTGCGATGTAATATCTATGCGCATGCAAGATGGGTGTTGGGTCATGAGGTTTGATCTTGCAGTAGACGACGTTTCATTTTAACTCGGGTTGTCTCATTGCTGGACAAAAGAGTAGTTTCATTTGGTTTCCCTCCCTTGCAATCCGTGTTTAGAGGTAGGCTGCCTCTGATCCTGGAGGTTCGTTCAGTCACCATGTGTAATAATCGCAGACTGACACCTACATGGTTCTTCATCCGGATGTTATACTAAATGTATATTATTTAAAATGAGTAATAAAGTCAATGAAATAGTTGAAGATTTCGTATTCCTTAGCTCGGGGTACATCTACACCAGGCCTGGGCAAACTTCGGCCCTCCAGGTGTTTTGGACTTCAACTCCCACAATTCCTAACAGCCTACCGGCTGTTAGGAATTGTGGGAGTTGAAGTCCAAAACACCTGGAGGGCCAAAGTTTGCCCAGGCCTGATCTACACTGTAGCATTAATGTGCTTTGTCATCACTTTAATTGACATGGCTGTGGGATCCTGGGAGTTGTTGTTTGACAAGGTCCATAAAGAAATACTGGTGCTTCACCAAACTACAAATCCCTGAATTCTATAGCATTGGTTAAAGGGGGTGGGGTGGGGGTTCAAGCTACATTAATTCTACCCTGTAGATGCCCCCTACGGCTCCTCGAACGCTTTCATCAGCGCTGTCTTCGCACAATCCTAAATATACACTGGACCGACTATGTGACAATGTTGCTGTCCTTGAGCAAGCAGGGATCACCATCGTTGAGGCCATGCTATTGAGAACACTGCTGCACTGGGCAGGGCACGTCTCTAGGATGGAGGACCACCGCCTCCCAAAGATACTACTGTACGGTGAACTCGCCACGGGTCAGCGCAAGAGAGGTGACCCCAAAAAGAGATATAAGGACTCCCTGAAACAACATCTCAGGCTCGGCCAGATTGATCACCAACAATGGTCCACCCTGGCCTCCCATCGGGAGGCATGGAGATGCACTATCCACAATGCTGCGGCCTCTTTCGAGAAGACACGCCAAATCGGTCTCGAAGAGAAACGACAACGCAGAATGAATCGCAACTTGGAAACAACATCACCCAAGGAGACTTTCTGCTGTGCTTTCTGCAACCGGACTTGCCTATCTCAGATTGGCCTTTTTAGTCATCAACGCGCTTGTAAAAAGCGTGGGATGAGTACTTCCTGAATCTTCGTTCGCGAAGTAATGCCGAGAGAGAGAGATGCCCCCTGTGTTTTTAAGACTGCAGTCAAGAAATCAGGAGACTGGGACTTGGAAAGGCAGCTATGAAAGACCTAGACAAGATCCTGAAGCAGAAAAATATATCAGCAGATAGCAAAGTCAGAACCATCCAGACCAGTAGTTCTCAACCTTCCTAATGTTGCGACCCCATAATACACTTCCTCATGTTGTGGTGACCCCCAACCATAAAATTATTTTCATTACTTCTTCATTACTGTTAAGAATCATAATGTAAATATCTGATATGCAGGATGTGTTTTCATTCACTGGAACAAAATTTGGCACACATACCCAATATAGGCAAATTTGGATACTAGTGGGGTTGGGGTGTGTGTTGATTTTGTCATTTGGGAGTTGTGGTTGCCAAGATTTATAGTTCACCTACAATCAAAGAGCATTCTGAACCTCACCAACAATGGAATTGAACCAAACTTGGCACACTGAACTCCCATGACCAACAGAAAATACTAGAAGGGTTTGGTGGGCACTGATGTTGAGTTTGGGAGTTGTAGTTCATCTGCATCCAGAAAGCACTGTGGACACAAACAATGATGGATCTGGACCAAATTTGGCACAAATACTCAATATGCCCGAATGTGAACCTTGGTGGAGTTTGGAGAAAACAGAGCTTGACATTTGGAAGTTGTAGTTGCCGGGATTTATAGTTCACCTACAATCAAAGAGCATGCTTGACCTCAACAACAATATAATTCGGCCAAATTTCCCACACAAAACCCCCATGACCAACAGAAAATACTGAGTTTTCTGATGAGTTTTGGTGACCCGTCTGATATCCCCTTGCGACCCCTCCAGGGGTCCCGACCCCCAGGTTGAGAAATGCTGATCCAGACCATAGTATTCCCCATTTATTTGTGTGGTCATGCCAGCTGGATAGTGAAAGATGCAGATAGAAAGAAGATCAACTCATTGGAAACATGGTGCCAAAAAGACCTAAAAAATGGGTTCAGGAGCTAAGGAGACCTGGATCTAGAAGAGAAAACAGCCAAGCTGGGGCTGTCATATTATGGACATCACATGAGACATCACAACTCATTGGGAGGAAACATGACCATCGCTTTCAAAGCAGAAGGCAATAGGAAAAGAGGGAGACCAGGCTATGGATGGATAGACTCTTTCCTGGGTTTGCAAGGCCAGAGAGAAGCAGCTGGTGCTTGGGCTCCTGGAGATCTTTCATTCATAGAGTCGCCATACGTCAAAGTTCACTTCATGACATTAAAGCAACACCAGTGCTGGATGTGCTTCCATTTTTGGTAAAAATTGCAGATACAGGTTGGGCACCTCTTTATCTGATATGTGTAGGACCAGAAGTATTTCATATTTCTGATTATTTTTTGGATGTGGGGGTACTTGTGCATATAAGACCTAGTGAGATATCTTGGAGATGGGACCCAAGTATAAACATAGGATTCATTCATGGATCATAGGCAGCATGATTGCCTAGCTGTTATGTATAATGTGTGTCATATTGTACACAATAACTTTAATAATTTTGTGTACAACACAAAGCTTGTGCATTGAACCATCAGAAAGCAAAGGTGTCGCTATCTCACCCACTCTTTTGGACAATTTTGAAGTGTTTTAAACTTTGGAATCCCAGATAAGCAATACTCAACCTTACATAGTGAGATATCTTGAGGATGGGACCCAAGCTGAAACACAAAATTCATTTACTCATGTACCTAGCATGAAGGCAATATTTTCAATACTACTGCACATGAAACAAAGTTTATCTGCATTGGAAAGCCAAGGTGTAACTATATCATCCACCATGAAGACAATATTTTAGTAATTTTGTGCGTTAACCAAAGTTTATGTATATTAGAAAGCAAAGGCGTTACTATCTTAGCTAGGAGTGTGGATAATTTTGGATTTGGTGTACTTGGGATTTGATAAGTCTGGATAAGTGAGGTTCAACCTGTACGTGTGTGTGTGTGTGTGTGTGTGTGTTGCGTATGATCAGTACTTTGCAAAATATTACATTCTAAAGCATTATACTTGGCTTAATGCAGACATGAACAAACTTTGGTCCTCCAGGTGTTTTGGACTTTAACAATTCCTAACAGCCAGTACATTGAAGTCTGAAACACATGGAGGGCCGAAGTTTGCCCATGCCTGCTGTAGAGTTAAAGCAGTTTGGCACCACTTTAAGTGCCATGGATCAATGCCATGGACCAAAGTTTGCCTATGCGTGGCTTAAGGTTAGGTCCTTCAAGCCCTCTTGAGAGTCCTTTTTGCTTCTTCCAGACATCCAGTTTCCAGGGCAGTTTTTCCTCCACGTCTCCCCCCACCTTTGCTGTTTTGAGTCCATCTTCATGTGTGCATTCACCGGCTCTCCCTTTCCCTTTCCATCCCCTCTTTCCTTTCCCTTGAAGCAAGAGAAAAAAGGGAGACAAGAGGGAGATGGGTGATAAGGATTCCTGAGCCGCCTTAATGAGCAGGGAGAGGCCGCACGCCATTGGAGTGGCGGAGTCCAGGTGCGCCACACTTTGACAGGTAGAGAGGCGAGCCGGTCCGCCCCTCCCTCCCTCCCTCCCCAAAAGGAGAGAGGTATATAAGGCAACCTTACATTATCTGACTAAGCACAAGCAGGTCCTCAAGCCAGAAAGAAAGAGTGTGCCAGCGGGCCACCCATTCTGGCACCCGCTGCAAAGTAGGGTCTTTTTGGGGGTGGGATCAAGGGGGGGCACGAGCCCTGGCGCCCGAGGAGAGGACCACCGCCCTGCGAAACCTCGCCGCAAACATGTTGTACCTCGAGAGTAACGCCCAGTCCCAATACAACGAGGTAAGGCATTTGGTACCTTCTCTATCTCAGCTTCCTTCTAGTTGTTACTTCTGATAATGCAGGACCCAAAACATGGCCTTTGGGAAGTCATCCTTTCTTTTATGGCAACACTTGGCATGTCCTCTGGGGTGTGCTTCTCACATCAGAGCTTTGTCCACAGCCGAGCAGCTCCTTGGTTGGGTGTGAAGCCAAAACAGACACATTCAAACAGATAAATTGCCTCCTCTGTGTTGACTGTAAACCAATGTAACTCATCTTTTTATTGACGCACAATAGACCACGGCGAGAGCGAAGAAGGATGCAGTGCAAACACGGGGCTTCTTCGGAGGCGGGATTGTTTGCAGATCTGGAGTTAATGGAGCTTGTTTTCCCTTAATGTGGCTCATTGTTTGCATCCGGAGAGAGATGCTTCTTTGAATCTCTGTCAACAAGCCATGCATATGATGCGGCTGGAGCACTTTCCTGTCTTTCTCTCTCCCCCCTCTCTCTCTCTTTGTGGCACATTGGCTGGATGCCTTGTTTGCCAAGCAATTACTTTCTGTTTGGGTACAAGAGAGGTAAAGAGTACCTTGGACTACATTAAGATCGAGGAATTGTGTATGTTTGTATATGCATATGTTTGTGTGTGCATTTGTGTGCGCCAAGAAAAAGTTTGGTGTGGAAATCAGGCCATTTCGCTCCACTTGATGCTCATGGAAGGTTTGCATTCCAGAAGAAGTGGCAGCCGCAGGGTTGACGCAGTGTGCAAAGGAAAGCCATCATCCTCTGAGACAGCTTTGTCTTAGAGGATGATGGGGATGATGGACAATAGCATGAACTCTGATTGCCCCAGTCTCCAAATTTGCAACGAACAGAGTACAATTGAGGTTGGATGGTGTAGATGAAAGAGAGAGCTTGACTTTCTTTCTTACGTTACTTCTATCCTTCCCTTTTCTCCAGATAGGAACTCGAGAGAGATAGGACAAGATACAAATTAAAGCACAGCATATTTATTATAATATCAGTATAAAGATTTTAAACCTCAATCAAACCCTTTGTGCCTTTCCCCTTCCTTTGGAAATCGATCAGATCTAGTTCACTCGATGGGAATGGCTGTGCTGGAGCTGGGGTTTTGCACCCCCTCTTTCCCTCTTCCACTTTTTTCCCATGGAAAAAACCCCAAAGGAGTGAGACATCCTTGCAGAATGGAAACCTCACCAAGTGCTCTAGCACAGTGATTCCCAAATGCTGACCTTGCGAGTGTTTCAGGAAGCTGCTCCGTCTAAGCAGACCTTGTATTTGGAGATGTCTCCTGATGCCTTCGGAAGGCCTTGTGTTGGAATGAAGGGTGGAAGGGCAAAACACAACGGAAGACAATTCTGAATTTGGATTGCAACACAGGCCTGCCATATTTTAGCTGTGGATCTTAGTAGGAAGGGGTTGGATTAGATGACCTTTGGGGTCCCTTCCAATTCGGTCCATGACCACAGGTGAGGGTTTTGCCCTCCTTTCTGTGTACAACTAGTGGGCCACTGTGTGACACAATGCTGGACTAGATGGGCTGAGGCCCGATTCAGCATGGCTCTTCTTATGTTCTTATGTTCTTATGGACACCTCTCTTGTTCTGGCTCAGCAGCTCCAAGCCTCAGTTGTCCATTTGTGAAGTGGAAATCTGAGTAGCCAATCTTTATTGGACCTCAGAAAAACACACTTTCTGGATTTCATCTATGCGTGTACATGGGCCTTTTAGGATCTTTATGACCCATTATGATCAACATTTTTCTGGGAAACCCTGCAAATATATATATTTCATTTTCGTCCAGCATTGTCGTTTTGGACTTCTTTTGCTGATGAAATCCAAAACCGATCACGGCTCTGTTGACTGTCTGGAACGAATCTTTGAGCTTTCCATTGTTTCTGGACAGTTATCCTCCCTGATGGGTTTCCACTCCCTTTTTGCACTAATGTTTTGATCCGGTCTCTCCACCTGTCCTCTCCTGGCAGTTCATTATGGTCTTCATTCGCACGCCTTGCTTAAAACATTGTGTACATCACAGCGGCGTTCCTTTGCTGAAAGGGAACCTCTGGCTTTGCTTTTAAAATCAAGACGGGTGTTTATTTTTCCTTTCCAGCGTGCTTGAGGGTGAAATTTCATTCTTTGAAACCTGGTCTCCGCGTATTTTATTTCTGGCCAAGTTGGGCCCGTTTCCTCCCCTCTTGAAAGAAAGGTCTTTGTTTTTCTCTGCATTGAAAAAATTTGAAAGTAGAGGAAGCTCTTTTCTTCTGCAGTGTTAAGCTAAATTTATTCGGCGGGGAGAATCGTGTTGTGCGATTTTTGCAACGTTTGGGCCATTTTATCTACAACCCGAAAATCGTGTTCAGTATGAATGGTTGGCCACTATTTCAATGAGGTAGAGCCCCAAACAAAATTAGCAAATTGGTTTATACTCATTTCCCAAAATTTGGATGACTGGCCCGGCCATGTTTACACCAAAATTCTTTGTTTCTTTCTTTTTTTCTTTCTGTAGTTCTGAGGATCTTTCTTTACCTCATTTATTAGATTAGTAGATGCTGGACATGCTTCGACTTACTTTATCTTGATTTTCAAAAATGTTTTCCTGCCTCTGTTCTGCCTCCAAATTGAGAAGATTTGCAGCCTTTTGGGTTAGAAGGGAAATAAAAAGGGTGAGTGTGTGAAATGAGATGGCGGAGGAATAGATACGAAACAGGTCTCTTTCATACCACCCACTTAGTACACTTGGATCGCACTTTGGTTCTTTTTCACACTACCGAATTACAGGAATTTATTATTACTTAAACTGCCACGGTGGCATCCTACACAATCCTAGTATTATGGAGTTTGGGGAAGGACTAGAGCTCTCTCTAGCAGAGAAATCTCACTAAGCTACAAAGTCCAGGAACTGCAAATAGGAGCCGTATAAGTTGTCAAAGCAAAGTGTTGTGCAAAAGGGAGAGCAAAACTGGGGGTGGGGGCTTTGGGGTTACCCCACCCCAAATTCCCAGGGCTAGTTTGGTCAGATTCTGGCATTTGTAGTATAAATTGGAACACCTCAATCGAGGGAAGCCGGAGACAGCAAGCAAGAGAAGCTGAAAACAGAAATATAGGTTGTGTGTCGTCTTTTGTAACTTCTGCTCTTTTGTGTCTCTTGCCTTCTGTTCTTTGGGTGCATCTGCACTGTAGAATGAATCCAGGTTGACACCACTTTAACTGCCCTGGCTCAGTGCTGTGGAATGCTAGAACTTGTAGTTTAACAAAGCCTTTCGCCTCCTTTGCCAAAGAGTGTTGGTGCCTCACCAAACTGCAATTCTCAGTGGTCTGTAGCAGTGATCCATGGCAGGTCAAGTAGTTTCAAGCTCAAATTGCCTTAACTCTACAATGTGGGCGCACTGCTTGTACCTTTTCTCCTGCTTCTCCTCCAGACAACTCTGGCTGTGAATGCTCAGGGAGCTCCACCCAAAGACGCCTGGGAGGGAGTTCGTTGTTGTGTAAGGCCTTGTTGAAAGTTGGTTCATTGTCTGATGGAAAGGCATCCTTGGTTTGGCCTTCCTTGGAGTGAGCACAGAAACCCCGTTTTCTGCCTCTGAAAATCAATCAATTGATCAATAATATTCCATTTGCCCTCCAAGGATGTATTTTCCTGTGACAGAAGCAGTTTGGACTGAATGGCCCTTGCACTCCTTTCCAACTCAAGGAAACACGAACCCCAATCCTGAGCCTTGTGCATGTAGGGAAGGCTTCCAGCTCATACATTGAAATGCGCCTCGCCTTCCCCGAGGTCTCAGTGTGATTTTGTCCCTGGGTTGCTTGGTTCACGGAGTCGGCTTCTCGCTGTCGGAGTTTTTTGGGAGCGGCTGCCATTGTGGGGAATCAAGAATGCAGACGCATCTCTTCCCGCGAGGTGAGACGGAGGGCTGCGCCACGTTGTCCTGACTCACCCAGTGGTACACGGTGCGCCGGCTTCCCTGTGGCAGCTCTAGGTCAAAGGGGAAGATGCGCTGAACTCCTTGACACTCTTCCCAACATCCCCACCCACTCAGTGAAGGATTTGGAACAATGAAGGATAGACTCGAAACATTGGAAGGGAGGCCATCTAGTCCAACCCCATTTGGCTAGTCAGGAAAACACACACCAAACACTCCAGATAGATGGCCACCCAGTCATAGAACTACAGAATCATATAGAAGCATAGTATCATAGATTTGGAAGGGACCCCAGGGGCCATCTAGTCCAACCCCATTTTGCCAGGCCACACACCACCCAAGCACTCTTAACAGATGCTCATCCAGTTGTAGTACTATAGAACCAAAGTGTTATAATGTTGGAAGGGGATCCCAAGGATCATCCAGTCCAACCCTCTTCTGCCAGGTAGGAAAATGCAATCCAAGCCCTCCTGACAGATGGCCAGCCAGACTCCGCTGGACTTCCATGAACTTATTCCACTGCCTTAACCACTAAAAGCATCAGGAATTTATTCCTAATGTTAAGGAGAAATCTCTTTTCCTGCAGTTGGAATCAATTGCTCTGAGTCCGAGTCTCTAGAGCAGGACCTTATCTATCTATCTATCTATCTATCTATCTATCTATCTATCTATCTAATTGCCTTACTTACCAGTCCCTGCGCTAGAGACTGGATCCTAACATTTAGCTGTATGGCAATGTCCACACACATGTATGTGTTTGCATGTGTGTGTTCACGCATTGCACACAGCCGCATTGGCTCCCTGCCCCGTTTTGCACTCGGCACTGCTTGTGCAATCGGATCAGTCCCTGTCTGCGTCGCTTGGAGCGTTGGACCCAATCCTAAGGAGGCGTGGACCTCCCATCGCTTCTCCGAGGCACTCCCTTCTCGTCTCAGCCCCGCTTTGCCCCACTTTTTCTTTGTTCTGATTCACTTGAAATTAATTTTGCCTACTTTGCAAGTCTCTCTAAATCCGTCTTTTGAGACCTCAACACTGTAGAACCGAGATTAACTGTGAGAGCCGAGGTGTGGCAGGGACTGGAGCACATGCTTTGGAGGAAGCCATTGCTTACAGGCGCTGAATTGTGTGTGGCATTCTCAGGAAGCTTTTGGCTCAAAGGGTCAAAGCCGTTGGGAGGACTGTGGACACGATGGAGGTCCTGTCCGAGATTCCTTGGTGGTCTCCCATCCAAGTCCTGAATGGTTGTGCGTGGCTGTGCTCTCAGGTCACCTGTCAACTTAGGGTGACCCCTACATTGCATGTGATTTTCTTAGACAAGGGAAGCTCATATGATGTTTTGCCACTTGTGGAACAGGGCCTAGAGCATTTGGGATTTATTGGCGGTCTCTCATCCAAGTTCTCCCTGGTGTTGACTCTGCTTAGCCCCCGAGATCTGAGTGCCTTGAAGGTTATGTGTTTACATTCTTGTTATAGTGATCCCATGACTTTTATAGGGTTTACTTAGGCGAGGTTGTGCCACCTATGAAAGCATTGGGATCTATTGGTGGTCTCCCATCCAAATCCTAACCAGGGCTGACCCTGCTTAACTAACCAGATCTAATGGAGCTTGTTCCCTGTGTTCTTCATATGATGACCCATAAATTTCATGTAGTGTTCTTAGATAATGAATCTAACATAGTGGTTTTGACTGTTCTTTCCTCTGAAATATATCTTGCTGGTCTCCCATCCAAGTGCTAACCAGAGCTTACTCTGCTTAGCATCCCAGATCAGATGGATCTGTTGCCGCAAGAACTTTGTGTGTGCATTCAAGGGTTTTCTTAGGCAAGGAGGACTCACAAGAGGTTTTGCCAGTCCCTCCAGCACCGGGTCATTATTGGTGGTCTCCCATCCAAATTACAACCAAGGCTGACCCTGCTTAGCATCCTAGATCAGCTAGATCTGTTGCTTCAAGAACTTTGTGTGTGCATTCAAGGGTTTCCTTAGGCAAGGAAGACTCAGAAAAGGTTTTGCCCCTTCATTCCTCTAGCACCTGGTCTTCATTGGCGGTCTCCCATCCAAATACCAACCATGGCTGACCCTGCTTAGCATCCCAGATCAGATGGATCTGGTGCCTTAAGGGCTTTGTGTGTGCATTCAAGGGCTTTCTTAGGCAAGGAAGAAAGAAGAGGTTTTGCCTCTTCCTGTCTTCCTCCATCACCTGGTCTTCATTGGTGGTCTCCCATCCAAATGCCAACCAGGGCTGACCCTGCTTAGCACCCCAGATCAGATGGATCTGGTGCCTTAAGGGCTTTGTATGTACATTCATGAGTTTTTTTAGGCAAGGAAAACTCAGAAGAGGTTTCACCCTTCATTTCTCCAGCACCTGGTCTTCATCGGCGGTCTCCCATCCAAATGCCAACCAGGACTGACCCTGCTTAGCTCCCAAGATCAGCGATGATACAATGCCTTTAGGGGTATTATGGTTAGCGACATTCACATAAAGTTATCTTTCTTGCATTGTGTCCCATTTGTGTCCCGGCAGCAGCAGCAACAACAACAATCAACAGCAAGAAAAGACGGGCGCCTGATTCAGTAAAGGGGATTAGCTGCTTTTGAGTCCGGAGCCAAGTCCTGCTTCATGGGAATGCAGCTCAACAATAGGACAAGGGCAAGCATAGGGTACTTCCGGATAGAGGGGTTGTGCTTTGTGATTGCGGTTGTGTTTTGAATCATTGGGTGTGGGCTGAGTGTGCCACAGCCCTGGAGAAGGTCTGGACTCAGTCCAGGTGTCATTGCGGAGTGGAGTAGACCCATTGGAGCGAGGGAATTTACACCAATTAGTCCTGTGAACCAGCAAGACTTGTGTAGTTAGGGTGACAATCTGCTTTGAGTGTTTGCTTGCAATTATAGGAGACTGGAGTCTGAACTTTTAGGGGGAAAACTCTCTTGGATGAGTTTGAGCAAGTTACAGTCTCTCAGCCTTTGCAAAAGGCAGCAAATTCTGGCCAAGATTAGATAAGATTTCCTATAAAAGATCAATATATTTTGAAGCACCAATCTGGTGTAATGGTTTGAGACTTTGGACTGGGATACTTAGAATGATTACAGTTGAATTGCCATGGCTCGATGCTACGCAGTCCTAGGAATTGTAGTTTGTTTTCTATGCCAATGGGTGCTAGTGCCTCACCAAACTACAACTCCCAGAGTTCAAAGCATTGGAGCCACGTTCAAATTGCATTCAGTCCATCTGAACATTAGGAAGAATTTCCTGACTGTGGGAGCTGTTCAGCAGTGGAACTCTCTGCCCTGGAATGTGGTGGAGGCTTTTAAACAGAGGTTGGATGGCCATCTGTTGGGGATGCTTTGAATGTGATTTTCCTGCTTCTTGGCAAAATGGGGTTGGACTGGATGGCCCACGAGGTCTCTTCCAACTTTAGGATTCTACAGGGTGGATGCAGCACCAGTTTAGATGCACCCAAGGAAAGCTGAAAACCTTCTCAAAGGACACATTGCAGGATTCCATTGCATAGAGCCATGGCAGCTAAAGCAGTGTCAAACTGCATTCGTCCTACAGTGTAGATGAACCTTGGCAAATTGAGGTGTTGTTTTTCCCTCTTGGTACCTTTCCCCTTCCTCTCCAGCTTCAAGAGCCATAAATATTTGGAGAGAAGCAGCTTCTTTCCTTCCTGAAAGGGATGGCTTTGATGGTTGAGGTCAAGCCCCCCACCCCCGAGTCTCCCTATGGCTATGAATCCCCCCCCCTTTTCCTCGAATGCTTATGAAACACCAGCCCGCACATCCTGCCAGGTCCTGAACAATTTGGTCCCTCACCTGTTGCAATAAAAAGCAAGATGGTCGAGCTGATAGAGGAACAAAAGGCCGACTCCGGGCATCAAGCCACCCGGTCGCCCTGCTTCCAGAGTCCCCTCTGGTTCTGTTCTCATCATAGAGTCGCAGAATTATTATTTTTATTTTTATTTTAAACATTTACAGGTCCTTCTCAAAAAATCAGCATATAGTGCTAAAGTTCATTATTTTCCATAATGTAATGATAAAAATTAAACTTTCATATATTTTCAATTCATTGCACACCAACTGAAATATTTCAGGCCTTTTTTTTTTGTTTTAATACTGATGATTTTGGCATACATATCTCAAAAAATTAGCATATTCCATCCGACCAAATGTGCTAATTTTTTGAGACAGTATTTTTGGGTTTTCAGGAGCTGTATGCCAAAATCATCAGTACAAAACAAAAAAAGACCTGAAATATTTCAGTTGGTGTGGAATATATGAAAGTTTAATTTTTATCATTACATTATGGAAAACAATGAACTTTAGCACTATATGCTAATTTTTTGAGAAGGACCTGTATATTCCGCCCTTCTCACCCCGTCTTGGTCATCTGCATCTAATCTAATTGGCCTGGTAATCTTTCCTATGGCTGCTTTATTGCCCTGTCCCGAAAGCTTGGCCCCACAGCCAAGTTTTAACCATCCTTCTGAAGGACAGGAGGGAGGGGGGCGATCTGATCCCATCAGGAAGGGGGTCCTGTAGCCAGGGGGCCACCACTGAGAAGGAAGGCCCTGTCTCTCGTCCCCACCAATCGTGCCTGTGACTATGGCGGGACGGAGAGCAGGGCCTCCCCAGAGGATCTTAATCTCCGCGATGGTTCATAGGGGGAGATGCATTCGGACAGGTAAATTGGGCCAGGGCCATTTAGGGCTTTATAGGCCAAAGGCAGCCCTTTGAATTGTGCCCGGTAGCAAACTGGCAGCAAGTGGAGCTGGCGTAACGTGGGAGTTATGTGTATGCCGACCCAGTTATTAACCTGGCAGCCTCTCGTTGGACTGTTTAAAGCTTCTGAGCAGTCTTCAAAGGCAACCCCACGTAGAGAGTGTTGTAGTAGTCTATCCTGGATGTAACGAGAGCGTGGACCTGACTTCCCAAGTCTGACTTCCCAAGGTACGGGCGCAGCTGGCGCACAAGTTTTAATTGTGCGAAAGCTCCCCTGGTCACCGCTGTAACCTGGGATTCCAGGTTCAGTGATGAGTCCAGGAGACCACAAGGGCCATCCAAGCCAACCCTGTGCAATGCAGCAGGACCCAATCCAAGCCTTCCTGGCATGTGGCCATCCACCTCCAAAGAAGGAAGAGAGCCCAACTAGTTAAAAACCCAGTTTGGACGCGGATGTGATTCCCTCCACGTCTCGCCCCAGGACTAACGCGGAGGGAAGCACATCTGCATCCAAACAATTCCTTTCCAGGCCTTGCGGAAAGAGAGTAGATCATGCAAGGCCCACACATCACTTGGAAGGGTGTTCCAGATTGACGGCGCTACTACAGAAAAGGTTCTGCGCCGGGTCAATGAGAGCCAAATTGCTTTAAAAGTTGGCACTTCCAGGAGATTCATTTGTTCGGGTCAAAGTGACCTCTGGGGTTGGTAGGGGAAGAGACGGTCCCTCAGATACAGCCCTCTCTCACTGGCCCCAGACCATGCAAGGCCTAGAAGGTTAACACCATCACTTTGAAGGTGATCCGGTGCTCGACCGGAAGCCAATGGAGCTGCTGGAGAATAGGTGTTATGTGACATCTCACTGGGGTCCCAGTGAGAAGTCGGGCAGCAGCATTCTGGACGAGCTTTAGTTTCCGGATCACTGACAAGGGCAGGCCAATGTAAAAGGCGTTACAGTAGTCCAGTCTCGAGATGACCGTGGTTTGGAGCACCGTGGCCAGGTCGTCCCTGGATAGGTAGGGGGCCAGACGGCTAGTTTGCCGCAGATGGAAGAAAGCGGTTTTGCTGATGGTGGAGACCTGGACTTCCGTCAACAGCACCGGGTCTAAGACAACCCCAAGGCTCTTAACTGAGGATGTCGGGCATAATGCCTCGCCATCCAAGCTAGGCAGTCGGGCCTCCCCACCAACCGGGTGGCCCAGCCACAGTATCTCCGTCTTTGCTGGATTCACCCTCAATCTACTGGCACACAGGCAACCAGTAACGGCTTCTAGGCACTGTCGGAAACAAGAGGGTACGGAGTCCGGTCGGCCTTCCACCTTCAGAACGAGCTGGGTGTCATCAGCGTGCTGATAGCATTCCAGCCCAAAAATTCGGACCAGACCAGCAAGTGGTTGCATATAGATGTTAAATAATAAAGGGGAGAGAATGGCACCTTGAGGGACCCCACAGGTAAGTGGAGCCCTCTCAGAAACCAAACCACCCCTTTCCACTCGCTGTCCCCGGTTGTGGAGGAAGGACAACAGCCATTTCAAGGCTGTTCCCCTGCCTCCAGCTACAGCAAGGCGGTGGGCCAAAAGATTGTAATATGTATATACCTGTATTCTTAGGCATCCCCAATCTAAATAGAAATTTGGCTATTTAAGGATGGAAGAACACAGGGAAGGCTAGGAAATCGGGTTCCTATGCCACAAAACAGAAGAGCAAGTCAACACACTGTAGCAATATTTATTTATTTATTTATTTGTCATGTTTCTATACCACCCCTCTCAGCCCGAAGGCGACTCGGGACGGTTTACACAGGCAGTCTCTGCCCTCAATATAACACAGCAACAAGACAAACCCTTCCCCCCCAAAACATAACACATATAATAACAATTTAACAATTAAAAACATACAATTGCAGCCTCAGCGTCATGTTGAAATCAGTTTCCATCGCATCGTCGTCATTCCATATATCCAATTAAGCCTTATATTTCATCAACAAATGCCTGCTCAAATAGCTAGGTCTTGACTTTCTTGCGAAACGTCAGGAGGGAAGGGGCCAATCTGATGTCTTTAGGGAGGGCGTTCCAAAGCCGAGGAGCCACCACTGAAAAGGCCCTGTCCCTTGTCCCTGCCAGTCGCGCCTGCGAAGAAGGCGGGACCGAGAGCAGGGCCTCTCCAGATGATCTTAAACATCTCGATGGTTCATAGGGAGAGATGCGTTCGGACAGGTAAGTAGGACCCAACCGTTTAGGGCTTTAAAGGCTAAAGCCAGCACTTTGAATTGTGCCCGGTAGCAAACTGGCAGCCAGTGGAGCTGGCACAACAGAGGAGTTGTGCGCTCTCTGAATGCCGCTCCTGTTATCAACCTGGCTGCTGTCCGTTGGACTAGTTGCAGCTTCCGAACAGTCTTCAAAGGCAACCCCCCGTATGCAGTAATCTATACGGGATGTAACCAGAGCGTGGACCACCGTGGCCAAGTCAGACTTCTCAAGGTACGGGCGCAGCTGGCGCACAAGTTTTAACTGTGCAAATGCTCCCCTGGTCACCGCCAAAACCTGGGGTTCCAGGCTCAGCGATGAGTCCAGGATCACACCCAAACTGCGAACCTGCGTCTTCAGGGGAAGTGTAACCCCGTCCAACACAGGCTGTAACCCTATGCCCTGTTCGGCCTTTCGACTGACCAGGAGTGCCTCTGTCTTGTCTGGATTCAATTTCAATTTGTTCGCCCTCATCCAGTCCGACACAGCGGCCAAGCACCGGTTCAGGACCTGAACAGCCTCCTTAGTAGCAGGTGGGAAGGAGTGACAGAGTTGGACATCATCTGCGTACAGATGACACCGCACTCCGAAACTCCGGATGACCTCCCCCAGCGGCTTCATGTAGATGTTAAACAACATGGGAGATAGTATTGAGCCCTGAGGAACCCCACAAGACAATGGTTGTGGGGTTGAACAGGTGTCTCCCAATAACACCTTCTGAGATCGACCCTCCAGAAAGGACCGGAGCCACTGCAAGACAGTGCCTCCAAGCCCCATCTCTGAGGCGTCCCAGAAGGATACCGTGGTCAACGGTATCGAAGGCCGCTGAGAGGTCCAGCAGAACCCACAGGGACACACTCCCCCTGTCAAGCTCCCGGCGTAGATCATCCACTAAGGCGACCAAGGCTGTCTCGGTACCATGTCCCGGCCTAAAACCAGACTGCGCCGGATCCAGATAATCCGTGTCTTCCAAGAATACCTGGAGTTGTGAGGCCACCACACATTCCAGGACTTTGCCCAAGAAGGGAAGATTGGAAACAGGCCGATAGTTGACGAATTGAGTGGGGTCCAGTGATGGTTTCTTCAACAGCGGTTTTATAACAGCTTGTTTTAAGCTCGCTGGAATTTTGCCTTCCCGGAGGGAGGCATTGACCACCACCTTCACCCACCTGGCCAATCCCCCTCTGGCCTCCTTTAGAAGCCAGGATGGGCAGGGGTCGAGGATGCATGTGGTCGCTCTCATTCCTCCAAGTATCTTGTCCACATCCTCGGGTTTCACCAATTGAAATTGATCCATCAAAATTGGACAAGCAGGTGCTCCAGCTACATCCTCAGAGACTGCCGTTAACATGGTGTCCAGGCCAGAACGGATCAAAGCGACTTTATCCGCAAAGAACTTTGCAAATGCTTCACAGCGTGCTGCCGAGTTGTCAGGGCTCCCATCCTGGACGGCGGGATGCAATAGGCCTCTGACAACTCGAAACAGCTCCGCTGGACGGTTCTTTGTTCGGATCTACCATGGGGCCTTGGTATTGAGTGGGATTTGGTTCCAGGACTCACGTGGATTCCAAAATCTGTGCATGTTTGAGTCCCATTTTTGTCTAATGGCAACATAAAATGGAGTGGCCCCTTATAATAAATGGCAGTGAAGGCTTTTTGAATTTTCAGCTTGCAGATGGTTGAGTTTGTAGAAACAGAATCCGTGGATATTAAGGGCTGAGTGTCCTCCAATGTGGAATGCATAAACCAGAACAGAGAAACCCTTGGATAACTAAACAAACAACAATTTGGGACAAGGCTATGGGCGCATCTGTACCAGGTGTGGGCAAACTTTGGCCCTCCAGGTGTTTTGGACTGCAACTGACTGACTGACTGACTGACTTTATTATTTCTGAGTCGCCCTCCACGTTAGTGCTCCGGGCGACTTACACACAACAAATTCCACAATTAAAATAGAGTATTTAAAACTAGATTAAAATATTCAGTGGTTAAATGCAGGGGCCAGACTCGGTATTTGAGTTCCTGGTTCTGCATTAACCATGGGCTTTCCTAAATAGCCAGGTCTTCAGAGCGGTCAGGAACTGGGGCAGGTCGAGGGAGGCTCTCTGGTCCGGTGGCATCGAGTTCCAAAGAACGGGGCCACAACGGAGATCGTTCTCCGTCTCGTGGTCTCCAGGTGGGCCTCTTTCAAGCCTGGTACGTGAAGAAGGTTCTTGTTTGCTGGCCGCGGGGTCCTTGAGCAAGCAGGCATCAACAGGCGGTCTTTTAGGTATGTTGGGCCCCGGCCCCGTAGGGCTTTGAAGGTCAAGGTCTTGTGTAAGGCTCTATACTCAACGGGCAGCCAGTGCAGGCGCTGCAGAGATGGTGTCATGTGGCATCTCATCGATGTTCCTGTGAGAAGCCTGGCGGCCGCGTTCTCCACAATCTGGAGCCTGTGGGTTAGTGACCGGGGTAGACCTACATACAAAGCGTTACAGTAATCCAGCCTTGATGTAACCGTGGCATGGATTACTGTAGCTAGCGCTTCCGTCGGAAGATAGGGCACCAATTGTCTCGCTGGCGAGGTGGAAGAAGGCCCTTTGCTCGTGGAGGCAACCTGGGCCTCCATCGACAATTTGGAGTCCAGGATAACACCAAGGCTTTTACTGAGGGGACGGAATCAGCGGTTCCCTTCAAAGGGGGCAGCGAAAGGTGGTTCTGGGCGGCCCGGCCATAAGATCTCTGTCTTTGATGGATTTATTTTAAGTTTGTGGGCGCGGAGCCATTTTGTCACTGCTTCTAGGCCTCGAGTGAAGTTTTCGGGCACCGGCTGCGCCAGGCTCCAGTTTCAGTAGGAGCTGGGTGTCATCGGCATATTGGTAGCAGCCTAGGCCGAAGCTCCGGGCTATACCAGCCAACGGCCGAACATAGATGTTAAACAACGTTGGTGATAATATGGCGCCTTGGGGCACTCCGCACTCGAGGAGAGATTTCCTAGATGTTTGGCCTAGCCATTCAACTCGCTGACTACGTCCGCGCAGGAAGGAGCTAAGCCAAGCTAAAGCTGTTCCTTGTATCCCTATGGCGGCAAGTTGTCGTATCAGCAGATCATGGTCCACCGTGTCGAATGCGGCGGTAAGGTCCAGCAATACCAGAACTACTGAGCCTCCCTTGTCTAGTTGGCAGTGGATATCGTCCGAGATGGCCACCAGGACAGTCTCGGTCCCGTGCCCGGGGTGGAACCCTGATTGAAAGGGGTCCAAGCCCTCTGATGTCTGTGTTAATTCTACAGTGTAGATCAGGCGTGGGCAAACTTTGGCCCTCCAAGTGTTTTGGACTGCAACTCCCACAACTCCTGGCCTCAGGCCCCTTCCTTTTCCCCCTCAGCCACTTAAGTTGTGGGAGTTGCAGTCCAAAACACTTGGAGGGCCAAAGTTTGCCCACGCCTGATCTACACTGTAGAATTAACACAGTTCAACACCACTTTAACCTTCTTGTCTCAATGTAATGGAATTTGGTGAGACACCAGCACTCTTGGACAGAGAAGGCTACAAATGCCAGGAACCCATAACAATGAACCATGACAGGTCAAGTGATCTCAAACTGCTTTAATTCCACAATGTGGATGCACTCGTTGTGGATGCACTCAAGGAGTGGTGGGTAATACATAAAATGTGTTGTTATTGTTGCTTCTGCTGTTACTGTTTTCTTACTTGCCCGTCAACAACAATGTGGCTGTATCTCTTGGCCCATTTCATGACTCCTTGGTCTGCAAATGGTGTGTGTTGTGTTCCTTGGCCTTTTAAAATGAGATATCCCTCTTTTTATGGCCGGCGTTGAAGGCAGGTGGTAGAAGAGCGAAAAAATGGCAGGTATTTGGCCCCAGGGCAGCCTTGCGCCAGGGTCTCTGGAAACGAAAAAGCCCAGTCCACCCGTCCGTCTCACTCTGCAATGCCCCGACTTCAGAAGAATTTGCATCTCAGACAGTGTGGGTTGGAGCGTTAGATCACTTTGGGAAATCTGTCTGGAGCGATTGAGCCAAAGCCTTGGTAATTTTAGGGTCCCCGCTCTCTTGTTGTTGTTGTTTCCCTCCCTTTCTGCCCATTTGCAAAAGGACAGGCTGGAGGTGAGCAATTTGGGCCCAAATGTTCAGCAAAGAAAGGATGCATTGGTTGACATTTCCCACTTCCCTCTCCCTCGGAGTGGGAGATGCTGTGGAAATGTATTTATTTATTTATTTACAGCATTTTTACGCCCCCTTCTCAACCCCAAGGGGGAACTCAGAGCGGCTAACAAAAGCAGCGATTCATTGCCACAATCAATAGACAATGTAAAACCATAAATACATACAGAATTATCAGCAATCAATTAAATTAAAACAATATTCAATCCACACCCAATTAATAAAACAATAAAACCGTATCCTCATATCTGTTGACTCTAACCAGTCCATTCCGGTCACAATGCTGCTTTGTGTTATTGTGCAAAGGCCTGGTCCCAAAACCAAGATCGTAATTTCTTCCTGAATGCCAGGAGGGATGGGGTCGATCATATTTCACTTGGAAGCAAGTTCCACAGGTGGGGGGCTACAGCCGAGAAGCCCCTGTCTCCATCTCCGTCAGCTGCATTTGAGATGTTGGTGGGAGCGAGAGCAGGGCCTCCCCGGGTGATCTTAGGTTACGAGGTGGGACGTAGAGGCAGATGCATGCGGATAAGTAAGCTGGGCCAGAACCGTATAGAGCAGGAGTGGGCAGTTACCGGCCCTCCAGGTGTTTTGGACTTCAACTCCCAGAAATCCTAACAGCTGGTAAACTGGCTAGGATTTCTGGGAGTTGAAGTCCAAAACACCTGGAGGGCCGGTAATTGCCGACCCCTGGTATAGAGCTTTATAGGTCAAAACCAGCACTTTGAAATGGGTTAGGAAATGGACAGACAGCCAGTGAAGCTGACACAGCAGGGGGTGGTATGCTCCCTGTATGTTGCCCCAGTTTGCAATCTGGCTGCCGCCTGTAGGACTAGTTGAAGTTTCTGAACTGTCTTCAAAGGCAGCCCCATGTAGAGCGCGTTGTAGTAATCTATTTGTGATGTGACCAGAGCGTGGACGACTGTAGCCAGATCAGACTTCCCAAGGTATGGGCGCAAAAGCTCCCCTGGCCACCGCCGAGACCTGGGGCTCCAGGCTCAGCGATGAATCCAGGATCACTCCCGAGCTGAAAACCTGCGTCTTCAGGGGGAGTGATATGCAGGATGTATTTTTATTCACTGGACCAAATTTGGCACAAATACCCAATACGCTCAAATTTGAATACTGGTGGGGTTGGGGGAGGGACTGGTTTTGTGATTTGGCCGTTGTAGTTGCTGGGATTTATAGTTCACCTACAATCAAAGAGCATTGTGAACTCCACCAGTGATAGAATTCAACTAACCTTGGCACACAGAACACCCATGACCAACAGACAATATTGGGTTTGGCGGGTATGGATCTTATGTTTCGGAGTTGTAGTTCACTTACATCTAGTCTCAAACAATGATGGATCTGCACCAAACTTGGCATGAAGACACAGTATGCCTAAATGTGAACACTAGTGGAGTTTGGGGGAAATAGACCTTGACATTACGGAGTTGTAGTTGCTGGGATTTATAGTGAACCTCCAATCAAAGAGCATTTTGAACCCCAACAACTATAGAATTGGGCCAAACTTCCCACACAGAACCCCCATGACCAACAGAAAATACTGTGTTTTCTGATGGTCTTTGGCAACCCCCCAAGGATTCCTGACCCCAGGTTGAGAAATGCCGCCTTAAAGTCACCATAAACACGAGTGACTTGAAGCCACACAACAACAAAACCATAATATTGTTAGAAGAAGCTGTCTATTCATCTGTCCATGTTAGTATCTAATGCCATGAGCCTGTGTAGCAGCCTTGAGATCCTTTGTTGAACAATCGTAGGATGTATAGGATGCATTTGTGAAGTAGATTGAAGCACACGGTTCGTAAAACTCTTCTATCCGTGTTATTCTTATGGTTGGTAATAAATTGTATGTTCAGGAAGTCAACTTGGAAGAACACACCTGCTTTTGTTTCACTATGATGCATTTGTGTCATGGGCAGGACAGGGATGGTCAAAGTTGAGCTTTCGAACGGCTTAATGCACACAAACTTTGTTTCATGCACACCATTATTTTTAATCCAGACAAGACAGATGTCCTCTTCATCAGCTGCGAGGCCGAACGGGGCATAGGGTGGCAACCTGTTTTCTCGATGGGTTTGCACTCCCCCTGAGGACACAGGTCCGCAGTCTGGTGGTCCTCCTGACGCTTGATGCTCAGGTGTCTGTGGTGACCGGGAGGGCCTTCGCACAGTTAAAACTGGTGTGCCAGTTGCAACCGTACCTGGAGAAGCCTGACTTGGCCACGGTGGTCCATGCCTCAGTACCATCCAGGTTGGAGTACTGCAATGCACTCTACGTGGATCTGCCTTTGAAGACAGCCCAGAAACTGCAACAGGTGCAAAGATCGGTAGCCAGGTTTTATTTATTTATTTATTATTGAGGCTTCTATGCCGCCGACTCCCGGGGGCTCGCGGCGGCTCACAAGAGCCAGACGCATAAAACAAAGATTAAAAACATAAAACAATTGAACAATTAAAACAATAGCAGAACAATAGCAGAGCAGGCAGTAAAACAGTAAAGCAGCAAACAGTTGCCACCACACAATACCCAGAGTACGCGGGCCTACTCTCCAAAGGCCTGCCTATACAGATGGGTTTTGCAGGCCCGCCTAAATGGAAGTAAATCCCTCAGGGCTCTGGTTTCGGCCGGGAGGGCGTTCCACAGCGTGGGGGCTATGACGGAGAAGGCCCTCCGGCGGGTAGATGTCAGGTGAGCCGACTTTGCCGATGGTATTTCCAGGAAGTTGGCATCCTCAGACCGTAGTGATCTCGATGGGCAATAGGGGGTGAGGCGGTCCCTCAGATACGCTGGCCCCAGACTGTATAAAGCCTTGAAGGTAAGAACCAACACTTTGAAGGCGATCCGGTGCTCAATAGGCAGCCAGTGCAGATCCTGCAAAACGGGTGTTATACGGCTACCTGCTGGCGTACCAGACAGGAGCCGGGCGGCAGTGTTCTGCACCAGCTTGAGCTTCCGGATCGACGACAGAGGAAGGCCAACGTAGAGTGCATTACAGTAATCTAGCCTCGAGATGACCGTGGCTTGGATCACCGTGGCCAAGTCGTTCCGGGAGAGGTAGGGGGCCAGCCTCCTTGCCTGGCGGAGGTGGAAAAAAGCAGCCTTGCTGACCACAGAGACCTGGGCCTCCATGGTCAGCTGGGAGTCCAGGTGGACCCCCAGGCTCTTCACAGACGGCGCTGGGCACAGTGCCGCACCGTCCAGGGTCGGAAGCCGGGCACCCACCCCGCCAGGGCGACCCAGCCACAAGATCTCAGTCTTCGCCGGATTCACCCTCAACCTACTGGCTCGCAGCCATCCAGTGACGGCTTCGAGGCAGTGCTGGAAATTATCGGGGACGGACTCCGGCCTGCCCTCCATCCTCAGAATGAGCTGGGTGTCGTCAGCGTACTGGTGACAAACCAGCCCATAACTCCGCACCAGCTGTGCAAGCAGCTGCATGTAGATGTTAAATAACAGAGGGGAGAGAATGGCCCCCCTGAGGAACTCCGCAAACTAATGGGGAGCTCTCGGAGACCACCTCGCCCCTCCTCACACGCTGAGACCGCTGGCGGAGGAAGGAGGTCAGCCATTTAAGGGCAGTCCCCCTCACTCCAGCCATGGCCAGGCGGTGGATCAATAGATTGTGGTCGACCGTGTCAAACGCTGCCGTGAGGTCCAATAACACGAGCAGCGCAGACCCGCCTTGGTCAAGCTGGCAGCGGAGTTGGTCTGTGATGGAGACCAGGACCGTCTCCGTCCCGTGCCCCAAACGGAAGCCGGACTGGAAGGGGTCTAGCCACGTTGCATCATCTAAGAAGGACTGCAGTTGCTCCATTACTGCCCTCTCAACCACCTTGCCCAGGTACGACAAATTCGACACTGGGTGGTAGTTGGAGGGAACCGCAGGGTCCAATGACGGCTTCTTCAGTAATGGAGCTACCACCGCCTCTTTCAAGCACTCTGGAAAGACTCCTTGCTCAAGGGAGCTGTTTATGATATTCAACAGAGGCCCACGTAACCCCTCCAGGCAAGATCTAACAAGCCAGGAGGGGCACGGGTCGAGGGAGCATGTGGTGGGACGGGCTGCAGCCACTATCTTATCAACAGCGTCTGAGTCCAGTGGCCGGAACCGGTCGAGGGTGGGCCCGGCGGAGGGCCACGGAGTCTCAACCTCTTTTACTGTGTCAACTATGGCCGGAAGGTCCGGCGGAGGCTCCGTATCTTGTCTGTGAAAAAACTCTGAAAAGCACCAGCCGTGAGGGCCTGATCACTATTTTTTGGGACGGTAGGGACCGTCGTCAGAAACCGAATTACCTTAAACAATTGAGCCGGGCGTGAGTTAGCAGACGCTATCAGGGCGGAGAAGTACACATTTTTGGCCGCCTTGACAGGTGTTCCAAGCCTGGACTAGCTCCTCGACTGAGACGCTGGTAGACTCCAGATCCCTCAGAGCATTCAGGAACCTTTCGGGTTCCATAAGTCTCTTTGGGCGAACGAAAACCTGTTCGGCGCCCTTGCATGGGGCGGTTGCTCAATTAGTTAGTTGCTAACTAATTGTAGGGAGTGGACGACACCCCTACTAAAGCAGCTCCACTGATGGCCGATAAGTTTCTGATCCCAATTCAAAGTGCAGGTCACCACCTACAAAGTCCTAAACGGCTTGGGCCCTGCCTATTTTCATTACCGCTTCTCCCCTATGTTCCTGCGTGAACATTAAGATCTGCAGGGGAGGCCCTCCTCTTGGTTCCGCCACGGTCTCAAGTGTGATTGGTGGGGATAAGGGAGAGGGCCTTCTCGGTGGTGGCCCCCTGGCTTTGGAATACCTTCCCCAGATTAGGTAGGCCCCCACACCGTCCTCCTTCTGGAAAGAATTGAAGACTCTTGGATGTTTGGACAAGAGAAAGTCTAGTCCCAATGGTCTGCAATGAATGCCACAGCACTGCACTTTCATGCTATGTCCTAGTTCATTAGCTAAAGTTTGCACTATCCTATTCTCTGCTCCTGTTTACAGTTGGCTGTGTTTTACAACAGTTCTCACTATCAGTTATTGAGTGCTGTTTTGGGCTTCAAACTTGTTTTATATGCTACGAGCTTGGGGACCCGACAGTGCCCGGGTGATTCTGTGCTCCAAGTTTAGTCTATCTAGATCCAATGTCAGATGGGCTCAGTGGGTGTGGGCGAACTGCAACTCCCATATGGAAGTCCCATCATCAATGGCCCGTCCTCCTCCAAACTGCACCACGATGTAGAGTGGGTCATGGGGGTTATGTGTGCCAAGTTTGGTCTTGGTCAGTCATTGGTGTGGGTCACAGTGGTCTCATTAAGCAAGCAAAGGTACTGGAAGTCCCACAATGTAGAGTGGGTCATGGGGGTTATGTGTGCCAAGTTTGGTCTTGGTCAGTCATTGGTGTGGGTCACAGTAGTCTCAGGAAGCAAGCAAAGGTACTGGAAGTCCCATCATCCATGGTCCATCCCCCCTCCAAACTGCACCACGATGTAGAGTGGGTCATGGGGGTTATGTGTGCCAAGTTTGGTCTTGGTCAGCCATTGGTGTGGGTCACAGTAGTCTCAGGAAGCAAGCAAAGGTACTGGAAGTCCCATCATCCATGGTCCATCCTCCTCCAAACTGCACCACGATGTAGAGTGGGTCATGGGGGTTATGTGTGCCAAGTTTGGTCTTGGTCAGTCATTGGTGTGGGTCACAGTAGTCTCAGGAAGCAAGCAAAGGTACTGGAAGTCCCATCATCCATGGTCCATCCTCCTCCAAACTACACCACGATGTAGAGTGGGTCATGGGGGTTATGTGTGCCAAGTTTGGTCTTGGTCAGTCATTGGTGTGGGTCACAGTAGTCTCAGGAAGCAAGCAAAGGTACTGGAAGTCCCATCATCCATGGTCCATCCTCCTCCAAACTGCACCACGATGTAGAGTGGGTCATGGGGGTTATGTGTGCCAAGTTTGGTCTTGGTCAGTCATTGGTGTGGGTCACAGTAGTCTCAGGAAGCAAGCAAAGGTACTGGAAGTCCCATCATCCATGGTCCATCCTCCTCCAAACTACACCACGATGTAGAGTGGGTCATGGGGGTTATGTGTGCCAAGTTTGGGCTTGGTCAGTCATTGGTGTGGGTCACAGTAGTCTCAGGAAGCAAGCAAAGGTACTGGAAGTCCCATCATCCATGGTCCATCCTCCTCCAAACTACACCACGATGTAGAGTGGGTCATGAGAGTTATGTGTGCCAAGTTTGGTCTTGGTCAGTCATTGATGTGGGGTCACAGCAGTCTCAGGAAGCAAGCAAAGGTACTGGAAGTCCCATCATCCATGGTCCATCCTCCTCCAAACTACACCACGATGTAGAGTGGGTCATGGGGGTTATGTGTGCCAAGTTTGGTCTTGGTCAGTCATTGGTGTGGGTCACAGTAGTCTCAGGAAGCAAGCAAAGGTACTGGAAGTCCCATCATCCATGGTCCATCGTCCCATCTTGTATTGTATTGTGTGTTTATTTTATGCATGTTTTAGTCACGTTGTGCCATATGTTAGACGCCCTGAGTCCCTTTGGGAAAATGGAGGCGAGGTATAAAAATAGAGTTATTGTTATTATTAAATACATATTGTACATATAATAATAACCTATACGTGTAAGGAATATATTTGGCACATTCATGAATTGAGCATTTGGACTCGAGTCCTATCTCTGAAATAGATGCGATGTGCACAAATGCAATCATTCCAAAATCTGGAAAAATCCCTGGTCCCTGGTGTTTTGCATCAGGGGGTCTTGACTCATAAAACAATTCCAGCAAAAGATTGGGGGGAATGAGCTTGTTTCTAATTGTGCCTTCTGTTGACGTGTTGCTTTGCAGCCAGGCGTTGCGGGTCATCCCCTCAATGGCCAGATTGTGTGTCAACCTGGAGGAAAAAACAAACGCCTACCCGTTGTTCTCCTGCCCCTAATGCCTGTGTTTGCACAAGGGAGGGCTGGGGCTGGGTGCCGCTTCATTGAGAAAAAGCCGTCTTACGTTACAGGATTGCTTCCTAATGGGCCGGGAGATTGTGGCACTTGGCTCTGGGAGTGAAAGGGAGAAAAGGCTCCGTCCATTTGTCAAGCGACTGGGGGGTGGCAGCGGCCTCTGGAAGGAGCTCTGAAGGAGGAGAAGGGGCCCTTTCCATAAAATCACACCGCATTCCATTATTTATTATTTATTTACTGACTTCATTTCTATTCCGCCCTTCTCACCCCGCAGGGGACTCAGGGCGGTTTATTTATTTGTCACGTTTCTATACCACCCCTCTCAGCCCGAAGGCGACTCTGGACCAGGGGTGCTCACACTTTTTCAGCATGGGAGCTACTGATTAAAAAACCAAGTCCCAAAGATCACCTACCCAGAAATGTAAAACGTATAACTATTTTCTTATTTATTTATTTATATTTATTATTCATTTTTATGTACCGCTCCTTCCAGCAGGGCAGTTTACATAAAATAAAGTTATAAAACATCAACATTTCAATTTAATAACGACAATATAAAACAGAGCATAAAAATACATCCAACCACCCCATTTCTCCCACACTGCCATATTACCACACATATTATCAGCCAGAAAGTAAGAAGAGAGGCTTTTGAACTGCAAGGCCATTTAATACTCAGCAAGGTAAACAAAGGGGCATGCAAAAATACATCCAACCACCCCATTTCTCCCGCATTTCCATATTCCCCAACATATATTTCTCAAGGAACAAAGCAAACAGAGAGGCTTTGGAGCTAAAATGCCATTTTTAAACATTAAAAATAAACAAAGAGACATGCCACAGAACAATCAAGCACCCACCCCAAAGTAAAAAGACCGACCTTTGAGATGCGGTAAGGAAATTACCCCAAAGCATCCTTCTTCTTCTCCTCCGTCGTTGCTCCTATTTCCACGCTGCCAGCATGCGTGCCACCTCCAAGAGCTCACGAGAAGTCCGAGAGGCAGAATGGGCGCTTCTGCGCATGTGCACGGGGCCAGCCATGCATCGCGTCATCCAGGCCCGCCCCCTTTGGTCTCCTATGACTCTGAGTGGCTGGAGAAGGACGGAGGGAGGAGGAGGAATCCAAAAGAGGGGGCCCATTCTGCCTCTTGGACTCTGGACGGAGCTTTTGGAGGCGGCGCGCGAGCAGGGAGCGGGGAGCAGCAACGACGGAGGACTTCTTTGCAGCGTGCAGGGGCGCGTGAAGAGGACCAACAGCAAAAAAACCTGGTCAGGGGTCTGAAGATCACCAGGATGAGGCCCAAAGATCACCCTGGTGATCGAAATCACCATTCTGAGCACCCCTGCTCTGGACGGTTTACACAGGCAGTCTCTGCCCTCAATACAACACAGCAACAAGTCAACCCCCTCCCCCCCAGAAAAAACATATGATAACAATTTAACAATTAAAAACATACAATTGCAGCCTCAGCGTCATGTTGAAATCAGTTTCCATCACATCGTCGTCATTCCTTGTATCCAATTAAGCCTTATATTTCATCAGCAAATGCCTGCTCAAATAACCAGGACTTTACTTTCTTGCGAAACGCCAGGAGGGAGGGGGCCGATCTGATGTCTTTAGGGAAGGCGTTCCAAAGCCGAGGAGCCACCACTGAAAAGGCCCTGTCTCTCGTCCCCGCCAGTCGCGCCTGCGAAGAAGGCAGGACCGAGAGCAGGGCCTCTCCAGATGATCTTAAACATCTCGATGGTTCATAGGGAGAGATGCGTTCGGACAGGTAAGTAGGAACCCGAACCGTTTAGGGCTTTAAAGGCCAAAACCAGCACTTTGAATTGTGCCCGGTAGCAAACTGGCAGCCAGTGGAGCTGGCACAACAGGGGAGTTGTACGCTCTCTGAATGGCGCTCCTGTTATCAACCTGGCTGCTGTCCGTTGGACTAGTTGCAGCTTCCGAACAGTCTTCAAAGGCAACCCCACGTAGAGAGCATTGCAGTAATCTATACGGGATGTAACCAGAGCATGGACTACCATGGCTAAGTCAGACTTCTCAAGGTACGGGCACAGCTGGCGCACAAGTTTTAACTGTGCAAATGCTCCCCTGGTCACCGCAGAAACCTGGGGTTCCAGGCTCAGCGATAGGGTTGCCATTTTTTGATATAAGAAATAAGGGACATTTACGGGATTTTTCACAAAAATAAGGGACACTTCATTAAAAACTTGAAACTCAAACATTAGGTAGAAATAGTTTTATTAACAGAATAAAAGAATGACTGAAACTCACAAAAGAAACTGACTTACACCCTCTTAACAGGACATGGTTTGTTTCTGCGTGTTTTGTCATGCAGAAAAAACATTATTAGAACGACCTAATTTTCTGCATCTGCATTTAGTACTTGACTTTGCTGACTTTAAAAGTGCACTGTCTAAACATTAAAATAAAATAAATTTTATAAGACAGTACATCTTCATGATTATTATGTCAATAGCTAATGGTATAGTATAGTATGGGATGCACAGCATTGTATAGTATTGGGATGCACAGCTAGGCCTATTTTAAGAGTAACTCTCAAGCAACCAGAAACTATCTTTATCCAACATGTTCCAACGTTCCCCTTGGGTAATGGTTAATTAGTCTACTGTACTTTGAAAAAGTCCTTTATCGCCTCTTCCTTCCAACAGGGACGCAGGCTGCCCTGCAAGTTGGAATCCCCGGGCAGGCATTGCCGTGGAAACCACAGCGCGCACCTTCCTCTGGTCAACCCCGCCCAGCCCTGTCTCGCTAGTCAAAAACAAGGGACAGGGCCTGAAAATAAGGGACACAAATTTTAGGGCCAAAATAAGGGGCGTCCCTTAGAATAAGGGACATATGGGAACCCTACTCAGCGATGAGTCCAGGATCACACCCAAACTGCGAACCTGCGTCTTCAGGGGGAGTGTAACCCCGTCCAACACAGGCTGTAACCCTATGCCCTGTTCGGCCTTTCGACTGACCAGGAGTGCCTCTGTCTTGTCTGGATTCAATTTCAATTTGTTCGCCCTAATGTGTTCACATTATGTTTAGACACACAACACATAAGACAGACAGAGGCAATTTAACATCTGGCCACCAGGGGGAGCTGTCGCACTCCTTCATTGCACAGCGTGTTTCCTGGAGATCTTTTTCATGGCCTCGTAAATCAGTTAAATTTGCCTCCCCACTAAGTGGTAGCTTTAATTTTCTACTTTTGACAGATGCAACTGTCTTTCGGGTTGCAAAGGTCAACAACAGGCTACACAATAGGTCGAGAGCCCACCTCGACCCGGGCAGGCCTCGAACTCATAACCTTCTGGTCAGTAGAGATCTTATGCAGCGGACACCGAGTCAGCTGCGCTATATTCCCGGTGCATAAGATCTCAACCCCACAGCATCAACAATTAGCATTGATTTCTTCTTTCATCTTTCTTCCTCCTTCCCATTCCTTCCTTTTCTGCTCTTCCCTCCTCTTCTTCCTGCTTCATCTTTCTCCCATCTTCTCTCTTTGCCTGTTTTCCTTCCTTCCTCTTCTCCTCTTCTGTTCTGGTCCATCTCTCCTCCCTCCTTCATCTTCTTTCGTCCATCTTTTCCTTCTCCTCCTTCTCCTCTTCTTCCTGCCTCTTCCTCCTCTCCCCTTTACTTCCATCTTTCTCTCCTCCTCGTCACACTTTTCCTCCCTTTCCTCCTCCTTCTCCTTCCCTTTCTTCCTCCTCCTCTCTCCTCCACATCATCTTCTTTTTCTTGCTTAATCTTCCTTCTTTTTCTTCCTCCTCCTCTCCCTTCCTTCCTTTCCTCCCCCTTCCTTCTCCTCTGCTTCTTCATTATCCTCCTTCATCTTTCTTATGCTTCTCCTCTCTCTTCTTTTTTCTTCTCATTCTCCCTTTTCTTCTTCTGTCTTTCTCCTCCTCCTCTCCTTCCTTGGGTCCTTCTTTTCCTCTTTTATCCCCCCTTTTTCAACTTCTTACTTCCTTTCTCCTCCTTCTCTTCCTTCCACTCCTCCTTTCCCCTTTCTCTTCTTCTTTTACTACACAGCCCAGTGCTTAAAAATCCTGGAAAATGTAGTTTTTACAGGTACTTTGCCTTCTCTGCCAGTGTGTTAGTGCCTTATTGAACTACAGCTCCCCGGAGTCTGTAGTATTCTACCTTGGCAGTTCAGACGGGATCAAACTGCATCCAACCTCTAAGGATGCCTGCCACAGATGCAGGCGAAACGTCAGGAGCGAATGCTTCTAGAACATGGCCATACAGCCCGAAAAACCTACAAGAGGGCTGTCCAACTGCCGGCCCTGCAGGTGTTTTGGTCTTCAACTCCCAGAAATCCTAGCCAGTTTACCAGCTGTTAGGATTTCTGGGATTTGAAGTCCAAAACACCTGCAGGGCCGGCAGTTGGACAGCCCTGACCTACAACATCCCACGGCATCTATTCTACCTGTTTGAAGACACGTAGGCGGCACACTGTGATACGAGCGGAGGGCTCCGAGGTGCAGTTTCGACAGGATGCCTTATACCAGCGTATAGAAAGGACAATCCTCCATCGAGCATCTCTCTCTACTCCAATGGCTTTGTGATTGTATGCTTTGTTTTTCTCAGTACGTCCCGTAAGTAAGCTCCTTTTCTGGAGAGCCATGTCTTGCGGAGTCTGGTGGCGAAGGCTGGTGTCTCTTCAAAGCCAAATTCCAGGGCAGGCTCTCCTGCTCCCCTCTTGGCCTGGGGTCCATTGCCCCCTCCTAATGGCCCCCTTGTCATGTAGCATACGCCTCAGAGAGACTTATCTCTCCTTCTTCACCCTGGGGGAGCCTCAGACCGCAGCTGACCTCGGGATGGAGCCCAGCTCCTACCACTGACCTCTGCCTCCCGACCCTGAGGTCAGCCTCCTCCAGCCCTTTTGGGCCCCTTTGCTCTACGTCTCTCTCTGCCTCCACCTGGACCTTGGGTCACACCTGTCTGGAGCAGGACCCTGGGGGCCAAGGAAGGGGAGAAGATCACAGGAGGAGTGACCGATTGACTCACTGCCCAGGCCAAGGTGGGGCCAGGAGGGGGGAATTAGTAATTTAAATAGCAAGCAGGTAGGGGATGTGGAATGTGCCAGGATCCATGCGCCAGGCATGTGCCAAAAGGCTGCTCCCCAAAGAACACGCCAACACGCCAGCCATACATTTTCAGGCAGACCTGATTGCTATATTTCCTCTTTGTTGTCAGATCATTTTATTTCTGATTATCACAAAGATCAAAGCAATGGGCCTGTCTTTGGAAGTCTGCTTAATGCGCAGAAATGTGGAAGCCTGCAGGTCAGATCAGAGCAGACTTTTGGATCTTGACATTCATCATCTGGCTCTTGCAGCAAAGACAGCTTGTTCCGCTACCACGTCATTAATTCCATGCGAACATTATGAATAATCCCATCCAGAGGACAGCTTTGGCTACTGCAAAATGTAACATGTTGCCATCAGCTCTTTCGGATGGGAGATACACACACAGGGAACGTTGAAAGGGGTTTGCTCTTGGTCCCGCCTGCTTTGCAGGCGCGATTGGTGGGGACGAGAGACAGAGCCTTTTCAGTGGTGGCTCCTCGGCTTTGGAACGCCCTTCCTAATGACATCAGATTAGCCCCCTCCCTCCTGACATTTCGCAGGAAGGTCAAGACCTGGCTATTTGACCGGGCATTTGCAAATGAAGTATGATTATCGAATAGAGACCTAAGGAACGACGGCGATGCAATTGGAAATCGACTTAATAATGAGACGCTGATATTGTGTTTTTAACGTTAAATTGTATATGTTGAAATTGTATTGATAATTGTTGATTTGTTTGTCTTGAGCAGTTCCTGCTATTTGTACACCGCATCGAGTCGCCTTCGGGCTGAGAGAGGCGGTCTAGAAGCAAAGTAAATAAATAAATAAATTGAGACCTGTGCCTTCATCACATGAGAGAGAGAAAATCCACTTAAAATGCGGTTTCTGCCTCCTGCAGAATTCTGGGGTTTGTAGCTTACGGAGGAGCCTTTAGAAAGCCTCACTAAACTACAAACCCCAGAATTCTGCAGGAGGCAGAAACTAGATTTTAAGTGGATTTTTTTCCTATAGTGTAATGAGGGTTTCTGTTGAAACACTTTGTCATTCTTTGTAAATGATTACTGCCCTGGCGTATAAGACGACTGGGTGTATAAGACGACCCCAAACCTTTCCAGTTAAAATATAGAGTTTGGGATATACTTGCCATATTTATTTATTTATTATTTGGACTTGTACGCCGCCATTCCACGAGGGCTCGGAACGGCTTACAAACATATAAAAGCATCACAGGAGTAACATATTAAACTAGACCAAGAGAGATTTTCCAGCTTAGCGATCAAAGGCTAGCCGGAAAAGGTGGGTCTTGCAGGCCTTGCGGAAAGAGAGTAGATTATGCAAGGCCCGCACATCACTTGGAAGGGTGTTCCAGATTGACGGCGCTACTACAGAAAAGGTTGATGTGAGCCGAATTGCTTTAAAAGTTGGCACTTCCAGGAGATTCATTTGTTCGGGTCAAAGTGACCTCTAGGGTTGGTAGGGGAGGAGACGGTCCCTCAGATACAGCGGCCCCAGACCATGCAAGGCCTTGAAGGTTAACACGGAACACTCCTCTACGGAAAACTCACGATATTTGATGAAATCACGGAAGTGAGTGCAAAAAACAAAGTGTATCCTCACGATGTTATCCAATGTCAGTTCCGGGATCCACACAATAACACAGTCAGTTTGCGGACAATTTAAAGAAGCAGCACCATAATCATAGCGACAAGGTAGAAAATCACATAGATAATCACATATATTCAAACCGCCAGAGGCTGAAGATAGATGTGGCGATGGAATCGAAAGCTGACATGGGCAAACTTGGACCTTCCAGGTGTTTTGGACTCCAACTCCCACCATTCCTAGCAGCCTGAGGCCCTTTTCCCCCTCAGCCATTTAAGCAGGAAAGGGCCTCAGGCTGTTAGGAATGGTGGGAGTTGAAGTCCAAAGCACCCAGAGGGCCGAAGTTTTCCCATGACTGACAGCTGTTGAGCAAGAGCTTCATGTGTGTCTTTCTGCCATTCCTGCCAGGATATCTATGTTGTGTTCATCGAAACAGGCCCAGGTTTCACACTCAGTGTATAAATACATTTAAAAACATATTAACTATATGTATTACTGTGTTAGAGCGCCATTTTGGTTGGTGGTGTGTCCTAGGATTTTGTAAATGTAGGAAGTGTGTCGCAGCTCAAAAAAGGTTAAAAAACATTGCACTACAATTTAGACAATACACGTGCATTAAGATAGGAATGTCAACATTAAATAGCCACACAACAAGACCATTAGTGTGCATGGCTCACTGCAAAGTATTTATTATTATTTATTATTATTATTATTATTTCAAATTTAAAGGCCGCTACTCCCCGGGGGCTCGGAGCGGCTTACATCAGACATGAGTGAAAGTAATGTGACCAAAAACGATTCAGAAATGTAGGAGTCCTTTTATACTTGGGAATTATGAAGCCACAATCATCTGCAGGAGATTAACACTGATGGGAGAAAAGTTGCCCATAACTCATTTATTATATTTCATCCAGCCCTCCGGACCCATGGATTCTGCGTTCAAGATCCAACCATCTCTCCCAAAATGTCTTTGGAATTTTTTTTTCCAAAACCAAATTTTGATTGTTGCCATTTGATATAAGGGACACCATTCTACTACGCCGGCTGTTAGGAATTGTGGGAGTTGAAGTCCAAAACACCTGGAGGGCCGAAGTTTGCCCAGGCCTGTACTACACCATTATATATAACTAGCTGTACCCGCCATGCGTTGCTGTGGCCAACCTTCCCTCCCTCTTTCTCTCCTTCCTTCCTTCCCTTTTTTCCCTTTCCTTCTCTCCTTCCCTTTTCTTTCCCTTCCTCTTTCTCCCCTTTCTTCCTTCCCTACCTTTTCTTGCACTGCAACTCCCAGCAGTCCTCCTGATCTATTATCCACCTACTTACCTATCTCTATCTAATCTATGTTATCTATCTGGAGGGTTTCTGGGACTTGCAGTCCACGAATAGGAAATTTGAAATACGCCGGGATTGGGATGCTCTCAAAGAAATCCAAGGAGAAGAAAACTTGCAGCTTGGAAGCAGTGCATTTGGATCCCCCTCCTCTCCTAAAGGGCCCCCTCCTCTCCTTTAGAGGAAGCTGGGAGCTGTAGTCCAGAAGAGAGTGTGGATATGCTACTGTGTGTTTTGTTTGTTGGGGGAGTCATTTTTGTGCATGTGTTGTAGCATCTTTTTGCTTTTTTGGCTTTTTAAGTCCCTTCTGCTGTGATTTTCAGTGGGTTTTTTTGAGTGATGTCATTTGTTGTCCTGATAGGTGTATTGTGTACAAATTTGGTGTCAATTCGTCCAGTGGTTTTTGAGTTACGTTAACCCCACAAATGAACATTACATTTTTATTTATATAGATGGGATTTGAGCATTCATACATACATATACAAACTGAGGACCCACTATGTATTAAAAAAGGAAAATATGGAATATAGTATTTATTTATTTATTTATTTATTATTTCGATGTATATACCCCCCCTTCCCAAAAAGGCTCAGTGTGGTTCACAACAATGAATACACAACACAACGTAGTTAAAAACAGATTAGGACTAAAATGGAAAGCACAACCTTAGAGATTAAACGCCTGGCAGAACAGGGTGGTCATACAGGCCCTCCTGAAGGCCTGTAACTCCGTTATTGCTCGTGCCTCTGCCGGGAGGGCGTTCCACAGGGTAGGTGCTACTACAGAAAAGGTGCGCTGTCGAGTCGATGACAATCGGCAAATCTTGAGGGATGGAACCTCCAATAGGTTTTGGTCCATGGACCGTACTGGTCTCTGGGGAATGTGCAGGGAGAGGCGGTCCTTCAGATACACAGGCCCCAGACCATGCAAGGCCTTAAAGGTTAACACCAGCACTTTGAAGGCAATCCGGTACTCGATGGGAAGCCAGTGCAAACACTGGTGGACTGGTGTGATGTGGCATGTTAGTGTCACTCCAGTCAGCAGTTGAGCCGTGGCATTTTGCACCATCTTCAGTTTCCGGATTACCGACAAAGGAAGGCCAATGTAAAGGGCATTACAGTAGTCCAGTCTCGAGATGACCGTGGCCTGGATTACTGCGGCTAGGTTGTCACGGAAAGGTAGGGCACCAGCCGCCTCACCTGGCGCAGATGGAGAAACGCTGCTCTGCTCACGGTGGAGACCTGAGCCTCCATTGTCAGCAGAGGGTCCAGTTGGACCCCCAGGCTTTTAACCAGCGGCGATGGACTAACCACCTCACCGTCCATTATTGGCAGCCGGAGCTGTCAATAATGACATATACAGTAATGTTGACCTTCTTCACTTGTGGGTTTCACTTTTCTATGGTTGAGTATATAGTATTCTCACCACTGTTGCATGTACTGCAGTATTCTCTCATCTTCCTTTTTAAGTTGATCATCCAACAGTCCTAGTAACTTCTATTAGCTTTTCTGCTGACATAGAAGGTCTTGATTGTGTTGGGACTATTTGATGTCTACACAATGCGATATGCATCAACCAGCGAGCTGCCTCTGATTTACGAAGAACTGAATGCCTTGTTGTCCATCTGCTGACATGACCTTTCATCTCTCTCTATCTTTCCCTTCCAGCCACAATACACCAACCTGGGGCTGCTCAACAGCATGGACCAGCAGATCCAGAATGGCTCCTCGTCCACCAGCCCCTACAACACGGAGCACGCGCAGAACAGCGTCACGGCGCCCTCGCCCTATGCGCAGCCCAGCTCCACCTTCGACGCCCTCTCCCCGTCCCCCGCCATCCCCTCCAACACAGACTACCCCGGGCCTCACAACTTTGACGTCTCATTTCAACAGTCCAGCACTGCCAAGTCAGCCACCTGGACGGTAAGTGGACCACATCCCGTTTACTGGTGGGTTTGGGATCACAGAGATATGAAAAGTGGGAAATCGGTGCCAGGTGTTTCTGGTTAGAGAGGTCGTACGTCCAAGTTTTTTTAATGGGTTTGAAACAAAATGCAAGTGAGGAAGCAGTTATTGGCGAGTTAACGAACTGCAGTAATTAATTCTTGCAAAGGAAATAGACTTTTCCAAAACCAGTTGGTTGCCAGTGGCCAGTGCATCTCTTTTGGTCACCACCTGTGCATCTTTTATGCTCTGGAGATTCTTGTTGGAATAGTAGATAGGTGTTGAGGTTTTCTGGCTTGAAGATGTGAACGAATGTCTCTGCCACAATACAAATTTGGACTTTCTCATTCAGAGGGGACTTTTGGGTGTTGCAGTCCAAATCTTCTGGAAAACCAAAGTTTGAGAACCACTGATCTGAGTATCCCATCTATTGCATCCAACATCTGAACCAAGAGAAGAGTCACTTGGAAAAGGCAGTGCCCCCCCCCCTTTAATGTTGGTCCTCTAGATCAGTGATTTTCAACCAGTGTGCCGTGGAGCACAGGTGTGCCGTGAGAGATCATCAGGTGTGCCGTGGGAAATTATTTTCGAACTTCATTCATATATAAGCTATAAGGCGCATCTGTCCCTTTAGGAAATGGAACCATAGCACTCTCGCATCACCTAAGACAGGGCTGTCCAACTGCCGGCCCTGCAGGTGTTTTGGACTTCAACTCCTAGAAATCCTAGCCAGTTTACCAGCTGTTAGGATTTCTGGGATTTGAAGTCCAAAACACCTGCAGGGCCGGCAGTTGGACAGCCCTGACCTAAGAAGTGACGCGAGAGTTCTATGGTCGCACCATCCTGGATTTGCTCAGACGCGGCTAAGTAAACAAAGTTAGAGTTAGTGCTGCAGCTGCGTGTCAAGTGACAGTGGCAATTTGGGATCACAGCAAGACAAGTGAGTGACAGTGATGGAGAAGTTTTTGAGTGTATAAATACATTTAAAAACATATTAACTATAGATAGAGTGTCATTTTGTGTAATTTTCGTTGGTAGTGTGCCCCAGGATTTTGTAAATGTAAAAAATGTGCCACGGCTGAAAAAAGGTTGAAAATCACTGCTCTAGATGTTTGGGACTCCAGTATCCAAATTCCCTGGACATCAGTCAAGCTGCATGGGATTTCTGGGGACCTGAACTCCAAAACACCTGGAGGACCAAAGTCTGGGAACCCTTGGAGAAAGCTCTTAAGTCAAGAGTGATTATGTGGAAGGGGGAGTAGAGAAGCATCTACGCTTTCTTCACATGGAGGAGGTTTGAGATCCAAACTTTCTTGACATCCAAGCTTTTCTTCATATGGAGGTACTTAGGAATTCAAGCTTTATTTTGCGTGGAAGAACATTGGGTTCCAAGCATTTTTTACATGGAGGTACATTGGGATCCAGGTTTCCCTCACATGGAGGAATTTTAGAATCCAAACTTTCTTTTCATGGGGGAACTTTGGAACCCAAGGTTTTCTCACATGGAGGAACTTCATTCCTTGTATGAAGAAACTTAGGGATCCAAACATTCTTTGGGATCCAAGCATTTCCTGTATGAGGAATCCAACCTTAACTTCGCATGGATGAACTTTGGGATCCATACATGAAGAACTTGCGGATACAAACTATCCTCTCATGGAGAAACTTTAAAGCCCTAGCTTTCCTCACATGGGAGAACTTCGAAGAACTTTGGGATCCAACATTTTCATTTTGATTCAGGTTTTCCTTACATGAATTACTTGGGTATCTAAGTTTTTCTTTTATCCGAAGGGGGACGGATGGACGGGGACAGGGGACTTTGGGATCTGGACTCCCCTTCCACGGAGGAGCTTTGAAATCATTGCCTTCCTCACATGAAGGAATGTTGAAATCCAAGCTTTCCTTGAACACAGAACTTAGAAATCCTAGCTCTCCTTGGATGGAGGAACTTTGGGATCCAAGCTTTCCTTGCCTGAAGAACTTGGAGATCCACATTTTCCTTTTGTGGAGAGGAACTTCTGAATCCAAGCTTCCTTCTCATGAAGAACTTTGGGATCCAAGCTTTGCTTACATGAAGAACTTGGAGATCCACATTTTCCTTTGTGGAGAGGAACTTCTGAATCCAAGTTTCCTTCTCATGAAGAACTTTGGGATCCAAGCTTTCCTTGCTCCCCATCTGCATCCATTCTGTCCCACATGCACCACCTTCCGTGTGAGGGAGCCTGGCTGGAGGTGCGCCCGCCTGAGTCACTTCGCCCGATGGCACTTCTTGGGTCTCTCTTCCTTCTGGCCCAGAGTCAGGAGGCATTAAGATCTCATCGCTGGGCTGCTTAAGCAGATTGCTCTTTCTTTTGTCTCAGCCTCTTGATGTGTCTCCAGGGCTCTTGGATGAATACCTGTCATCCCCCTTTTCTCCCAAATGACAGTTCAGGAACCAACCCAACTGGAAGGGCCTCTTGGGTTCACAATGACCTCTGAAAAGTTTTAATTGTGCCGGGCCCCACCCTGCCTTCAAGAGTCCCCAGATCCAAAAGCGCTTTCACTGCTGCTTCTTCCCAAAGGCATTGATAGGGAGGCGAGCGGCTTACCGGTCCTGCGCCTTGTTTGTCTAGCTTTTCCCTTCGCTGTCGGGTTACAGGGTCAGATTGGTTTGGCTTCCTTGATAGGAACAGCGACGTCTCCCTTTCTTTGTTGGATTATGTGGTTTTCAATTTGGGGAGGTGCCATGTTCATGCTGGAGGGTGCAGAGAATGGCGAGCGGTAATTCAGAAAGCAAAAGCATCAAGATTAAAAAAAACAAAATGAAATAATTTTGTAGGGAGCCCAAAGGTCATCTAGTCCAACCTTAGCCAACACTGGAAACTTCCCCTAAAGTACCCCCAAGTTTGTGCTCCTCTGTTGGGAGTTGCAGCTCAGCTTGATCCAGGGCTTTGCAGGATTCCCGTCTTCATGGACACTCAACAAGACAGTTCTAGAAGGATCTGTGGCTGAGGAAATTATTCCGGATGGTGGACACAACAATCATCTTTTATTTTAGTTATTTTAGTCTGTTAATCTTCTAGCCCAGGGGTGCTCACACTTTTTCAGCATGCGAGCTACTCTTAAAGCAACCAAGTCCAAAAGATCTACCTGCCTCCACCGCCGCGGACAGCTCCCGAGCTACCTAATGAGCACCCCTGTTCTAGCCCATTTATCTTGAGACTCATCAACTTTGGTCTTGTTCCTGATAGAACGAAACGGGAAACTCTGGTTGAACTGTGCGAGTGTAACTTTTCATTACCTTATATTATAAAATATTTACAGCTTATCCTTTATCGCCCAGGGCCTATGCAATAAAAATCAGTTTACCTCAGTATTGACAGACTGATTGGACTTCACCAAATTAAATAACAGGGAAATAATCCAATTTATACCCATTTGTGGTGAAGTCATTTCTTTATTACAGGTTTTGAATATGGTTAATGTTTGTATATATGTATGTGTGTTGAGGGGGTAAAGGCTTGCCAAACCCTAAAGGGTTAACAGATATTGGCATGCCTAACCTCCAAGGAGTTTCCGTTGCCATGGAAACAGGAGGCAGAACCTGCAACTGGACTTAGAGGCTTAAAGAATTCAAGCCTTGTCAGTTGGGAGGACCGTCGAAGGAGTGAGGGTGTGTGAAGAGTTTGAGAGTCTGTTTTAGCCAGCAGTCAGCGGTTTTAAAAGGGGCTCTGATTCTACTCTGTGAAAGAGTAGAGGGGAAGCTGTGTTTGAACTGCTGGGAGAGCAGTTGAGTTTAAAAGGACCAGCAGTTAGAGTAAAGACTGTTGAGTTATTGGTTCTGGGAGTACCGCTATATATTGATAAGTTGTATCTCCATAGTTAGTGTATTGCAACCTTAAGATGCGTGCCTCTGAGAAGATATTGTAACCACCTAAACTTTGAACTCTGAAACCTCCACACTTAGGACACTGTTTGAATAAACTTTACAGTTCTTTAAGAAAGACATCTCCTCTCGTGATTCCTTCACATACAAGCCTCTAAAACCAATTCTTCCCAGTGGGTAGCCAAGTGTAGTGAATGGTGGCAGCAAAGGTTAATAGTGTCAGTGGGAGTTTAGGTCCCTGCCCTGTCACAGTTCTCCATAGACAGTTTGAAGGAAAAGATTCCTTATATATTTTAGTGGACGCACGCTGAAGCTGCGTCTTCCTTACAAATTGGTGGCAGCAGTGAGATAGCCTACTCTGTCACAGTTGTGAGTTCGAATCTCCTTCCATCCCTTCCTCCTTGCCTTTCTTATTACACCATTCAAACCTCCTTGAGTGTGAATGTGAATTGCCGTCGTGTTGCCTTCATTGGTGGATAGTTGTGTTTGTGTGCAAAGTATGTACAGATTTTCTTGTTCATGACAAAAACAGGAACTCGATCACACATGGGCAAACGTTGGCCCTCCAGGTGTTTCGGACTTCAGCTGTTAGGAATTGTGAGAATTGGAGTCCAAATGTTTGCCCGTGCCTGATCTAGAAGGATCCAGAGACAACCTATCCCAGAAATATCTCTTGGAATTTGTAGGTCTCCCAATGTAATTCAATGGTCAACTCTAGAAGAAGATGGCCCCAGAGTTGTACTGTAGGACCTAGAGAATCCTCAGGCGTATTTGTTTCCCTTGCAACAAAGAGGGGGAAAAAGAAGCCGGAGGAGATACCAGACCAGGAGAAGACATAAGCTGCATGTTAATAGTGTTACGTGGAGTATAAATGCCGAAAGGGAGAAGGAATTGGAGGTGTAGAAAGGTGCGTTTCTCGCACACAAGAGAACGTTCCTTGCAAAGCGTCACCTTTTCCGTCATTTGATGGTGGGGTCCTCCGACATGACGGGTTCCCATATAATAACTGGGTTGAGACGCCTCCCTTTTGCCTTTTTCACCTTCCCAGAAAAACAAGGCATTTCGACAGGGCTGTATTGCCCCACAAGAGGAAAGACTCGTCTCCGAGGTTTCCTGCTGGTTTCCCCCTTTCCTCCCACTCAGATGGGGCAAGGCGACTGGGATGTGGCAACTTCTGCAGAACCAGTTGCAGGGGAAAACAGGGAAAAACAGTGAGAAAATATGTGTGTATGTACAGTATATATACACATATACACACATATAAATATATACACACATAAATACATGCACACATCATGCACACATACACACTATTTATATACATACATATACATATTAGGCCTGGTTGATGAAGGAACAAAAATGGTTCAAAACTCGTTTCAGATGTAAGGGGTGCTGGCGATTCGATTCTCAAATGATTTCCAAAATTTTCCAGAAAAAAGTTTCAAAATTTCCGAAATTTTGAAATTGCTTCATTTATGGTATCCGCGATTGCACAATGCGCGAAAACCTGCGAAAAACCTCAGTCTGACACAGGAGAGAAGGACATCGGCAGACATCTGCATCCAAACTGGGTTAGACACGGCTCTCGCCCCAGGTCTTTCTCTCCTGTGTTAGACCTGGGGCAAGAGCCACGTTCACCAGTTTGGATGCAGATTTCTTCTCTCCCACGTCAGACTGACGCGGGAGGGAAGAAATCCGCATCCACCCTGGGTTAAACAGCGGCTCTCGCCCAGGACTGACACAGGAGAGAAAGGAAAGGAAGGTAATCCATCCACACTGGTTTGAAAAGCTAAATCATTTCCGACTCACTTACCGATTCTGGCAGAAAAAGCTTTGAAATGGCAAGGATACTTCCGGGTTCCCAAATCGCTTCGAAATCGCTTCAAAAAGGAATTTGATCCAAATTTATTCCGAATTAAGAAGATTCCGAATGAACCTAACCAGGCCTAATACATATACATATATATCCTCTGTGTGTGTGTGTGTTTGTCTACGTATTTATGAATGTATGTCTATATGTGCCACAAAACTAGTGATGTCACTAGGTTGGATGCTGATAGGTAAAATGACCCTCTGTAACATTACTGGGAGAGAAAATGTGACATGTGTTATGAGAAGGAGGGAGAGAGGAGATAAATGAAAAGATAGATAAAGAAGGGAAAGGAGAAGGGAAGGAGGAGGAAGAAAGAAAGAAAGAAAAAAATGTATGCTAATGCTTTTATATTGAGCTGCTTTGAGTGCCCTTCATGAGAGATGAAGCAGAGCATAAATAAATATGATGATGATAGGAAGGGAGGGAAAGTGGGGAAAGTGTGAGGGAAGGAAGGAAAAAAGAGAAAAGGGAAGATGAAGAAAGGGAGGGAAGTGGAAAAAAGAAGGATAGAGAAAGGAAGAGAAGATGGAAGGAAAGAGGAGGGGGAAGGTCTATAAGTGAAAGCGAGGAAAGGATGGAAAGGAAGGATGAAAGTAGGAAAGAAGGAAAGAAAGAAGGTTGAGAACGGAGACAAGCAATGGTCTCATAGACACCCAGGCAACACCAGGCTAGTTTAAAATGAGCACACCTTTAAAAGAAGAGCAGTGTTGTTGTTGTTGTTGCTTTTGGGAGGGGGGGGGTGTTGTGTATTAGTTAACTCATCCTCTACTTCTCCAAATCCCATCTGGGCAGATCTAGACTCTTTCATGGTTGTCCAATCTGGTTTAAGATGCTCGCCCCACTCACTAGAGCAGGGGTGCTCACACTTTTTCAGCATGCGAGCTACTCTTAAAGCAACCAAGTCCAAAGGATCTACCTGCCCCCGCCGCCGCGCACTCCCGCTGCCGCGCACTCTTGCCACTGCGCATGCTCCTGCTGCTGTTTTCCACCCGCACAGCGCTTCTTCTGCCTGCGGGGCATTGCAGGAAGGAGAAAGCACGAGGTGGGGCATCCAGAAGGAGCGCTCCGCCCTGCCTGTCTCGCCGGCAACGGAGGCTGCACAGCTGCTTCTGGACGAGAGAGAGGCAGGGCGCTCCCTCCAGAGGCCCCGCCTCATGCTTCCTTCTTCCTGCAATGCCCCGCAGGCGAAAGAAGCACTGCGAGAGCGGAAGCCAGCAGCAGGAGCGCGCATGCGCGCGCATGGCAGGAGCACCCCATTTGGCTGGTGAGGCCCGAAGATCACCTGGAAGAAGGCCGAAGATCTATTAGTAGCTCCCGAGCTACCTAATGAGCACCCCTGCACTAGAGAGATTACAACAGCCTTATTCCAATCTAGCATCCTCTGTATGTGTTTGGACTACATATCCCATTGTGCATGGGATGGAAGGATGATGGGACATCCATGGAAAACCCCAATTTGTGGCTATTTCCCAGACTTGCTTATGGGGCATCTTTGGCTTCTCTCGCTTTCATTCGGTCCCCCGTTCGAAGGAACCTCCATGAGCATGTGAAAATGTTACCTGACTCATTGAAAATGTTAGTGTTTGTTAAGCAGCAACCAGAGTTTGGCAACTGTTTTGGTGCGTTGCTAGGCTGGATGACGAATATCTTAAAGCCTTTGCCATCCCCCCCTCCCCAAGGAAGCTGTCATTGAATCATTTTAAAATACATATATGATTGTATGCAACTTTTGAGTGTGGCTAAAGGAGGAAACAGTGGAATGGTAAATAGTCATTAAATTTGGGCTTTGAAAGAGATCCAGGTGAAGTAAGTCACAGCAAGGAGCAGAGGTTGGATTTCAGGGTGCGTCTGCACTGTAGGATTAATGCAGTTTGGCTCCACTTTGAGTGCCATTGCTCGGTGCTATGGAATTCTGAGGGTTGTAGTTTGGTGAGGAACCAGAAAAGACTATAAAGACCTTGTCATAACTGCAAATTCCAGGATTGCATACCATTGAGCCGTGGCAATTAAAGTGCCTCGGCTTGCAAGCTGTCTTTGAGATCTTCCGCTTGCAGTCATTGCAACTCGAAAGCATGACGAATACCCGGAAAGACCAGAAACCCAATTTGTAGGGGCGTTTTGGGTTCTCAATAAACATATTTTCTGTAAGGAAACTTTAAATTTAGTACCGGGCTGGTCGAGTGACAACCGGTTCAGGGGGGTTCCCACTATTCTTACTTATTATCCCCCCAGAATTGAGTTATAGAAAACAACCACCCAAAGTTTAGAATGGGATGGAAGATAGATAGATAGATAGATAGATAGATAGATAGATGTTATATTTTGCAAATGTGACTCCATGGGATATAGTAGGCATTGGCACCATCCTATGGAAAGTTAGTAAAACTAGCCATATTAGGTCCAGGGTACTGGAAACTATACTCTGAAATGGTTGTTTCCCCAAATTCCTGGATTCCCCAAGCCAATCCCTTGGATTCCTTAAGGCAGTGTTTCCCAACCAGTGTGCCGTGGCACACTAGTGTGCCGTGCGCGATCATCAGGTGTGCCTCCCCCCCCCTCTCAGCCACGTATCCAGGAAAGGGCCTCAGGCTGTTAAGAATGGGGGGAGTTGAAGTCCAAAGCACCCAGAGGGCCGAAGTTTTCCCATGCCTGTTTTAGGGACATTAAAGTGGTGAGCCTCCTTCCAACATTGTGATTCTGGATAGAAAACAAACAACAACATAACAGAACATTGTTTGAGTCCACAGTGCTCTCTAGGTGTAGGTGAACTACAACTTCCAAACTCAAGGTCAATTCCCAAGCAAACCCTTTCAGTACTTTTTGTTGGTAATGAGAGTTCAATATGCCAAGTTTGGTTCAATTCCATTGTTGCAAGAGTTCAGGATGCTCTTTGATTGTGTGTTAACTATAAATCCCAGAAACTGTAACTCCCAAATGTCAAGGTCTATTTTCCCCAAACTCCATCGGTGTTCACATTTGGGCATATTGAGTATTCATGCCAAGTTTGGTCCTGATCCAACATTGTTTGAGTCCACAGTATTCTCTGGATATAGGTGAACTACAACTCCGAAACTCAAGGTCAATGCCCACCAAACTCTTGTAGTATTTTCTCTTGGTTATGGGAGTTCTGTGTGGGAAGTTTGTGTCTTTCTGCCATTCCAGCCAGGATATCTATGTTGTGTTCATCGAAACAGGCCCAGGTTTCACACTGAGTGTATAAATACATTTAAAAACATATTAACTATATGTATCACTGTGTTAGAGTGTCATTTTGTGTCATTTTGGTTGGTGGTGTGCCCCAGGATTTTGCAAATGTAAATAGTGTGCCGCGGCTCAAAAAAGGTTGAAAAACACTGCCTTAAGGTGCATCTACACCAGGGGTGGGCAATTATTGTTTCCAAGGGGCCACGTGAGAGCCAAAAAATATTATGGAGGGCCGCACCTAAAGGCGGAACTGCATTCTAATCTACATTATTTATTTATTTATTTATTTACTATATTTACTATATATTACACATCATTAATATTAACATATTAATATATCAAGAAATATTCATATATTATTAGTATTAATATCATAATTATTATATTATAGTATGTATAGACATTATAATATATTGAAATTATAATATAATATAACATTATATTATTTATTATATTATTATAATAAAATTATTATAAAATAATAATAAAAACCACTAAAATAAAATGAAATCAAGAAGACAAGGTGCGAACCAAGATGGAGGCTGACATCCTCAAGAGAGGAAGGATCCCAAGATGGAATGACCCAATGGACCCAGCCCATAGGATGACAAAGCGGACCCGGCCGCTGCCAACAATCGGAGGCTGTAGGCCTCCGCCCGCTCTCGCCCCCAGCCGTTCCATCAGAGGCGTTCCCGATTGGCTGATTGCCCTGCCATGGAGTGCCTGCCATCCTGGGAGGTGATCCGGTCCTGCAGCGGGAGCAGTCGGCAACCTGTGGCGGCAGATCACCCTGGCGACCCGGAAGACGATCAAGTCTTCCGGGTTGCCAGGGCGATCAGCCGCCGCAGGTCGCCGACTGCTCCTGCTGCAGGACTAGATTGCTTCCCTGGATGGCAGGAACTCCAAAGCCGCCGCTCCTCCGATTGTTCTCCGGAGTGGCAGGCTGTCTGCCGACGCAGGCCCCACAGCCCGTGATGGGATGGCGGCAGCGGTAGCCCTTACTCTTGCAAAAATGGCCCCGCCCCTGACGCCCTTCTCCCCGGACCGGTCAGAATCGGCCTGCGGGCCGCATCCGGGCTGCGGGCCGTAAGATGCCTAGGGCTGATCTACACTGTAGACTTAACCCACTTTGACACTCCTGTGACCGCCATAGCGCAGTGATATAAAATCCTTGCAATTTTGCAAGGTCTTGAGAACTTTCCTGCCGAAGGGTGTTTTTGCCTCACCAAACATATTGGAGCCGTGGCATTTAAAGTGGTGGCAAACTGGGTTAATCCCACGGTGTGGACGCACCTTTATTTCATGACTTGGAGTTGCTGGAATTGCGGTTCCCATTCTCAGTCACTTTGGGGGTTACGGAAATTCATCTTTTCCATTTTAGAAGTATAATACAATGTAATGCTTGAGGTGCATCCACAAGGTGGAATTCATCCAGTTTGAGACCACTTTCGCTGCTGTGGCTCAGTCCTATGGGAAGGTCCAAGGCCTTATCAGACTACAACTCTCAGGATTCAAAGCATTGAACCCAGGCAGTTCAAGCGATATCAAACTGCATGAATTCTACAGTGTGGATGCAACCCAAGATGCATAGTTTGTTTGCTGATGGAAAGCGGTCAGAGAGACTTCTCTTGTCAAAGATGGGATGGATAAGGATCCGTGTGCCAATAAAACTTGACATTGTCAAGACTTGACTCATTTCACTGGAAACTCCTTCCGCCAAGTTTGGAAACGATGCAGAGTTGTTGTATTTTTCCTTTAAAGGAGGAAGCAAGAGCACACCCATTTCTCTCTTCTTCTTCTTTTGCACCCTCAATGATTGCATCTCCACTTGAATGGATGCAGTTTGACACCACTTTTACTTGCCATGGCTCAGTGCTGTGGGTTCAGCATTTGAGAGGGGCTGTTGTTGTGTTTACCAAGAGCCATCTGGTCTAACCCCCTGTTCTTTGGCTTTGCATGTGCTCAGGAACCAAGAATAATGTACCATTTGTAATTCAGAGCCCAACATTTGTGAGGGGTTGTTGTTGTTGTTGTTGTTTTGTTTTACCAAGAGCCATCACGTATAACCCCCTGTTCTTTGGCTTTGTATATGCTCAGGAACTAATAATAATGTACCATTTGCAGTTCAGGGCCCAACATTTGAGAGGGGTTGTTGTTGTTGTTGTTGTAATAATCATCATCATCATCATCATGATTTATATACTGCTCTATCTCCCCCCGGGAAGGGGGGGCGGGCGCTCAGGGCAATTTCCAAGCAACAACATTAAAACATACAGAGTCCCAACATGAACAAAACAATAACAGTACAGCAGCATAAGCATGGAATTACGCAACAACACATAATTAAAAGGAAAAATCCTGCCTGCTCTTCATGTCTATTTGTTGTTGTTGTTGTTGTTGTTTTTACCAACAGCCATCAGGTCCAACCTCCTGCTCAGTGACTTTGCCTGATATTAATATAATATTGCATTTGCCTTCTTTGCTGCAGCATCACAGGACTGGCTTACGTTCAACTTATGATCAACACTCATGCTGCTAAAATAGAAAATAAAACCAAAAGGATCCAACACAAAAATAACTTTGGATGGAGAAAAAGGCGCTGGAATCATTTCAGACCTGCCCCCCTTTTTTAAAAAAAAAATTCAGGATAATTTTAATGTTCTAAGGGTGTCTTATCTTAAATTATGTAAATGCATTCATTACACAGATCTTTCAGGCTCACAAAGGGGGTTTTTCGGGTGTGTTTCCAGCTCCGAGACATGTCTGCCACATAGATTGAAACCAGATTCAGATCAGTTTAACTATCACACGTCCCAGATAAAATAGTCATGACGTTTGTTTTGTTCTGTTTTTCTGAAATTATTTATTATCTATTTACCATATTTATACCCCACCCTTCTCAACCCGGAGGGGACTCAGGGCAGCTCACATAGATAGGCAGCGATTTGATGCCATAAGAACATACACCAATAAAATAAACACATCTATATAAATAAAAACTCAATGTTCGTTTGTGGGATTAACATAACTCAAAAACCACTGGACAAATTGACATAAAATTTGGACACAAGACACCTCTCAGGCCAACGAGTGACCATCACTCATAAAAACACTGAAAAACACAGCGTAAGGGTCCGTCTCCATCTTTACAGTTGGTTCATCATTGCTTTCTGTCCTTTCCTCTTTTTTTCTCTCCAGAAGGCAGTTTTCACATCAATAATAATGGTATAGCCATAGAATAACCTGACATGACAGGCCATGATGTCACAGCGTCAGGTCCCATTTGTCTCAGTCAGAAAAGGGATGACATCTTGTCTCCTGGACTTCGTGGGAAAGAGTCTTGTTCCGTTTGGACACTGACTCATGTGTTCCTTCAACGTCTGGAGGCAGTTTTCTGGAAATTAATGAATTAGTGGGCTGAGAAGTTTTGCCAGAAAGTATGTTTATGTGCTTTAGGAAGAAGCCTTGATAGAAGGCAACTCCTATTCCCTGATATGGGTCCTTGAGGTCACGGAGTTGGAAGGGTCCCCCAGAGGCAATCTAGTCCACCCTTTGCTCCAACCAATGCATCCTCCAGCCTCTTTTGGGAGACATGCAGAACCCCACCACCTTCTTTGTTAATTGAGTGCATCGCTGAACCTCTCCCATGCTCAAGAAGTTCTTTCCAAGGTGTTGTTGAAGGGGTTCATGGCTGGAATTTCTGGGTTGCTGTGAGTTTTTCGGGCTGTATGGCCAAGTTTCATCAGCATTATTTCCTGTTGTTTCAACTGCATCTGTGGCTGGCGTCTTCAGAGGGTTTTAAAGAGATATGTTGGAATTGAAGCAAGTAGTGTGTGTGTGTGTGCGCGCGCGCACGCAAATGTAATGTTTGTTTGTGGGAAAAACATAACTCAGAAACTACTGGACGAATTGACATGAAATTTTAACACAATACACCTAACAGTTCAATGAGTGTTCATCACCCCTAAAAACACACACACAAAAAACAGCAGAACTGACTTAAAACCCCACAAAATACACCATATATACATATCCACATGCACTCATATACAGATATAGATACACATACACACACACACACGTGTGTATGCATATATATATATATACACACACACAAAAATATACATACACACATATATACATATATACATTAACAGGCACAAATATACACAAGCACAATACATGCACACATGCATACACACATATGTATAACATGCACACAAATATACATATGCACATGCATACACTCATATATACACACAAATATGCATATAGGCAAGCACACACATATACACAATATACATATACACATAATAAACACACAAATATATACACACATATATATACTCATATATACACAGATATACACACATACACACACGCAAACATACATATATACACATATACGGAAATATATCCACACACATAAACACATACATACACACACAAAACAAATATATAGACTGGGCCGCAGAAACGCGTGGCAGGGGACAGCTAATATATCTATCTATCTATCTATCTATCTATCTATCTATCTATCTATATCTGGACTGTCCAGGGTGGTGTAAAGAACCCTTGTCTGTTTGAAGCAAGTGTAAAGATTGCAATTGGCAAGCTTGATTAGCATTGAGTAGCCTTGCAAAGTCGATCACAGAGAAGCCATTGAAATCCACAAGTGTGCGGATAATTTGAACGGAGGAAACCATGAAAAACAGCAAAATCATATTACCAGTATTTAAAAATCACTAGAATCAAGACAGTAAATAAAGAACACCACTCAGGAGGACTCCAGACAGCAAACAACCAAGTGCCAGTTAACACTTCCTAAACAGAGGATGCCTCCAGGAAACAACACTGATTGGCTTTGTAGCTTCATGGCTACTCAGTGCTAATCAAGCTTGCCAACTGCAACATCCACACTTGCTTCAAACGGACAAGGGTTCTCTCTCCCACCCTGGACATTTTTCCACAGAGACATATACACTCCACTTGCCTCATTTCCAACAACCCATGTCTTACTAATGTTCAATCTAAATCTGCCCTCCTTCTCTTTGGGACGGTCCTTGGGATACAGGGAGTGCACAACGCCCTTGCTACGCCAGCTCCACTGGCTGCCTATCAGCTTCCGAGCATAATTCAGAGTGCTGGCTTTGGCCTATAAAGCCCTGAACGGTTCTGTCCCAGTTTACTTGTCCGAATGTATCTCCCGCTACGATCCACCTAGGACCCTAAGACTATCCAGGGAGGCCCTGCTCGTTGTCTCCCCATCATCGCAATCGCGTTTGGTGGGGACAAGGGACAGGGCCTTTTCTGTGGTGGCCGCTTGGCTGTAGAACTCCCTTCCAAGCAAAATGAGATCTGCTCCATCCCTCCTGACCTTTCGGAAACAAGTGAAATCCTGGCTATGGGATCAGGCCTTTGCAGACTAGGCTGACATGCTGGCAAAGCGACAGTTTTAATGGACTTAATGGACTACTTTTAGGATGATGACTTAAATCAGCAACTGTTTAAATGTTTTTATACAGTTTTTATATAAATTGTATATTTATGCTTTTGGTTGTGGGCACCATGGAGTGCCGGGTGTTAGCCACCCTGAGTCCCTCTGTGGAGGTCGAGATAGGACGGAATACAAATGTCCATAATAATAATAATAATCTATTATATAAAGGAGGTCCCGGCGTCGAACGATTGACAGAGACAGAGAAACCTTCCAAGGCAGAGACACCAATCTTGCCAACACAAATAGGCCTCAGGCAAGGAAGGTTTTTAGCAAAGAAACTTTCCCCCCCAAAACCTAGAAGGCCCCCAAAACAATGATACAAAAAAACTACATTTCCCAGCATCCTCTGCGGCAGCCAGCGAAACCCATTGGCCAACATCAGTTACCATAGTAACGGTGGGCAAAGCAACTTAGAATGCTGAGTGATTTCAGTTGAGGGTTAAACTGCCACGGTCAAGATCTAGGAGGGAGACAAATAGGGCACCAGGGACACAGGCACCACTGACAAACACATACCCCCAGAATAACACAAAATTAATACCTACACACAACACAATACGCACATAGCACAACCTTGCGTCTACAGCTCAACCCATTTGTATGCCATTCCTTCCTTCCACACAGGCATAAGCTGACCCAAAAGACAAGCCATGCCTCCTAAAAAGAACAGCATCGGATGACACACTCACAACGCTACATACATCACACAAAAAAAGGGCAGAACAAACGGCAGAACATAAAGACACTGTACTATACTAACTTTTGCCATCACCATAAACAAGGCTCAAGGACAAACACTACAAATCTGTGGCATAGACCTTGACACAGAATGCTTCTCCCATGGACAACTCTACGTAGCGTGCTCAAGAGTTGGAAAACCACAGAACCTCTACATCAACACAGCAGACGGAAAGACAAAAAACATTGTATATCCACAAGCTCTGCAGAACGCCAGGAACACCACACACCGACAACTCCACAGGACTTCAACATCCCACCCACCAGAACAACCCACAACGACACAGCCATGACCCCACCAAGACCATAAGTAACATCAATTCCAACCCTTACATACTCAGACTTTCTCGCATCTCCTAAATAGGGCACAGCAACACGTGTCAGGTACAGCTAGTAGTAATAATAATAATAATTTGCCCATCCATCTCCTCTTCACCAAGCCAGACAGTGCTCACCTCCTTCAACCTCACCTTATCTGTTTTGTCCTTTATCTCTCTCATCATCCTTGTTTCTCTCCTCTGAATCTGTTCCAACTTGCCCACATCCTTCGCAAAATGAGGCACCCAGAACTGAACCCAGTGCCCAAGAATATAGTGAGACCATTGACATGGAAACGATGCTTCTACAGATGCAGGCGAAGATGGCATTCAGCTTTTCCCCCCTGCAGCATCACATGTTGTTGTTGTGTACCTTCAAACCATTTCTGATTATGGAAACCGCAAAGTGACATTGTCTTGAACATTTATGGAATTGATTTGATGAGTGTGATCAGGGCATTTTACTGTGGTTTTCTATGAATATCTCAACCAATTCAACCTAGTTTGTAGCAGCCACAAAACATGAAGTTTTTTGAGTTATTTATTTATTTATTGTGTCAGAAGCAAACCAAACAGTTGTATTATATTAAAAAATAAACATACACAAAGTTTGCAAACTTGGCATTCTATTAAATGTCCTTTGAACAGTAGCTGGCCACAGTAGAGTGCCTCTGGTGTTGCTATAAGAAGGCCCTCCATTGTGCGTGTGGCAGAGCTCAGGTTGCATTGCAGTAGGTGGTCTGTGGTTTGCTCTTCTCCACACTCGCATGTTGTGGACTCCAGTTTGTGGCCCCATTTTTTAGGATTGGCTCTTCATCTCGTGGTGGCAGAGCGCAGTCTGTTCAGCATCTTTCAAGTCACCCAGTTTTCTGTGTGCCCAGGAAGGAGTCTCTCAATTGGTCTCAACCACTGATTGAGGTTCTGGTTTTTAGCCTGCCACTTTTGGACTCTTGCTTGCTGAGGTGTTCCAGTGAGTGTCTCTGTCGATCTTAGAAAACTATTTCTTGATTTAAGTTTCTGGAGTAGAAAACTACTTTCAAAGTTAGTAACTAATAATTAAACAGGAGTAACACTTTTGAACCAGGAATGGAAAACCTTTCACATTTTGTTAATCCCATCATGAGAAGATGACTAAGACCAGGTTGTATTCAGAGAGGCCATCATGGTGTTCCTTCCTCACACAAAACTTTGTTTCAACGGTAAATTTCTTTAGAAGGAAGGCATTAATCCTGAGATTCCATGACTGGCAACTAGTAAGGGTCTGCCCTGTCTGGAACAGGAAGGAGCTGAGAAGTTTCCAAGGGAAAAGTGATTCAGAAATGGAAGAGAGATGGGGTGCCTGCTGGATAGCTCCAGGGTTGGATTTCCAGCATCTGGTTGGACTCTATGACCTTTGAGGCTCCCTTCTTTGGATTGATTGGGAGCAACAGTTGGGTCAAAGAAATGAAATGTAGAGATCTAAGGTGAGTGACACCTGCATTGAAACCAGTCCATGGAAAAGAAATCTAGGAGTCTTAGCAGACCACAAGCTGAACATGAGCCTGGAGTGTAATGTGGCAGCTAAGATGGCCAATGCAATTCTAGGATGCACCAAGAGGAGTGTAGTATTTGGAACGAGGGAAGGCATAGTCCCACTTTCTTCCGCTTTGGTCAAGACTCACTGGGAATAATAACCCGGTGTCCAGTTCTGGGCAATGCAGATATGGAGACAGACACAATGGAAAGTTTCCAGAGAAAGGCAACCAGAATTGTCAACTGTCTGGAAACCATGAATTCCCTTGAGGATCAGCTTAGACGGCTGGGGATCTTTAGCTTGGAGAAGAGAAGGCTTGAGGAGACAGGAGAGCCGTGTTTAAATATCTGAAAGGATGGCCTATTGAGGAGGGTACGAGCTTGTTTTCTGCAACTCCAGAGACTAGGGCACAATGAAGAAATTGATCAAAGCTCCGGGTGAAGAGGGTCACCAAAATATTAAGACAAATTTCCTACCATGGGAACTAGAACCTTGTGCTGCACGGAGCCTCCTTCTTTGGAGGTCTTTCATGAGACTGGATGATGGCTATTTGTCAGGAGGACTTGAATTATGTCTTCCTGAAGGTCAGAAAGAGCTTGGGCAGGATCTCTCCCAACCTTATGGTTCTAAGGCTGCTCCGTTTTGGGACCATGTTTTGATCAGTCTTGCGAGTTCACCAAGAGTTAAAAAACACACAACACAAAAAAGCCATTCCATATAATAGATGTATTTTTTTGCTCCTCGTTGGAGCTGCGGGCGATGTAGGTGAAACAGTGTGGTTTTGGAGCTGAGTGTTCTTGCAAGAGGCAAGACGCAGCTTGCCGGGGGAACATCTGCAACCAATCCGTTCGGTACGGAACGTGTTTGTGTCCCGCTGCTTGCTCAAACTTGTTTTGGTGCGGCAGCAAAAATGCCTGAGCAAGAAGAGAAAGTTGAGCTCAACAATGGCTTCCATAGCAGTGCAGGGTGGTTTTTTTCCCTTCCAAAACAGTTGCTTGCTTTTTTTGTCCAGAATATGTGAAATTATTGTAGCAGAGTATAAATCAGCGCATAAATCTGGAGGTTTCCCAAGAATCATCCATACGTCAAGCACCTCTGAGAGGTGGACATCCATAGCACTAGGTAACAACATTGGAAATATTTTCTTTTCCTGTTTTGAAAGTGTTTGTTCCTGTTTAATTGTGTGGTCCTTACAATTATACTCTAGAAACTTTATTTTTGTGGCCATAAACCGTGTTGAATTGGTTGAGATTATGATGAGATACTCAATGGAAAACTAGAGCAATAATAATAATACACTTTATTTATATTCCGCTCTTCTCACCCCGAAGGGGACTCAGAGTGGATTACAGGTACACATATTTAGCAGACAATCCCTGCCGTTTCCACATACACACATATAGACAAACAGAGGCAAACTCTGGCCACCAGGGGGAGCTGACGCACTCCTCATCTCTCAGCGTTCCCAACGTCCCTTGTTGTTCCCTCCGCATTCCTCAGCTTTCCTGGAGTTCTTTAATGGCCTCATAATTCAGTCAAAATTTGCCTCCCCACTTAATGTGGTACCTTTATCTCCTACTTGACAGATGCAACTGTCTTTCGGGCTGCAAAGGTCGACAGCAGGCTACACTTAAAAGTCGAGCACCCACCTCAACCCGGGCAGGCCTCAAACTAATGACCTACTGGTCAGAGAGATCTTATGCAGCTGACACTTAGCCAGCTGAGCCACATTCCCGGTGCAAAATGGGCTACACAATGTCCCACCCACAAAAACAAAGTTTTTGCAGTTTCATAGACTGTTTCCATGTTTTTCTGATAAAACCAATTAGGAAATGACTGGCTGTTAGGAATTGTGGGAGTTGAAGTCTGGGCTGAGAGGGACGGTATATAAATGTAGCAAATAAAACTTGGATCTGCTTTTCTTTTGTCATGCCAAAGGTAACCATGTATCCCAAATTTCAAATCAGAACCTTCTAGCTGCAATAATATTTGGTTTCACAATGTTATCCAACCCTTTGAGCATTGAAAAACTATAGCAAAATATGCTGCAGAATGTAATCTGTTTACAGACCACAAATATAGTAGGGCGTCCTGTCTTTTAGTTGGTCCAGCCCACCATTGAAGACCTTTTATGGCCAGGAGCTTCTCCGTAATGTTTCCTAGAATACGTTGAGCAGAAAAATAAACTACTTCGATTGTTAGACCTAGCCATAGCGCATCATGTTCAGCATGCAAGTAGCTTTTGATGGCCTACAGATATTTATTTATTGTGTCATGAGCGAACCAAACAGTTGTATTGCATTAAACAAACAAACAAAAATACGAAGTTTGCAAACTTGGTATTGGATTAAATGTCCTCTGGTGTTGCTTTAAGAAGGCCCTCCATTGCGCATGTAGCAGGGCTCAGGTTGCATTGCAGTGGGCGGTCTGTGGTTTGCTCTTCTCCACACTCGCATGGGCCTGCAGGTAAGAAGACCCTCCTGCTGAACCTCTGGACCACATTTCTCCATGCTTTTCTCCTTGTTCCACCTCTGCAAAGCCCAGTTTCTTAGCATTGTTTCTGTAAAAATCCAAGACAGAAAGTGAGCTAGAAGATGTGGACTTTGAGCGCAGAGGTATCACCATCTGGCCTTTTTTGGGACATCTAACTCAGCTTTGACTCATACTCCAAAGCTAAGACTGTTTTACCTTAGATGTATCATGGGATTATTTGGAAATTATGCTAAACCTGGGGGGTGGAAGAAAGGTGAGTGGAGGTCAGTGGATTGTGGAGGTTTCTCCCACATAGGGTTACCCATAATGCCAAGATTTATTTTATTGATTGACTCACTTGGTCTGTATCACGCCTTGCTCCCTATATGGAGCGACTCCGGGTCCATAACAACTCCAGCACAGCCCTGGTTCTGAAGGCTTTGTGGGTTTCGCAAAATCGTAGGCAACGGTTTTATTGGACAGTTTCTCCTCCTTCGCCATGAGTACACTTTGCAGCATTTCGCCATCTCTTCCTCTGGGGAAGGGAGTGGACAACCTCTGTGTTTATGCCTCATCTGGGGCTGTTGTTGCCGCGAGCGGTTGTTCTGCGTCTCTTGAGAAATCTCGCTTTAATCTCCAAAATACATTTTTAGAAAACTCTAATAAATTAAGTACCTTAAAAACTAACACATTTTGTTTCGTGTCAACTTTGGGTGCCTCTACATTGTAGAAGTAATATAGTTTGACCCCACTTTAGCTGCCATGGCTACATGCCTTGGAATCCTGGGAGTTGTAGTTTTACAAGGTCCTTAGTCTTCCCTGGGTGCATCTACACTTTTCAATGAATACAATTTGCTGCCATGGTTCAATACTATGGAATCCTGGGAATTGTAGTTTGGTGAAGCACCAGCACTCTTTAGCAGGGAAGACTTGGTCAAACTACAATTCCCAGGAATCCATATTATTGAGTTGTGGCAATCAAAGTGATTGCAAACTGCAATGATTCTGATGGTGTAGATCAGCCATGGGCAAACTTCGGCCCTCCAGGTGTTTTGCTACTGGGTGTTAGGAATTGTGGGAGTTGAAGTCCCAAGACACCTGGAGGGAGGACCAAAGTTGGCCCATGCCTGGTGTAGATGGACCCTTTGTGACCTGCAACCCACTTCTTCAGATACAGGAACATCCTAAAATCTTATGCCAAATAATGCTTGTTAGTTTTTGAGTAACTATGGGATTGTAGTTGCAAAATGCTAATATAACTGATTCCTTTCCCTGTTCTGAAAGTTTTGCAAGTGGCAATTGTTTCCTTTCTTTTCCTTAAATGTGCTTCGGATGTGGCAGCTCTCGCAAGCAAGGAGTTTTGCTGAATTTTCTCAAATTATAGGGTTTAGTATTCACTCTTTTTAAAATCTTGGTTGTAACCTGAATGATGTGTGTGTGTGTGTGTGTGTGTGTTTTCAAGCGCCCATCCCAGGTGACTCCACTCACCTGGAATGCGTTCTTCAAACTTTTCCCTTCTGTAAGCTTTCCTTCTCAGCAAAGACTTAAGAGAATTAGCCTTTCATCTTCTCTTCTACGTCTTTCTTTTTTCTGTGAATTTGTCATCTTGGTGTTCAGGCGATGTAAATTACTGCTAATGATAGGTGTCATAAAATTTATATTTCTTGCTTTTCCACCCATCCCATCAACGTCTTCCAGAAGCATTCTCCTTTTTTATTTGGTCTCAACACACCCAATCATTGGGGGGCTGATCAGAGGGACAAAGACAAGTCTTTCTGCCCGGGGTCCAACCTTCTTCAGGTGGAAATACATAATAATAATAATTAATATTATTATTATTTGCACCCCACTTTTATCTCTTGAGTGAGACCCAGACCAAAAGGGGTGCATCTACATTGCAGGATTAATGCAGTTTGACACCACCTTAACTACCATGTCTCCTTGCAATGGAATCCTGGGAGGGCTCTTTGGCTAAATAGAATCTCCAACTCCCATAATTCCATAGCATTGAGTCATGGCAGTTGACGTAATTTCAAACTGCATTAATTCTCAATGTAGATGCACCCCTATTCTCCTATATGGGTCTGAAACATGGTTCACCTATCGCCAACACCTACGACTCCTCGAACACTTTCATCAGCGCTGCCTTCGCAAAATCCTAAATATACACTGGGCTGACTATGTGATTAATGTTGCTGTCCTGGAGCAAGCAGGGGTCACCAGCATTGAGGCCATGCTATTGAGAACACAGCTGCGCTGGACAGGGCACGTCTCTAGGATGGAGGACCACCGCCTCCCAAAGATACTACTCGCCATGGGTCAGCGCAAGAGAGGCGCCCCAAAAAGAGATATAAGGACTCCCCGAAACAACATCTCAGGCTCGACCAGATTGATCACCAACTATGGTCCACCCTGGCCTCACATCGGGAGGCATGAAGACACACTATCCACAATGCTTCGGCCTCTTTCGAGAAGACACACCAAACGGGTCTCGAAGAGAAACGACAATGCAGAAAGGACCGCAACCTGGAAACAACATCAGCCAAGGAGACTTTCTGCTGTGCTTTATGCAACTGAACTTGCATATCTCAGATTGGCCTTTTTAGTCATCAACACACTTGTAAAAAGCGTGGGATGAGTCCTTCCTAAGAATCTTCGTTTGCGGAGTAGTGCCGCGAGAGAGATTGAGAGAGAGAGAGAGAGAGAGAGAGAGAGAGAGAGAGAGATGCACCCCTAATAATATTTTTTTGGCAATCTTTTTAGTTACCCATGCAAACATCCCATACTTTGGGGACCAAGCTATGGAAACTACAGTGTAACTGCACCCTGGTTACAATATCCAGATTTTATAACCCTCTGAAACAATATTACCATGTAGTAGTTTCAACTGGGCCCTTTGAACCTTAAAGAGGGAAATGGTGCACCCACCGTGAGAAAGATGCACAGGGGAGCCAGCTCATGCTCAGTACAGCAGTGATTTAAATCTGCTTTGCAATTACATGAGGCGCCAGATAATTTCGAACAAGGACATGATGTTCAGTTTAGCCAACTGTGAGAGGTGATGATGAAGAAGACATGCGACCGCAATCCAGATCTGCATTTTGGAACAGATACCCTGAGCCATGCTGAGAAGCAGGAATACGGTGATCCAGGCTACAGTCACCTCGAGATTAGACTACTGTAACGCCCTCTACATTGGCCTTCCTTTGTCTGTGATCAGGAAACTCAAGCTAGTGCAGAATGCTGCAGCTCGCCTGCTTGCCGGCGCCTCGGCCAGGTGTCATATCACCCTCATCCTGCAGCGACTGCATTGGCTTCCAGTGGAGTACAGGATTACATTCAAAGTGCTGGTGCTGACCTTCAAGGCCTTATATGGTCTAGGGCAGTGCTGTCCAACCTCTTTCAGGCCAAGGGCCGGACTTGAGGTCACTGATGACCTGGGGGGCCGTTCGGATCCCTACCCAGAAATGTCCCCCAGCCCCGCCCCAGCCCCTCCTATTTATTTGTATTTATTATTCATTTTTATGTACCTCCTCTTTCTCCGGCGCCGTGGCGTCATAAAATGGGACAAAACAGCAACGCCAATTTAATAACAACAAGGAGGACAGGAGGCCCACCCCATCCCACCCTCCCGCCCACACTTCCCAGAAAGTAAGAAGCAGGCTTTTGAACTGCAAGGCCATTTAATACCGGGAAAAACAGGAGGAGGAGGGAAAAAGGAGAAGGCAATCAGCTGACTGCCTTCTCCCATTTCTCCCTCTTTCCCTGCAAAGCAAGCAGAGAGGCTTTGGGCTAAAGGCCATTTTAAACATTAAAAAGGACATCCCAGAACAATCAAACACTCACCCCAAAGAGAGAGACAGGAGAAGGCAATCAGCTGACTGCCTTCTCCTTCGTCCTCATCTTTCCGCCGCCAGCACCCTTGCCCCCGATCCCGAGCGCCGGTGCGGGAGGCAGGAGGAGGGGCGAAGGAGGAAGAAGGCAGCCAGCTGACTTCCTCCTCCTTTGCCCCTCCTCCTCTGAGTGGTTGGGAGAAGCGCCGGAGGCTCCAATCACGAGGGCCCATTCTGCCTCTTGGTGCAGGGAGGGGTGGAGGAAGGAGCAAGGAGGAGGAGCCAGTGCACTTCCTCCTCCCTGCCCCGTCTCCCCCTCCCCCCCGGCCGCCATTTTAAAAAAAATTAGATTTTTTTAAAAAAAAATAAAAATGGCGGCCGGGGGCATAGCAGGGGCTGTGTCCAACAGGCTGGGGGGCCGTGTACGGCCCCCGGGCCGCCAGTTGGGCAGCCCTGGTCTAGGGCCTGTGTACTTGAGGGACCGCCTCACCCCATATGTTCCCCAGAGATCACTATGGTCTAAAGAACAAAATCTTCTTGTAGTTCCCTCTGTTCGGACTTTCCACCTGTCCTCCACCAGGCAGAGAGCATTTTCGGTGGTGGCTCCAATCCTTTGGAACGCCTTACCGGAGGATGTTCGGGTCCTCAGAGAGTTATCCTCTTTACAGAGGGCCTGCAAAACAACACTCTTCCGGCAGGCTTTTAACCTCTGATAACCCATGTTGACTATCCTGTGCAGATTGGAAATCTGTTTAAATGTGTGTTAAATTTGTTTTATTGTTGCATATTATGATTGTGCTTTTTAGGCTATGTAAACCGCCCCGAGCCTGCAGGGAAGGGCGGTATAGAAATGGAAATAATAAATAATAAATAAATAGTTCACAGAGAAGGCTTATCCCATCTGTAGCAGGGCTTAATGCAGGCCCGGATTACCCATAAGGCCACCCTAGGCCATGGCCTAGGGGCACAAGCCAAGCGAGGCGCAGTTCACACGGACCAAAAAAAAGTTGAAACAAAACCACAATGCGCGGGCATGGAGATGACACTCTCTCGAGGGAGGGCGGGGGGAGAGCACTGCGAGGGGGCAGGGGAGGAGGGAATGGCGCCCCCCTTGCCATCGCCCCCGCCATCGCCCGCCCCTTGTCAAGAAGGAGGCGCAAGGAGGCCCCGAGGCGGAGGCAAGCACCCAGGAACATGGCGGAGGGGGCAGAGGCACTTGCGCCCTCCTGCTGCGCATGCCCGGCAGTGGCCCCGGGGGCACGGCTTCCCTCCGCCTCCTCCTCGCGCCCTCCTTCCTTGATTCAAGGAAGGAGGGCGCGTGGCGCCGTGAGGAGGAGGTGGGGGGGTGCGGTAGAGGTTGGTTTGGGGGCATAATTCCAAAATGTGGCCTAGGGCGCCAAAAGGGGTTAATCTGTGCCTGGCTTAATGCAGTTGACGAATCCCACATTCTGCTTTTGAATTTTATGGACTTTATTGTCATGGAACGGCTGAAAATGAGGAATTGTGGGAATTGTGATGTGACCAAAAATGACTGTTTCTTTATGAGGACATCAACACTATGGAATTAACTCAGTTTGGTACCACCTCAAGTGCTGTGGCTCAATGTTATGGAATCCTGGGAACTGTAGTTTGACAACGCCTTGAACATTCTCTGGCAAAGCGTGCTGGGGCCTCACCAAACTACAACTCCCATTATTTGGAAGTGTTATCCTACTGCATTAATTCTAGGATGCAGATGAACTCTGAGAGTGTGTGCCTTCCTTGCCCAATCCACTTTGTAGAGGCTTTGTATTTTTCTTGTGCCATGTTTTGGTGTGTGCAGGTGTTGCGTCGTTGGATTCTTCATACCTTGCAGCCAAAACAAAGGCACTTTGGGTGGAGCGAGGGAACCCACATCAACACCCATGAAAAAGCCAGAGGGGTGCGATAAACATCCCGAATCTTCACCCGTAATTTTGGGAGGCGCTTCGTTGGGAAATCAGATTAGGGCTGTGTTTCCCGGAGGGAGCGGCTGCCCTCCTTTCCCCCAAAAGACGTGGTTCGTTTTTTATTTGGAAAAGCCGTTGAGGATGGCGGAGCTGCGCCTGGTTTCGTAAGAGTGCTCTTCGCCAGATTTACGCATTGGGTCATGCGCTGGTGTCCTTCTCACTCCTTGGCACAGGGAATAGCAAATGCTCCAAACAGTCAGTCTCCTGTGAGACAAAATGAGGTTTTGCTTTACTTGAAATAGCATTTTTTGGATGGAAAGCTCACATCTCTATCTGAGAATGATGTGGGTTCCTCAGACACAGGAGAAAAATGCTCCAGTGCTCTAAATAATGTTTCCTACTGTAACAAGTTTGCTTTAAATTGCATGGCCAAATGCATTTCAAGCCTTATGTGGAAGTCATATTTTGGAATATGATGTGACTCTGTTATCCATAGTGTTTGCTTCCATGGTTCTTTATAAATATCACAATCTGTGGGTACTCAAGTCACATTTTAAGCACAATGTACTGTATATATTTTTTTGATATCAGGAGCCGCATGAGAAACTGTAAGTCACTTCTGGTGTGAGAGAATTTGCTGTCTGCAAGGACATTGCCTAGGGGGTTCCCAGATGTTTTACCATCCTGTGGGAGGCTTTTCGCATGGGAAGCTGGAGCTGACAGATGGGAGCTCACCCTGTTCCCCAGATTTGAACCAATGACCTTTCGATCAGCAGTCCTGCCAGCACAAGAGTTTAACCCATTGCATCACTGGGTTCGCCAAGCAGTAAAGAGATTGACAAAATCATTCCAAATGTGTTTTTTGCAGAGTATTTTCAGGTCAGGAATGATGGAATCTATGGATACAGAACCCATACATACAAAGGACGGAGTATATAACAAATAGGAAATCGCATGTACTGTTTGGGTATCACATCTCAGGCCATGAAAACAGGATTAAACACAAACAGCATTGAAACATTCCCGATTAAAAACTAGTTGTGTTGGGGACCTAAGGATTCCTAGAGAAGCCTTTTCTTGGGTTGTTGTTGTTGTTGTTGTTATTATTATTATATTATTAATAGTGTCCTCGCTTTTGTGGGTGTTCCAAAAGTCTCCATACATAAGGAAATGAGAAATTGTAGCTTAATTGTAGGTTCATTTACAAAATTTTCAGTACAAAATTTCGCAAAATATTTACAAGATATTGTTTACATGTCGTATATCTGAAAGTAGTTGGGATCTGTGTTGGCACAACGGCTTAAACCCTCGTGTCAGCTGAACTGCTGATCTGAGGACTTGAAGATTGGTGGTTCGAACCTGGGAGATGGGGTGAGCTCCCATCTGTCAGCTCCAGCTTCCCATGCGGCGACATGAGAGAAGCCTCCCACAGGATGGCAACACATCCAGGCAATGTCCCCCCTGGGCAATGTCTTTGCAGACGGCCAATTCTCTCACACCAGAAGCAACTTGGAGTTTCTCAAGTTGCTCTTGACACTAATAATAATAATAATAATAATGACAACTATTTGGAAAAAGAACAACACCAACCCATAAAAATGGGTTAATTTTTTAAGAGCACATATCTTTTGCGAGCTGTATGTGATGTATTTCATATCAGCCTTTTTAATTCTCTTTTGCCTAACAACGTCGCTGCAATATATCCAGTTTTGCTCAGCCTTACTTCACAGTTGCATTTCAAGCTGGGGAAAAATCTGATTTGGGACAAGTGGAATATTATCTTTCCACCCAAGTTGTGATACAGCCCAGACAACTATGGAGAAATCTGCCTTTCTGTATCTCTCTCCACTGAGAAAGTTTCCATGCATCTACACATGTCTGAGACTTAGGGATGTTAATCTCTGCTTATTTCATCAGCACAGGTTGAGCTTTCTTTATACGAAACACTTGAGACTTGCATGCATATATCTCAGGCATGGGCCAAGTCGGGCCCTCCAGATGTTTTGGACTTCAACTCCCACAATTCCTGGCCTCAGGCCCCTTCCTCCCCCCCCCCTCAGCCGACTTAAGTGGAAGGGCCCTGAGTCCCTGAATTGTGGGAGTTGAAGTCCAAAACACCTGACGGGCCCAATTTGACCCATGCATGGTGTAGATCAGGGCTGTCCAATTGGCGGCCCGGGGGCCGTATACGGCCCCCAGCCCCTTCCTTACAGCCCCCTAGGCTTTTAAATAAAAAATAAAAATAAAAAATAAACTAAATTAAAATATTTTTAAAAATTACCCACTTCCGGGTTTTGGAGCAAGTATCGCGAGACTACAGAAACCACACGGATTTCGCTCTCAACACGAAATCTCGACTGCATTGAGAGCGAAATCCTGTGTGGCTTCCGTAGTCTCGCGATAGTCCTGTTGCCAAAATCTCGGCTACTTAATCCCTGCGGCCCACGCAGACGTGATTTGTACCTTCCCGGCTGCTGCCTCGGTCGGTAGTCGCCTCTGCTCGTGGTCCGGCTGCTCCTGGATCCCGCGCGTTTGGGAAGGTAGGCTAACCTTTATGTCAGTGTTTCCCAACCTTTTTTGGGCCGCGGCACACTTTTTACATTTACAAAATCCTGGGGCACACCACCAACCAAAATGACACAAAATGACACTCTAACACAGTAATACTTAAAGCTAATATGTTTTTAAATGTATTTACACACTCAGTGTGAAACCTGGGCCTGTTTCGATGAACACAACATATATATGACTTCCTCTCACATACTTATACATGGCTATCATGTCTTCTCTCAGCCTTCTCTTCTTCAGGCTAAACATGCCCAGCTCTTCAAGCCGCTCCTCATAGAGCTTGTTCTCCAGACCTTTGTGAAATTTCACCCTGAGTGAAACTTGCTTCCAGTTAACTATGGATGGCATGAAGCTGTTATAAACAGTTCCTTGGGGGCACTCTTGAAAATCCAGTAAAATAGTAAAAAAAAAACATTTCCAAACAGAGAGGCTAATTTGTTTCTTGGAAACCTGTTAGGGGGCTGATAGGAGGGGGAGTGCCAATTTCCCATGGCACACCTGATGATCACTCACGGCACACTAGTGTGCCACGGCACACTGGTTGCGAAACACTGCTTTATGTTATTATTATGTAATTGTGTATTTGAATGCCCACCCTGCATTTAATGTTAGTAAAAGATTATATTTGACTGTATGCATAATAGTATTTTTCTCAGTAAGATTATATTTGACTGAGCCGGTAAGCGGGGCAGGGCCAGGGCGAGGGCAGACCCCCCCCAGGTCATCAGTGACCGGAATTCAGGCCCCTGGGCCGGTAGAAGTTGGACAGCCCTGGTGTAGATCAGACCTGGGCAATTGCCGGGCCTCCAGGTGTTTTGGACTTCAAATCTCAGAAATCCTAACAGCTGGTAAACTGGCTACGATTTCTGGGAGATGAAGTTCAAAGCCCCTGGAGGGCCGGCAATTGCCCAGGTCTGGTAGATGCACCCTCTAACAAAAGCAAAGGCAATGCGAATTATGTGAATTGCTTTCTTTGCAATTGCCAATGGGTTGGCTGCAGAAACCTTCCAAAGTGTGTATAAATTAGCGATCAATGTATCAATAGGGGATCACACTGCATTAATTCTACAGTGTGGACGCATAATTTGAGGAGAAAGTCTAGAGTAGCATTGGGTTGCACTAATTTCCTTTGTCTTTGTATGTGGTCACGAGCCGATAATAATGTACCATTTGCAGTTCAGGTTGGCCCATTCCTGCGATAGATAGATAGATAGATAGATAGACAGACAGACACACACACACACACACACACACACACACACACACACATCTCGGCATTACTTCGCGAATGAAGATTCTTAAGAAGGACTCATCCCACACTTTTTACAAGCGCGTTGATGACTAAAAAGGCCAATCTGAGATAGGCAAGTTCGGTTGCAGAAAGCACAGCAGAAAGTCTCCTTGGGTGATGTTGTTTCCAGGTTGCGGTCCTTTCTGCGTTGTCGTTTCTCTTCGAGACCCGTTTGGCGTGTCTTCTCAAAAGAGGCCACAACATTGTGGATAGTGCATCTCCACGCCTCCCGATGTGAGGCCAGGGTGGACCATTGTTGGTGATCAATCTGGATGAGCCTGAGATGTTGTTTTAGGGAGTCCTTATATCTCTTTTTTGGGGTGCCTCTCTTGCGCTGACCCGTCGCAAGTTCACCATAGAGTAGTATCTTTGGGAGGCGGTGGTCCTCCATCCTAGAGACGTGCCCTGCCCAGCGCAGCTGTGTTCTCAATAGCAGGGCCTCAATGCTGGTGATTGCTGCTTGCTCAAGGACAGCAACATTTGTCACATAGTCAGTCCAGTGTATATTTAGGATTGTGTGAAGACAGTGCTGATGAAAGCATTTGAGGAGTCGTAGGTGTTGGCGATAGGTGACCCATGTTTCAGACCCATAAAGGAGAATAGACAGTACGATAGCTCTGTACAAACTAATTTTGGTGCTTTGCCTCAGGTGCTTGTTGCTCCAGACTCTCTCTCTCTCTCTCTCTCTCTCTCTCTCTCTCTCTCTCTCTCTCTATATATATATATATATATATATATATATATAATGAACTATCTTGGAGATGGGACCAGGTGTAAACGCAAAGTCTATTCATGTTTTATATATTTTGTGCAGCATATTTTTAATTATTTTGTGCATGAAACAAAGATTGGGTCAACTGAGCCACTAGAAAGCGAATCAGAGAATCCTAGAGTTTGAAGAGACCTGGTGGGCCATCATCCCGCCCAACCCCATTTCGCCAAGATGCAGGAAAATTACATTCAAAGCACCCCCGAGAGATGGCCATCCAGCCTCTGTTTAAAAGTCTCCAAAGAAGGAGCCTCCACCACACTCCGGGGCAGAGAGTTCCACTGCTGATCAGCTCTCTCTCACACAGTGAGGAAGTTCTTCCTCATGTTTAGGTGGAACCTCCTTCCTTTCCTGTAGTTTGAAGCCATTGTTGCATTGCGACCTAGTTTCCAGGGAAGCAGAAAGGAAGCCTGCTCTCTCCTCCCTAGGACTTCCCCTCACCCCTTTTTCACACGTCCTGCTCTCGAGCCACGTGCCCCCCATTCTGTCTCTTTGCCTTTCCTTTTTTCATTGTGTTAGTTTTGGCCAATCATCACCTCTCTCATCTGTTAAGATCGTGTTGAACTCTTGCTCTTGTCTTCAGCCACCAATGTGGACAGTTTTGGATTTTGGAGCATCTGTTAAATTAGCCTCCCAAAAAATGGTACCTAAATTTCCTACTTGAGAGATGCAACTGTCTTTTGGGCTGCAAAGGTCAACAACAAGCTACACAATTTTGGTTGGGAGCTGACTCCGACCTGGGCTGGCTTCGAACTCATGACTTTTCAGTCAGTAGTGATCTTAATGCAGCCGACTCCCAGCCAGCTGCGCCACAGTCCCGGTGCTGCGCCACATGATAAAGGACGCTCAGCTTGGATTTGTACCAAGTCCTGTTGCCTTCGTCTTGGGTTCAGATGTGGACACTTTTGGATTTTGGAGCAAAGTATTGAGGATTATTGGATAAAGAGACGTTTGTCCAGTTCCTGACGAAGCCTTGGAGCCTGGAATTGCAGCCCTGTCCAATTCACAACTCCTGGCTGGGGCTTCTGGAAGTTGTAGTCCCCCAAAGAGCCTCCATGTCCAGTTTCTGTGCTGCTGCCTTCCCTTGCATTCACGCTGGTTGACTCTCCCAGTGCTGCTGTTTGGATTTCCTTGTGCCCTGCCCCTCCTTTGCAGGCGGCCTTCCCAGGCCTCGTGTGTGCATTTTTAAGCCAGGGTTCAGCACAAGGCATCAAAGTACAAATCAAACATTTGCAGTGGTGAGTTTGGGTCCCATGGGCATCAGGAACGGGAGGCAGGTGGAGGGTAGATGGTATCATGGGCATGGAAGAGTTTGGGATTATTAGCTCGCCAAGGTGTGTCAGAGGACACATGGAAACATGGAGGCTTGCCCTGGCATAATTCCATGCCCTGAGCCACTCAAAAAAACCCAAAATTGCATTTGACGCTGGAAAGAAAAGTACTTTAGATCTACTATCCCAGTGCTTCACGTATTGGAAAGAAACGCTGTTTGGCTCCATTGCCTCAACCAGACTATAGAGTTATTGTGTTGTTGAAGGCTTTCATGGCCAGAATTACTAGGTTGCTGTGAGTTTTCCGAGCTGTCTGGCCATGTTCCAGAAGCATTCTCTCCTGATGTTTCACCCACAACTGTGGCAGGCATCCTCAGAGGTTGTGAGGTCTGTTGGAAACTAGGCAAGTGAGGTTTATATACCTGTGGAATAATGTCCAGGGTGGGAGGAAGAACTCTTGTTTGTTGGAGGCAAGTGTGAATGTTGCCGTTGGCCAGCTTCATTAACATTGAATGGCCTTTCAGCTTCAAATCCTGGCTGGTTGCTGCCTTGCGAGAATGCTTTGTTCTGAGGTGTTAGCTGGCCCTGATAGTTTTCTGTCTGGAATTCCCCTGTTTTTTTTAGTGTTGCTGTTTATTTACTGTCCTGATTTTAGAAGGTTTTTAAAATACATTATTAATTCGTTATTGGCTATTTTTAAGACAAAACCAATTAGAAACTGCAATTTATAACAAAATTTTGAAAGTTTTGTTAGAGTTCTGAAATGTTCGCCAACAGAACTTTAGTTTTGTAACTACTTTAGAACCATGGATTGCCCAGGCCTAATTTCTAGAGAAGCCTTTTCTTGGGCTGTTGTTGTTATTATTATTATTATTATTATTAATAGTGTCCTCACTTTTGTGGGTGCCCCAAAAATCTCCATACATAAGGAAATGAGAAATTGTAGCTTAATTGTAGCTTTGTTTATGAAATTTTCATTACAAAATTTTGCAAAATATTTACAAAATATTGTTTACATGTCGTATATCTGAAAGTAATTGGGATCTGTGGTGCCGCAACAGGTTAAACCCTTGTGTCAGCTGAACTGCTGACCTGAAGACTTGAAGATTGGTGGTTTGAATCTGGGAGATGGTGTGAGCTCCCATCTGTCAGCTCCAGTTTCCCATGCGGCGACATGAGAGAAGCCTCCCACAGGATAGTAACACATCCAGGCAGTGTTCTTGCAGCTGGCCAATTCTCTCAGACCAGAAGCGATTTGCAGTATATACTCAATTCGCTTCTGACACAATTACAAAAAAAATCTGAAAGTGTAAAAATATAGATATAAACGTATTAATATATAACACTATGTAATGGTTTGAAAGTGTTATTTCCTAGCAAAGGGATTGACTAGGTGGCTCATGGGGTCTCTTTCAACTCTATTATTCTATGAATTGTGCAGTATTTGCCTTGAAAGTGGTTGTTCTGCTCTAGAAATGTTGTTTCTGTTGCTTCCACAAACTAGGTTGAATTGGTTGAGACAAGAAAACTACAAAGGCAGCATATAAGTCATATCAAAATACATTTAAATAGACAGAATGAGGCTCACAAAATGAGAACCGCATCAAATTGCAATAAAGATCACATAGAGATTACATAGAAAATACATAGCATGTTAAACATTCTACAGGGATAAGTACAATTCTAATAGCCATAGAAAAATCATACATTTGAATACAATACAGGGAATACAAGGCTACAAGAACGCTGTAAGGGACCGTCTATACAAATCAAAACCTAAATAGGATCAAGGCGGCAACCCTTTATCAAGAGGAGAATACCTGGGGGCAGTTAGCCCCAACTTGAACCCGTAATCGGGTGGCGAAATGCAGGTTATTTCCGGGGTCTTGCTCAAAGTGCTAAGCGTCTTCCTGGTATGGGACGCTAGCACCGCTCAGAGTGGAGTCGCAAAGGGTGGCGGGAGTGGTAGTCCACTGGTGAATCTGGTGAGCAAAGACGCCCAAGCTCAGCTGTTGCGAACGGCACGGGGGGGCTTAAGCCCCAGCACAGTCATCTTCTAGGGACGTGTAGTGCGGGGACCAAGCCTGACGGCGGGGAGCTCTATATGAAGTCGGCGGCGGGCCGTTTCGTCCTTTCCAATAGGACTTCCTCAGAGGCAGCATAAATTAGGTATGACGTCCTCACATGTGTTAAATCATCAGGAGTCTTTCAAAAGTCGCAGGAGGACGGACCATCCCATCAGCAGGATGTCCTTCCAGCAGAAACAACGTTTTTGCAGTTTAACATTTCCCCATGTTTATATGATAGAACCAATTAGGAACTGACATTTATAACCCAGGAACAAAAATGATCCTATATAGTGTAATATAAATATAATAATAATAATACAATTTATTTATATTCCGCTATTCTCACACCGAAGGGGACTCAGAGCGGATTACATTACACATACAGCAGACAATCCCTGCCGGTTGACATACAATTACAATACAACAAGTACAATTTAGAAGGATTTTTTCTTCCTCTGGCTGCGTCACAGGGTGCGGTTGCTCCATCACATCATTACGTCACAAGGGGGTGCTGTTGCTTCATCCTCATGACGGAGAGCCTCTGTTTCCACCTTCCGACAGCCGATCTTTCCTTTTATTCAGGCGTTGTAAAGTTCTTTTTTGTAAACATCCTTCCCCGCTTAGTGGTCCCTAGTTCATCTATTCACAGCTGGGCTGTTTTTGAACCGTTAGGTGAACAGTGGACAGGGCTCACAGCTGGGTGTCCAGACCAGCCCGGGAATCGAACATGCAACCTTCTGATTGCAAGCACGGCTGTTGTTACCGCTGTGCTATCTCTCCGGCCCCATTGAGATGAGCTAATTTCTTTTATGTATGGAGACTTTAGGGATACACTGTATATTGTTGCTGAGCAAATGTTTGATGCATGATATATATTAGAATATATCATAAAGATTTCCCCTGACATTAAGTCCAGTCGTATCTGACTCTGGGACTCTGGTGCTCATCTCCATTTCTAAGCTGAAGAGCCGGCGTTGTCTGTAGACACCTCCAAGGTCGTGTGGCCAGCATGACTGCATGGAGCTCTGTTACCTTTCTGCCAAGGCGGTACCTATTGATCTACTCACATTTTGCACATTTGCACCGGGACTGTGGCGCAGCTGGCTGGGAGTCAGCTGCATTAAGATCACTGCTAACCAAAAGGTCATGAGTTCAAAGCTAGCCCGGGTCGGAGTGAGTTTCCAGCCAATTTTGTGTAGCTTGTTGTCTACCTTGTTGTATACAGCGCTCTTCCTTGTGTTTTGTCCATACTTATGTACTCATCATAGGCAATTACTTTTGCTTTTATTTATATAGTATATTCACGTATGTAACTTTTGATATAGATTCTCTTGTGAGTGGGTTTTTCTTGTTTACTATTACCCTAGCTCTTGTTGTGAGAATGCAGAAAGTACTTAATCAGTGTCGCAGACGGATGGTGAAGCGACAGCTTCCCTGGTGGCCAGAAAAAAGTTAAATAGCCTCTGACTATCTGTCTATATGTGTCATGTGTCTATGGCATCGAATGTTTGCTATGTATGTGTACATTGTAATCCGCCCTGAGTCCCCTGTGCGGTGATAAGGGCGGAATATAAATACTGTAAATAAATAAATAAATAAATAAATTTGCATGTTTCCGAACAGCTAGGTTGGCAGAAGCTGTGACAAACAGCGGGAGCTCACCCCACTCCCCAAATTCAAACCACCAACCTTTCGGTCAGCAAGTTCAACAGCTCAGTGGTTTAACTTGCTGCGCCACCAGGGGGCCCTATATTAGAATATACTCGTATGCAATATATAGAATCAGTGTATTTGTGAACTTAATCGCCTGTAGTTGGGAGATTCCAAGTTTCAGAGTCCCTGACTGTGCTTTGCAGTAATGTCTGAACTGAGCGATACGGTTTGCAAATTGATTAGTGAGAGCCAATGATGGTTTGAATGTGAGCCTGGAAATCTGTGCGTGTGTTTGTGATTTTGTACATATCTCATAAGGCACACTCCGTCCTAAAGTGAGGCTAGATCTACACTGTTGAGTTAACACAGTTTGATTCCGCTTGAACTACAAAGGCTCGATGTCGTGGAATCATGGGAATCGTAGGACGCACCACTCTTTGGCTGAAAAGTCCTTGTGAAACTAGAAGCCCCGGGATGTTATAGCGTTGTGTCATGGTGGTTAAAGTGGGGTCAAACTGCAATAATTCTACTGTGTGGCTGCACCCTATGCGGCATTGCGCAAGGCTTGGCCTGTTTGTTCCTCTTGCACGCCGGCTTTGTTTTGCTTCCTTCCCTCCTCGTCCTGAAAACACAAGGTGCGGCTGCCTCTCTTCCCCCTTCCCTGAGAATTTATGGCTCTTTGTCTTTCCCCGAATCTTAAAAACCTAATTACGGTGCAGCCCTGGGTGTGTCGGATTTGGCAAACGCAGACTGGGAAGGCAGGGCTGGGAATGGAAACATGTGTTTTTTGATGCTTCAAAATGGCGCATGGAACATGGACATGGCAGTGCGTGTTTGTATCATCATCAAAATTATATCCCACTCTCCTCTCTTAAAATTAGGCTCAAAGCAGATCTAACATTGGAAAGAAAACTGCAAACACCTGCATTGACTTGGGGAAGTAATGCAGGGTGCACCTACACTGTAGAATTAATGCAGTTTGGCCCCACTTTAACTGCAGTGGCACAATGCTATGGACCCTTGGAGTTGTAGTTTGGTGGGGCATCAGTGTCCTTTGAGAGTGAAAGCTAAACAGGCCTTGGGAAACTACAACTCCAAGGATTCCGTAGCATTGAGCCGTAACTGTTAAAGTGGTATGAACATGGATTAGTCCCACAGTGTAGATGCACATGTAGAGTGTTTAAAAAGGCACAGAAAAGGCAGAGAGGCTTTCTTTGCTTGCAGAATTTGGAGAATTTGTCCTTCTCTCTCCTGCTTTTTGGGGTGGGTTTAATATGAAATCAAAAGATGAAAAAAGACGGAGAATCTCAAGGGAGCGACCTGGGCTTGCCTGTGGTTCGGGGAGACACCCACATTATTGGGCAGAAAGGGCTGGAGGCTTGGTAAAACTACAACTCTTGGGAATCCATAGCTTTGCACCCATGGCACTTAAAGTGGTGCCAAGCTTCATCCATTCCACAATGTAGATAGGGTACACCCTAGATGTCTGGAGGGGGAGTCGTGTGAACTCCAAAGTGGAGGAAGGAAGGAAGGAAGGAAAGTAGAAAAGAAGATAGGAAGAAATGTGGAAATATAGAAAGAGAGGTAGGTTAGTAAAAAGGTAAGAAGGAAGGTAAGAATGAAGGAATGAATGCGGAAAGGTAGATAGGAAGGAAGGAAAGTAGAAAGGAGGTTGAAAGGAAGATAGCAAGAAAGGAAGAAATAAAGGAAGGCAAACAGAAAGGTAGAAAGGAAGAAAGGCCAAAAGATAGAAAGAAAGGTAGGTAGGTAGAAAGTAAGAAGGAAAGGAAGAAGGAATGTGGAAAGGAAGGAAGGAAGAAAAATAGAAAGAAGGTAGGTAGAAAGGAGGAAAGTAAGTAATAAAGAAAGGCAGACAGAAAGGAAGAAAGGCAGAAAGATAGGTAGGTAGGTAGGTAGTTAGGTAGAAAGGTAGAAAGGTAAGAAGGAAGGAAGAAAGGCGGAAAGGTATATAGGAAGGAAAGAAAGTAGAAAGAAGGTAGAAAGGAAGATAGAAAGAAAGTAAGAAACGAAGGAAGGCCGAAAGAAAGAAAGGTAGGTAGGTAGAAAGTAAGAGGGAAGGAATGAAGGAAGAAGGAATGTGGAAAGGTAGGTAGAAAGGTAAGAAAAAGGTAGAAAGGAGGAAAGTAAGTAAAGAAAGACAGGCAGAAAGGAAGGCAGAAAGATAGATAGAAAGAGATAGGTAGGTAGAAAGGTAAGAAGGGAGGAAAGAAGGAATGTGGAAAGGTAGGAAGGAAAGATGAAGGAGTTAAAGTAGAAAGAAGGTAGGAAGAAGGTAGAAAGGTAGGAAGAAGGTAGGCAGGAGGAAAGTAAATAAAGAAAGGCAGACAGAAAGGAAGGAAGGACGAAAGATAGAAAGAAAGGTAGATAGGTAGGTAGAAAGTAAGAGGGAAGGAATGAAGGAAGAAGGATTGTGGAAAGGTAGGTAGGAAGGTAAGAAAAAGGTAGAAAGGAGAAAAGTAAGTAAAGAAAGGCAGACAGAAAGGAAGGCAGAAAGATAGAAAGAAAGATAGGTAGGTAGAAAGGTAAGAAGGGAGGAAAGAAGGAATGTAGAAAGGTAGGAAGGAAAAATGAAGGAGTAAAAGTAGAAAGAAGGTAGGAAGGTAGGGAGAAGGTAGGAAGGTAGGAAGAAGGTAGAAAGGAGGAAAGTAAGTAAAGAAAGGCAGACAGGAAGAAAGGCAGAAAGATAGAAAGGTAGGTAGGTAGGTAGAAGGGAAGTGGAAAGAAAGGTAGAAAAAGGAGGGAAGGAAGGTGGAAAGAAAGAAAAAAGAAGGAAGGAAAAAAGATAGGAAAGAAGAAAGGTAGAAAGAAAGGTAGAAAGGCAGAAAGGAAGGAAGAGGCTGAAGGCAGCAGCTCCCTGGGCCTGCCTGTGCGGCAGGGAACTTGGACTGGAGGCTGGGAGGCATGATGCTACTTGCACAAGTATGCGCCAAGACAAGACCAGAGGCGCCGGGCGCTTGAAAGCCGCTGCTCCCGGCCCGGTTGGGGCTTGCCTCGTCCTCCGTTGCCTGCAGGGACCATGAGGAAAGCGGGGACGCTGCCATCCACTGCGAGGCCCAACCTGACGAGGCCTGCCTTCCCCTCCGTTCAGAGGATGGCTTCAGGTCTCCAGAATCAGCTGGAAATTTACCGGCTGCGAGGGTTTCATTTGCAGACCCTTTAAGTCATGACACCACAGAATTCTAACTGCAAGAATACTCTATGGTGCCGGTTGGCGCCACTTCACCTGTTATGCTTCAATGCTATGGGATCCTGGAAGTTGTAGTTTGCAAAAGGCCTTGAGCATGCTCTACCAAAGAGTGCTTGTGCCTCACCAAACTACAACTCCCAGAGTTCCATAGCACTGAGCCACAGGCATTTTTAGTGGTGTCCAACTGCATTCGTCTCACAGTGTAGATTAGAGGTGCTCACACTTTTTCAGCATGGGAGCTACTGATTAAAAAACCAAGTCCCAAAGATCACCTGAACAGAGCATAAAAATACATCCAACCACCCCATTTCTCCCACACTGCCATATTACCACACATATTATCAGCCAGAAAGTAAGAAGAGAGGCTTTTGAACTGCAAGGTCATTTAATACTCAGCAAGGTAAACAAAGGGGCATGCAAAAATACATCCAACCACCCCATTTCTCCCACAATTCCATATTCCCCAACATATATTTCTCAAGGAACAAAGCAAGCAAAGAGGCTTTGGAGCTAAAAGGCCATTTTTAAACATTAAAAATAAACAAAGAGACATGCCACAGAACAATCAAGCACCCACCCCAAAGTAAAAGGACCGACCTTTGAGATGCGGTAAGGAAATGACCCCAAAGCGTCCTTCTTCTTCTCCTCCGTCGTTGCTCCTATTTCCACGCCGCCAGCATGCGTGCCGCCTCCAAGAGCTCACGAGAAGTCCGAAAGGCAGAATGGGCGCTTCTGCATGCGCTAAGGGGCCAGCCATGCATCGCGTCATCCAGGCCCCTTGGTCTCCTACGACTCTGAGTGGCTGGAGAAGGATGGAGGGAGGAGGGGGAATCCAAAAGAGGGGGCCCATTCTGCCCCTTGGACTCTGGAGCTTTTGGAGGCAGCGCGCGAGCAGGGAGCGGGGAGGAACAACGACGGAGGACTTATTTGCAGCGTGCAGGGGCGCGTGCAGAGGACCAACAGCAAAAAACCTAGTCAGGGGCCTGAAGATCACCAGGATGAGGCCCGAAGATCACCCTGGTGATCCCGATCACCATTCTGAGCACCCCTGGTGTAGATGCACCTAAGAGTCGTGCATCTCAATCTTGCAGCAGCATGGAAGCTGTTGTTAAGTTCCATTAAGGGAGCAGGAGCCTAATCAAAATGGGAAGAAATGCAATTTTTTTCAACTCTAGGGTGTTTCATTGTTTGTATTTGTTTGTTTGTTTTCTATCCTGCAGGAATAACAAAAATACTCTCAAACAGCCGATGATTCTTTGTGCGTCTTTGTGTCTTTCGGACTCTTTTCAGAGACTCTTTTTTGTCGTGAACGAGAACATTTGTAAATATTTTGTAAGAAGGGACCCAGGTCTCTAATTGGAAACATTTTGTAAACATTTCTGCTTAGGCAAGCATTCCTTCCCCCTCGCACTCTCTAGGTCCTCCAGAGTGACCCTCCCGTTGACTTTTGCCTGATGTCAACAGAAGTCTAGTGTCTAGATCCAGGGAAGTCATGCTCCCCATGCTCTATTCTGCCTTGGCCAGACCACACCTGGAATCACACTGTGTCCAGTTGAAGGGAGATTTATTTATTTATTTATTTATTTATTTATTTATTTATTTATTTATTTATTTAAACCTTGTGTATCCCGATCTTCTCACCTCCGTAGAGGGACTCAGACCAGCTTACAGCAAGGACTCAATGCTACTAATACAAAAAACATCCTACAATAATACAAGATTAAAATACATATAGGTAAAATACATAAAAGCCAAATTGCCGACTAAAAACAAGTTCAACTCAGTCTGCAAATGTGGTCATTCACTTTGGTCTGTCACCAGTCTCAGCCATTATTCTGGGAAGGCTTCATTCCAATGCCAGGTTTTCACTAGCCTCCTGAAGGACAGGAGGGAGGGGGCAGAACTTTTCTAGCTTGGGAGAGAGTTCCACAGCCGAGGGGCCACCACAGAGAAGGCCCTGTCTCTCGGCCCCACCAGACATGCTTGCAAAGGTGGCGGGACCAAGAGCAGGGCCTCTCCAGATGATCTTAGCGTCCTTGATGGTTCATAGGGGAGAATCCATTCAGACAGGTAAACTGGGCCGGAACCGTATAGGGTTTTGTAGGATAAAACCAGCACTTTGAATTGTGCTCGGAAGGTAATTGGAAGCCAGTGGAGCTGTCGCAACAAGGGAGTTGTGCGCTCCCTGTACCACACTCCTGTTAGTAACCAGGCTGCTGCTGAGCATTGGACTCGCTGCAGCTTCCAAGCAGTCTTCATAGGCAACCCCACGTAGAGAGTTTTGCAGTAGTCTATATGGAATGTAACAAGAGCGATGTTGACTCTAAGCTGGAATGTGTCCAGAGGAGGATGACTCAAATGATCAAGGGTCTGGAAAACAAGCCCTATGAGGAGTTGCTTAAAGAGCTGGGCATGTTTAGCCTGAAGAAGAGAAGGCTGAGAGGAGACATGATAGCCATGTATAATGTGAGGGGAAGTCCTAGGGAGGAGGGAGCAGGCTTGTTTTCGTCTGCCCTGGAGACTTGGATGCAATGGAACAATGGCTTCAACCTACAAGAAAGGAGATTCCATCTGAACATTAGTAAGAAGTTCCTGACTGTGAGAGCTGTTTAGTAGTGGAACTCTCTACCCTGAAGTGTGGTGGAGACTCCTTATTTGGAGGCTTTTAAACAGAGGCTGGATGGCCATCTGCTGGGGGTGCTTTGAACTCGACTTTACTGCTTCTTGGCAGAATGGGGTTGGACTGGATTACCTACGAGGTCGCTTCCAACTCTACGATTCTGTTATTCTGTTTCTGTGTGTGTGTGTAGGTAGGTGTGTGTGTATATATATAGGTGTGTGTGTGTGTGTATAGATACATATATGTGTGTGTGTGTGTGTGTATATATATATATAAATATATATATATATATATATGTACACACACACTGGCACGCCCGGCACGCGTTGCTGTGCCCTTTTAGGAGATGCGAGAAAGTCCAATCATCCACGGTGTGCCCTCCTCTAAACTGCAGTTGGATGGAGTGTGGGTCATGGGGGGCAAGGTGTGCCAAGTTGGGTCTTTATTGGTATTGGTTCTGGGCCACATTGGTCTGTGGGGAATGATGGGTTTTGAAGTACTGCAAATTCCATTTTCCATGGTGGTACTTCAAGTCCCATCATGCATGGTCGGGGCTCTGTGTGCCAAGGTAGGTTACTGTAAATTCAGGCCATACACAATGTCCCATGAGCTGAGGCCTAGTTAGGAACAGCAAGTTAATGAAGCCTTACTATCAATTCAGGCCATACACAATGTCCAATGAGCTGAGGCCTAGTCGGGAGAATCAAGTTAATGAAGTCTTACTGTCAATTCAGAGCGTAAAAAGCTTCCCAGTAAGTGAGGGCTAGTCTTAATGAAGCCTTACTGTCAATTTAGAGCGTAAACAGCTTCCCAGTAAGTGAGGGCTAGTTAGGAAATCTAGTTAATGAAGCCTTACTGTCAATTCAGAGCGTAAACAGCTTCCCAGTAAGTGAGGGCTAGTTAGGAAATCAAGTTAATGAAGCCTTACTGTCAATTTTGGGCGTGGTCTGTGATTTTTGGGGTGTAAATTTTAGGTGGGAAGTGATTTGGGTGTTTGTGTTGAGGATTGGCTCAGGCCTTTTCCTTATTCTGTTTTGGCAGTTTATTATGGATCGGAATTTTCATGTTGGCTGGCCAGTGCAGCAGTTATGCAAATCCGCCCTTATTGGCAGCCAATCATGTTGTTCAGAATGTAGAGGCTGGGTGAGTCTTTGGCTGCCCCGGAGGATGCTGGTAAATGTAGTTTTATTTTTACTCGTTGTTTTGGGGGCCTTTTAGGTTTTGGGGGGGAAGTTTCTTTGCTACAAACGTACCTTACTTGAGGCCTATTTCTGTTGGCAAGTATTGTGTTTCTGCGTTGTATGGTTTCTTTGTTTGAGGTATACATCACATGACGTGAACCCATTTATATATATATATATATATATATCTATATCTATCTATATCTATCTATCTATCTATCTATCTCATATTGGCTGTTGGGAATGGTTGGAGTTGGAGTCCAAAACACCTGGAGAGCCAAAGTTGGCCCATGCCTGATATATACGCTAGTTGGTCAAGATCAGTGCTTGTAGCGTATCAATATTTTCCCTTTTGTCTTTATCTATTGATAAGGAATAAGCAAAATTAAAAGCCAAATAAAAAGGTGAAACCATCACTGTTACCAAAATGAAGGAAGCAATATTCTCTCTTCCTCCAAAGATATAGTCCTTGCTCATTTAAAAGAGCAGAGAAAGGGATGCTAAGATGATTATCTTATGTCTCTTTATTTATATCCCGCTCTTCTCCCGTAAAGTAGACTCAAAGCAGAAGTATGTGCGTATTATCCTTTATTTTTCATTTCTACTCTCACCTCTTTGTTGCTTTTTGCAAGGTGTGAATGCTGGTGTGCTTTGTAATTACTGGGGCTTTTTGGAGGCCGAATTAAATGTACACATGCGTACGTACATTGCAGCAGCTGTAAGCTATAAATGTTGGCTGGAGTGCCCTGGAAGGGAATGCGGAGGCAGAATGAGGAGGAGAAGGGCCCGGCCTCCTCTTTGTTTTCTCTCTGAAATCCGTGCCCAGAGGCTAGGTTTCTTCATCCCTGCCACTCCCTGAGGTCCTCCGGCTTTGACGTTGGGAGCCGCACCAAAGTCCAACCTGGCTTCACCTTTGGCGACCTCACCTGAGGGTCACGCAGAGGAAGATGGTGACCCCCCGCCCGCCCGCTCACCTTGGGTGCTTCTTCCCAGTGGGACTTTTGCACAGGGCAGTGCTCCCCCTTTCCTCAATCTATTTCTATCCCCTTCCACCCCAGCAGCAGATGCACCCTCCGTCCGTCCCCCGCACGCATGCCTGATGTCAACATCTCTGCCGGGTGCGGTCCAGGAGAGGAATGCGCCGCTCCCAGCTCTGGCTGGCGCAGGTTCATTAATCCCCACCACTGACAGGTGGCAACAGGCAGGCCGCCCAGGGACCGGGCCCCTTCCGTGGAGGGCCCCTCTGGGGAGACTTCGGGGACCGGGGCCCCTGGGATGAGCCTAGCAATGGGTTGGAATGGCATGGCAAGGAGGAGAAGGGAGGAGGAAAGCAGCAGGCCTGGTCCTGGCCAAGCGCGTTACAGGAACAGCAATTGGGAATCCCTTCATTTCCCCTTCCCTTTTCAATCCTTCCAAACTTGTTTCCTTCTCCTACTTTTGGTCTTCCACTTCCCTTCTCCTTTCCTCTACCATCTTTGGACCCTTCTTTATTTCTTCCCCATTCCTTCACCCCTTCCATACTTACACCCTTCTCTCTTTCTTTCTTTCTTCTTTTCTTTTCTTCCTTTTCTCTTCCTCTTCCCCATCCATTCTTCCAAACTTATTTTCTCCTTCCTTCCTCTTCCTTTTCATACACCCACCCTTTCTCCTTCCTCTTCCTTTCCTCTTTCTGCTTTCCCCTACCATCCTGGAACCCTACTCCTTCCTTTCTTCCCCCTTATTTACCTCTTCTATCCTTTCACACACCTTCCTTTCTTCCTTTTCTCTTCCTTTTTCCATCCTTCCACCTTTTCTCTTTCTCTTCCCTTTCTTCTTCCCTTCCTCTTTCTGCTTTCCCTTAGCATCCTTGCACCCTTCTTCCTTTCTTTCCCATTCATCTACTCCTTCCATCTTTTCACACTTCTTCCTTCCTTCCTCTTCCTCTTCCTCCATCCATCTTTCCAAACTTTTTCTTTCACCTCCCTCCCCCTTCCTTTTCATACTTCTGTCCTTTCTCCTTCCTCTTCTCTTCCTCTTTCTGCTTTCCCCTACCATCCTGGAACCCTACTCTTTCCTTTCTTCCCCTTTGTTTACCTCTTCTATCCTTTCACACACCTTCCTTTCTTCCTTTTCTCTTCCTTTTTCCATCCTTCCACCTTTTCTCTTTCTCTTCCCTTTCTTCTCCTTTCCTTCGTCTTTCTGCTTTCCCCTACCATCCTTGCACCCTTCTTCCTAAATTCCTTTACTCCTTCCATCCTTTCACCCTTCTTCCTTCCTTCCCCATTTCTCTTCCCTGTCCATCCTTCCAAACTTTTCCTTCCTTCCTTCCTTCCTTCCTTCCTTCCTTTCATACTTCTATTATGTCTCCTTTCTTGTCCCTTTCTCTTTCTGCTTTCTCCTACCATCCTGGAATGCTTCTCCTTCTTTTCTTTCCCTTCCATTTTTTACCCCTTCCATCCTTTCACCCACCTTCCTTCATTCATTCTGTCCTTTTTCTTTCTTTTGTTTCCCCTTTTCCATCCTTCTATCTTTTCCCTTCCTTTCCCCCTCCAAACATTAAATCCAAAACTAAACTTCTTGACATTAAGAGCTGTTTGATGGGGGGATATGCTTTTGTCGGGCTCCGGAGACAGGGGCGCACTGGAGCATCTGATTTCATCTCAAAACATTGGGAAGGAACTTCCTGAGGTTAAGAACTATTTGAGAGCAGAATATATTGTATTGGAGTCTCCTTGCAGAGGCTGGATAACTATCTGTGGGGAGGGCTTGGTTCGTGCTTTCCCAGCTCTATGATTTGATGTGCAGCTGTAGGAACGAGGAAGGGGTTGTTTGCAAAATTCATGCTAAAATCTGTAGAATGGGTCTGGAAATGAAATGAAGGCCCACTTCACTTTGGAACAGCATTTGGCACCTCATCTCCAGATGGTATCCTACCTCTGGATTTCCTTCATCAGCCACAAGAGATGAAATCAACCAGAGGCTATCAGTCTTCAGTGATCCAAAAGTTTGGATATAATGGGCCTGAGTGCAGATTCATTCCAAAATCCAACAAGGCTGAAGGCTGAGAACCATTACACCCAACATCCTGGAACCAGTGGCTTTTGAAATGCAGCTGGACATAAAAGCCCATCAGCTTTGGTCAGTGGTGAAGAGAAGGATGGTCATTCACGCCTCACCCTTGGTTAGAAAGTGAGGTTAAAAAGTGACACTGCAACATAGGCCTGGGTGATTTCAAAAAATGGTTCAAAACTCATTCTGGATGTAGGGGGCACTGACATTTCGAATCCGATTGACTTCCGAAATTTTCCCCAAAATGTTCGTAATTTTCGTAATTCTGAAATTTCGGAATGGCTTCATTAATGACGGTCATGCATGTTTAACCCAGTTTGGATGCGGATACCTTCCTTCTGCTCAGAACTGGGGTGACAGCCATGTTTAATGCCTTCTGAGTGGAGGGAAGGCATCCGTGGCCAAACAGGGCATTAAAAACCTAGTTTGGACGCGGATGCCTTCCCTCCGCTCAGAACTGGGACAACAGCTACACACGGAAGGGAAGGCCAGGGAAGGGAAACCCACTGATTCCTTTCCGAAAATGGTGGCAGTAACTTCGAAATGGCAAACTCACTTCCAGGTTGCTTACATCGCTTCAAAACCGCTTCAAAAGTGAATTTAATCCAAATTCATTCCGATTTTACAAACTTTCCGACGGACCTACCCAGACCTACTGCAAGACTTGGGATCGTGACCTGTGGCCCACAGGAACCCAAATATTTCTGACCATCTTCCTGGGCACATCTTCTTTTGGAATTACCAACACTGGTTGTTTTTTGATGTTTTTTTCCTGCCTGTTTTCCTCCCAGTTTGTTCCAGGTAGATAAAAATCTCTCTGTTTGAAGGCAAATGAGGTGGTTCCCATTGCAAAATCCAAAACTAAGCCTCCCAGCGGCCCCCCTCCTCTCCTCCTTTATTGCCCCAAATTTCTAAATTCTTGGTTGAAAATGGGGTTGGGTTGGCAGCCTTCTCTTTCTTCAAAGGAAAGCCATGCTCATAATGGCGGTGGTGATTCCTGTGGGTCTCCTAAACCCTGTTAATATCCCTCGAGGAGAAAAAGTGGGAGGAAAGAAGGAAGGAAGGGTAGCCAGTTGAGAAATCTGGGCAGGTGTGAGCCCACGCCAACAAGATTACCTGCTCGAGGCATTAAGGTGGCAAGGGCAGGGCAGGAGCGAGCATGGCAATGCTCTTCGTGGCGTTTTTTAAATCTCATTTTACAAACTATTATGTGCTGTGCTGCAATGTGACCGCATCTCTCCTCTGGACACGGGTGCTCTTCAACTGTGCAATTCCCTTTCCTCCATTCAGAATTGCATTGGCTTGATTATGCATTGCCCTGAGATATTTTTAAAGGTACAAGGTGGTTACCTGGTTGGTTGGGATAATGACACCTTTGCTTTCTGATAGTTCAACAACAACAGTAAAGGTTTCCCCCTGACATTAAGTCCAGTCATGTCTGAATCTTGGGGTTGTTGCTCATCTCCATTTCTAAGCGGAAGAGCCAGCGTTGTCCATAGATGCCTCCAAGGTCATGTGGCCACTGGCATGACTGCATGGACTGCTACCTTCCTGCTGAATTGGTACCTATTGATGTACTCATATTTTCGAACTGCTAGGTTAGCAGGAGCTAGGGCTAACAGCGGGAGCTCACCAGTCTCCTAGATTAGAACTGCCAGCCTTCAGGGCAGCAGTTTAGCAGCTCAAGGATTTAACCTATTGTACCACCCATGACCATTTCCGCTCAGCCAGGAAGCCTCCAAGTGGCCACAAGCAGGCCTCAGAGGAAGACAGCCACCAACTACTTCAGAACAAACTTTGCCAAGAAAAGCCTTTGATAAGTATGTCGGAAGGTCGCCAAAGATCGGGCACGACTTGAAGGCACACAACAACAATTGACATACTTATTGTTGTTGTGTGCCAGTTTCTGCTGTAGGGATCTGCAAGAGCCTTGGCCACCCAATGTCCTGCTCAGGTCTTACAAAATCAGGATTGCTGTGCCGCCTTTGATTGAGTCAATATGGTTAAGGGTTGGACTAAATGCCCCTTGGGTTCCCTTTCAGTTCTCAGGTTCTATGCTTCCCAAGTCCAAATGTGATTTACTTTCATCTTGCTTGTTACATAAAGGCCTGTTTTGTCCATCAGTTGGAATGGCAGGAATGGAGGCACCCTGTGTGCCTCTCTGCTCCTTTTCCTTGTTTGTTGCTCAACGGTGGGACTTGTGTGGACAGATTTGCAGGAGGCTTAAAGGGCCGGTGGCCTTTGCCTGACTCTGGAGTTACACCTCTGTGTTGCTCCCCCCTTGGCCTCACCTCTTAAGGTGAAATGAAGCTGTGTGCCTTGTCCGATTCCTCAGAAGCAGATCCTATCTCTTTTTCCTCTTGCTTGGGGCAGTCTTGATCCACGGCCGTCCTCCGGCCCACCATTCGTTGCAAGAGGAGAGGCTGACCTTGTCATCTCTGTTCCTTTGGTGTTTGTTTCCCTGCCTGGTGTGAATCATATCCTTTTTCTTCCTTTGAGCCAGCAGTTTCTGAACAATTGGATGTCTTAGGAAGATTGAAGAAACCATGTTGGGTGGGATCCAAGATGCCATGTGAGATGGGACCCCCCCAAAAACACCAAAGGCATGATGGTGGATGGGACCAAAATATGCAGTCTTGGGTGGGGCCCCAAAGACCATGTGGCATGGGACCCCAAAAGAACCTGTTAACATGATGGTGAACGGGGGCTCAGTATGCTGTGTTAGATGGGACACTAGAATGGCATGTTGAATGGGACCCAAAAACATAATGGTGGATGCTGACCCAAGATACCATGTTAGATGGGACCCCCCAAAGCACCATGATAAATAGAACCAAAAGATACAATGGTAGATGGGACTCCAAGGTGTCATGTTAGATGGAACCAATAAAACACAGTTGTAGATGGGACCCAAAGGTGCCATGTTAGATCGGATTCAAAGACATGATGACGAATTTCACCCCAAGATGCCATGTTGGATGGGACCCAAAAGTATAATGGTGGATGCTGACCCAAGACACCATGTTAGATGGGACCCTCAAAGCACCATGATAAATAGGACCAAAAGATACAATGGTAGATGGGATCCCAAGGTGCCATGTTAGATGGGACCCAAAGGTGCCATGTTGAATGGGACCCAAAGACATGATGGTGAATTTAGCTCCAAGATGCCATGTTGGATGGGACCCAAAAGTATAATGGTGGATGCTGACCCAAGACACCATGTTAGATGGGACCCCCAAAGCACCATGATAAATGGGACAAAAAATACAATGGTAGATGGTACCTCAAGGTGCCATGTTAGATGGGATCCCAAACTGCCATGTTGAATGGGACCCAAACACATGGTGGTGAATTTCGCTCCAAGATGCCATGTTGGATGGGACCAAATAGCACGATTTTGAATGGAACTAAAAGACACAAACATGGGTGCGACCCTGACGTCATGTTGGATGGGACCCAAAAACACCACCTTGCCTCTTCAGCATGGATTTCAGTTGGAAAGTAGCCTTTTTTCCAACTCCAGCCTTTGATGGTCCATCTGCCATACATCCCAGTTTGTTTCAGTGTACTCCAGTTTGCTTAGGACCAGATCACGGTGGATCTCAGTCCACTTGGCCACTGAGGCAGTGAATGTTTGGTGGGTTTTATCCTGGACTTGAAAGGAACTGACAATGAGGTGATGAATTCATCCCAGGCTTTACTTTTGAGGAACTGTCCCCTCTAGTAGATGCAGCACCATGGGTGGTTGAGTTGCATTCAAGTCAACCTGGACTTATGGCAGCCCTGCGAGTCCGCTATCAGAAACTCAAGACTTACCATTTTCTCTCTGAAATGAAGTCCTTCCTCTTTTCCTTGTACTTCTGAATTCCCTGAGTGTTCACATCTTTCCAACAAACCATGACATCTCATGAAAAGGCCAAGGTATGCTAGCCTCTCTTCAGTCATTTTGGAGAGAGTCCAGGCCTGCTTTGGTTCTGAGCCATTGGTTTGGTTTATGACATCCCTCTAAATGAGAGACCATAATCAGCATTTCTCAGGTCTTGCAAAGCTAGTGTAGATGGGGCTTCTTTGATGGACCTTGCGTGGCACCTTTCAAAGTTGATCTAAAATCCAGAGCAAATTCAATACTCCACTTGAAGTCACGTTCCAGCAAGTAAATTCAGATATGTGACTGTTTCCCCCTATTGTGACAACTAGTGCTTTTGTAAGGAAGATAGTATTTCAATTATGGATTAGGTGTGAAGGAAAGTGTTAAACCTGGTCCCAAGGTCCCAGTCCCATTGCTTTCCTGCTCTTCCTCAATGTTTTCAGCTACTTTTTCATGGAAAGGAGATTCCACCTGAAAACGAGGAAGAACTTCCTGACTGTGAGAGCTGTTCAGCAGTGGAACTCTCTGCCACTGAGTATGGTGGAGCCTCCTTCTATGAAGGCTTTTAAACAGAGGCTGGATGGCCATCTGTTCGGGGAGCTTTGAACGCGATTGTCCTGCTTCTTGGCAGAATAGGGTTGGACTGGATGGCGCATGAGGTCTCTTCCGACTCTAGGATGCTATGCTTTCTCCCATCCTAAAGCCATCTGCTCAATGTACTTAGTGTCCAGTGTGTTATCAGCTTTGGTATTGGCATTAATTGATCTCTGCATTATTTACCGAGAAAGGAGAACTCTCGGATGAAGTGCCTTCTCTCCTGCACTTCGTCTTCTGCCTTTTTGCCCTCTTTCCAAACAATTTGCTCTTTGCTTGGAGTGTCGCAATACTGTGCTTTTCTCTTTCCTTTTCTTTTCTTGTCTCAATTGCTCTGCCTGGCTGGCTGGCACGCTCCTGTTTCCGCAGGCTGTGTAAATCCTTTTGTGTGCATAATCCTTGGCCCGCAGGCACGAGAAAAGAGGAGTGATTGCACAATCCGACATTGTCACTTTTCCCCTTTTCATGAAAGCAGAAGGAAAGGGCTTAAGGCTTGCTGGGATCCCCACGGTGCCTTCATTTCTCCTGGAGTGACCAAAACACTTGGGGCTCCGGCTACGAAATGGGAGGGGAGAGAGGTCCCTGCGTCCAAGTTAAGCAACCCAAGCTCATTGCTTTTATGTCTTAATTCCTCCTTTGGTTTCCGTCTTGTTGCACCCAGTCAGTCCCTTTTGGCAAAAGCAAGCCTTCCCCCTCCTTGGCTCCTTTTGCTCTCTAATCCTTGTCCCAGGGCCGCCTTACCACCCACCTGCCTTGCGTCTCTTGCCAGGAGCTTCTTATCCGGACAGGATGTGATGATGGCGATGGCGGTGGGCACATTTTGCCTCCCGAAACGTGTGCCTTCCTGCAGATCCTTTGTTCTGAACACAACTGGTCTTGCGCCTCGGAGAAGAGGGCCTCATCCAAGCGGAACGGGGACACTGGATTCACATTTCAGCACACAAACTAGGCACCCAGATCCAAACCTACAATTGCAAGCGCATTGCCATTTTTTAAAATAAAAAAATCTAAATATGTTCATGGAATATGCAAGAGGCTATGCAAAAAAACAAGCCATGTGAAACAAATCCGGGAGTCTTATTGGACCACAAGCCAAACATGGAATACATGTATTACGATAACAGATTAGATAAAACAAGCAGAACCGTTGCTCAAATGGTTCATTGGAACTTATGCCACAAATACCACCTGCCTGCGACAAAGAACTAGTGCAGGGGTGCCCATTAGGTAGATCGCGATCTACTGGTAGATCTCGTAGGGCGTCCTGGTAGATCGCAGGCAGGGTGGGAGGAAGACTCAGTCTCGCCCCGCAGGCTCCCGATGCTGCCCAGGTGCAGAAGGAGGTTGGACTGGATGGCCCTTGGAGGTCTCCTCCTATTCTAGGAACCCATTGTTGTTATTATTATTATTATCAGAGGCTGAATGGCCATCTGTGAGGAATGCTTTCATTGTGTTTTTCCCTTATGGCAGAAGGAGGTTGGACTGGATGGCCCTTGGAGGTCTCCTTCTACTCTAGGAACCCATTGTTGTTATTATTATTATTATTATAAGAGGCTGAATGGCCATCTGTGAGGAATGCTTTGATTGTGTTTTTCCCTTATGGCAGAAGGAGGTTGGACTGGATGGCCCTTGGAGGTCTCCTTCTACTCTAGGAACCTAATGATGTTGTTGTTACAATTATTATTATTAGTAGTAGTAGTAGTAGTAGCAGCAGCAGAGGCTGAATGAATATTATCATCATCATGATTATTATGAATAAATTCAGGGGCTGATTACACTCACATTTAGTTGAATTGAGTCTTAAAATATATTATATGGCTCTCACTGAAATAAATTTCCAAATATTTTGCTTTTATGGCTCTCTGAGTAGTGGGGAGGGAGATTATTTTGACTTGGTTGTCTTATAAGTAGTTCGCATGCTGAAAAAGTGTGGGCACCCCTGAACTAGTGGGATCACAAGTCTGAAAAAGTTACAGAAAATGAACAGGTCAAACTACTCTAGGACTTCTTAAGACTGACAGAGTTTTGGAGCACAAGACTCCTGACCTCACAATCATGGAGGGAAAAACAAGTGTGGATTATCAATATTGCAATCCCAGGCAAGAGCAGGATTGAAGAGAAACAACTGGAAAAGCTGACACAATACGAGGATTTAAAGATCAAACTGTAAAGACTCTGGCAGAAGCCAGCCAAGGAGGTCCCAATGGTGATCGGCACTTCTTCCTCATGTTCAGGTGGAATCTCCTTTTCTGTATTTGGAATCCATTCTTCCATTGTGTCCTAGTCTCCAGGGCAGCAGAAAACAAGCTTGCTCCCTCCTCCCTTGGACCTCCCCTCACATATTTATACATCATGTCTCATCTCACCCTTCTCTGGTTGTGGGGGGTCGGGAGCAGGTTATGGTTTTGCCCTCCCTTCTGCTCGAGATCCCCGCGTACAACTGGTGGGCCACTGTGTGATACAGAATGCTGGACTAGATGGGCTGAGGTCCGATTCAGCATGGCTCTTCTTATGTTCTTATGTTCTCTTCTTCAGAGTAAACATATCCAGGTCTTTAAGCCGCTCCTCACAAGGCATGTTCTCTAGACCCTTGTTGCCCTCTTCCTCTGGACACCTTCCAGCTTAAAGTCAACATCTCCCTTCAGTCGTGGTGCCCATAATTGGACACAGTGTGATTGCAGGTGTGGTCTGACCAAGACAGAAGAGAAGGGGAGCATGATTCCCCTGGACCTGGGCACTAGATTCCTCTTGATTCAAGTCAAAATCCCATTGGCTTTTTTAGCTGCTCATGTTTAACTTGTTCCCCAGGAATGACGAGGGAGAGAAAGGAAACCGAAGGAAAGCCACCCAAACTGGGTTAAACAGCGGCTCTCGCCTGGGACTGATGCGGAAGGGAAAGGGAACCAAAGGAAAGCCATTCAAACTGGGTTAAACAGCGGCTCTTGCCCGGGACTGATGTAGGAGGGAAAGGGAATCGAAGGAAAGCCATCCAAACTGGATTAAACAGCGGCTCTCACCCAGGATTGACGCAGGAGGGAAAGGGAAACAAAGGAAAGCCATCCGAACTGGGTTAAAATGGGCTCTTGTCCGGGACTGACGCAGGACGGAAAGGAAATGAAGAGAATCCATCCACACTGGTTTGAAAAGCTGAATAATTTCCGACTCACTTATTGATTCGTAAGAGAAATGGCGAAAAAAACTTCGGAATGGCAAAGATACTTCCGGGTTTCCAAATCGCTTCGAAATCGCTTCAAAAAGGCATTTGATCCGAATTTATTCCGAATTACGAAGATTCCGACTGAACCTACCCATGCCTAATCTCTACCCTACACTTGAAGCCTATGTCAGGTGATGAACCCAGTAGGGTGCCGTTCCTTAAGTGGGTGGCTCCGTAGTATTTAGTGAATGTGATGAAGTGGCAGGAGTCTAGGATTCTATGAGCCTTTTGTGAAACTCTGCTGGGGTTTGGAAAGGTGTTTTGGTTCACCAGGCCGATTGAGGGATGAGAGAGGAGTCCCCAGTCTCTGCCGGCAGCTGAGGAAAGCAAAGGATGTGCCAATCCTGGACATTTCCCGCTTGCCTCCCCTTCTCACTCCCCCGCACCCCATTTAATTACAGATTGCCATCTCCCCAGGGCAGGTAGCTGTTTGCAAAGCCTTTGATGCTGTGCTATAAATAAGGCCCAGGTTGTGCAAACCAGGGAGGAAAAGATGCAAAATCTCATGGATGGAAATGTGGCCGCCTGCTGCAAGGCGTTTGGATTTGGTGGGTCTTTTCTGAGTTCATGTGCGATTGAAGAGGAATCATTCTTCTCACTTCATTTCATGGTTTCCGAAATGGGAAGAAGTAACCTCTTCCCAAGGGTTGTTGGGAGTCAAAGGGTGCATCCATATTATGGGATTAATTTTATTTATTATTTATTTGTTTGTTTGTTTGGACTTATCTGTCAGCACTCCCGTCCGGCTTGGGGCAACTCACAGCATTAAAAACATAGTTAAAACAGAACATATAAACAAAAATAAAATCAGAACAACAACACATCAGCCTTATATACAAGTGGCAGGGTTGTACAGTGTTCTTTATCCGCAATGGGATGCCTGCAGATTAGTGGCCAAATGCCTGCTGGAATAGCAAAGTCTTACAGGAAGGCCAGTAGACTAGGGAGGGCGCGGATATATGGAGGGAGGGAGTTCCATGGAGTTGGAGCGATGACACGGAAAGCTCTCCTCCTTGTTGAAGTCAGATGGAATCTCTTGCATCCCGGGATTTCTAAAAGGTTGTGAGACTCTGAACGCAGTGGTCTGGGGGGACAATACAGGGAGAGGCGGTCCCTTAAGTACACTGACCCCAGACCATTCAAGGCCTTGAAAGTGATCCGGAATTCTACAGGAAGCCAGTGCAGTTTGCGCAAGATGGGAGTGATGTGGGAGCATGTTGGCATACCCGCCAACAACCAGGCTGCAACGTTCTGCACCAGCTTAAGTTTCCGGATCACCGACAGAGGAAGGCCAATGTAGAGAGCGTTACAGTAGTCTAGTCTTGAGATGACCGTGGCTTGGACCACTGTAGCTAGGTCGTGGCGGGACAGGTAGGGGGCCAACTTCCTTGCCTGGCGAAAATGGAAAAACGGCGCTCTACTGACGGTGGAGATGTGTGTCTCCAGCAGTTTGACACCACTTTAAATGCCATGGCTCAGTGCTAGGGAATCATGAGATTTGTGGTTTCATCGTATGTTGGGTACACCTACACTGCAGAATAAATGCGAGGTGACAGCACTTTTAATTTTCATGGGTCAATGCTAGGGGATCATGGGAATTGTAGTTGGGTGAGGCACCAGCTCTTTTTAGTGGAAAAGGCTAAAGACCTTGTCAAACTGCAAATCAAGAGCCATTACAGTTGAAGTGGTGTCAACATTGCATTCATTCTGCAGTGTAGATGCATCCTAGGTTTCTGAAGGGATGAAAGGAGACAGAAATGTAGAAAGACACCTCTGCTTCCTCTTTTTACTTCAAGCTTTGGCACGCTTTCTATATACTGCAGATTCCTCAATGCATACAGAAACCAGAGCTTGGGGAAGTTACCTTTTTGGCCAAATGGAGGATTCTGGGAGTTGTACTCTTTAAAAAGACCGGTTCCCAAGGCATAGCCATGCGTATTGGGTGTAAGTTGGGAAAGGACTCCTCTTGCCCTTCCCCTTGGAGCTGCTATCTTACTCTTCTTTTCTTCCACTGTTTCTCTTTAGTACTCCACCGAACTGAAGAAGTTATATTGTCAGATTGCTAAAACTTGTCCGATCCAGATCAAGGTGATGACCCCTCCGCCACAGGGGGCCGTCATCCGCGCCATGCCTGTCTACAAGAAGGCCGAGCACGTCACTGAAGTGGTCAAGCGCTGCCCCAACCACGAACTCAGCCGGGAGTTCAATGAAGGTGAGTCGGAGCATCCAGGAGGTCCCTTTTTTCTACCTATGCGGTCCAAGGATGCACCTGCACTGTACAATTAATGCATTTCGACACTACTTTTATTGCCATGGGCACATGCCATGGAATCATGAAAGTTGTAGTTTTAGAAGGTCTTTTGCTTTCTCTGTCACAGTGCGGGTGCCTCCCCAAGCCATAACTTTAGGTTTCTATAGCATTGACCTTTAGCAGTAAAAGTGGTGCCAAACTGCATTAATTTGTCAATGTAGATGCTTCTTGAGTTCAGTTTCTAGACTTTGCTCCTTCCTTTTTTTTCTCCTTCCTTCCTTCCTTCCTTCCTTCCTTCCTTCCTTCCTTCCTTCCTTCCTTCCTTCCTTCCTTCCTATTTTCACCTTCCTTTGCCTTTCTTTCTTTCTTTCTTTCGTTTTTCTTTCTTTCTCCTTCCTTCCTTCTTTCCCCTTCCTTTTCCTTCCTTCCTTCATTCTCTTTCCTTCTTATTTTCTCCTTCCTTCCTTTTCCTTCCTTCTTAATTTCTCCTTTCCTCCTTCCTTCCAGTCTTTCTTCTTATTTCACCTCCCTCTTTTCTCTTTCTTTCTTTCTTTCTTTCTTTCTTCCTTCCTTCCTTCCTTCCTTCCTTGTTTCCTTGTTTCCCCTTCCTTCCTTTTCCTTCCTTCTTATTTTCTCATTTCTTCCTTCCTACCTACCTTTCTTCTTATTTCCCCTTCCTTCCTCCCTGCTTTCTCCTTCCTCCCTGCTTTCCTTTTTTATTTTCCCCTCCCTCTTTTCTTCTTCCTTCTTCCCTCCCTCCCTCATTTCTTTTTCTCCCTCTTTCCTTCTTATTTCCCTTCCCTCCCTCCCTTTCTTCCCCTGAGTTGATACTTAATATCAACATTATGACCCTTATAGCCACACGATATGTTCTGAATACAATATGGAGGAAAGAAACCATGGATAATAGTGAAATGAATGTTGAAGTGAATGACTTTGATCAGAAGTAAACATATAATCTATGTTGAACTGTGCAATGCAAATGCCTAGGAGTTTCCATGGAGTTGCATGAAAGTTACCATAGACCCATAATGGAAGACACAGTGCCACCTTGGAAGTTCTTAGAGTTCTGCTGTAAGACCTATCCAATTCCTAGAGAGAATAGGTATCATTACAGTAAAGCCTGCATTTTGGCAAGGCCCCCATAAAAGTGAAATAAAAGTGAACATAAGTTGCTGATAGAAAATGCTTGGCCGTTGCTCTTTTAGTCCATGTACAATATCAACATGGATGTGAAAGTTTTATTCATTGTAATTTATGGATGATGAGCTTTATTACTTTGTAACTTGGCCAGACGAATCTTGATGTAGGTCTCAACGCTTGGAAGTCAACTCGCCTGAATGATCTTGCATGAGTCTGTGGTTTGGACCGGCTTCCCTTGGTCCCTTTGGCGAAAAGGCTGGTCCTTCACCTGACCTCATTGACCTTTCCCTCTTGCCCTTTTGCAGGTCAGATTGCGCCCCCAAGCCATCTCATCAGAGTCGAGGGCAACAGCCATGCCCAGTACGTGGAAGACCCCATCACTGGGAGGCAGAGCGTCCTGGTGCCCTATGAGCCCCCCCAGGTGAGCTTTGGGAGGTCTTCTTCAATGCAGAGTGCTCCATTCTCATAGTATCATAGAACTAGCCATGCAGAAAGACACAATCCGAGTTGTGTCTTTCCGCAGTTGTGTCAATCTGGCCCCTGCCCAGTAACCTCCAGACTCCATTGAACTCCAAGGCAACAGCATATTCCTCTGTCCAACAGCTCTGGCCTCCAGGAAGGCTTTCCAAATGTTTACATGACATCTCTTTTCCGGGGGTCTTGTATCCATTGCCCAATGTTTCTCCTCTAGAGTGCTGCTTCTTAAACTGTGCCCCCCCCCCCGGCTCCAAATTAGGGGTCCCGTTTACTCAAGGTTTGCCAGAGTGCATTTGACATTGCTGAGCGACTCGGAGTTCAACCAAGGCAATAATTCCATTTTTTTGGTGTGTCCTTCAGGTTGGCACGGAATTTACTACCGTGTTATATAATTTTATGTGCAACAGCAGCTGCGTTGGGGGCATGAACCGCCGTCCGATCCTTATCATCGTGACACTTGAAACAAGAGAGTAAGTAATGCCGGCGCGGAAGGGCAGTGTTGCAAGTGGCAACCTACTTCAGTTGTGGAGGTCTTATAATAAGACCGTGAGCCCTTCACTTGGTTCAGGTGTCTTCTGCAATCCATGTCCATATAGTTCTCAAGCCACAGCTAGGAAATAGTACTTTCACGAGTTATCAGGCAATTCCTTTTTGCATGAGGATGAACTCTCCAGTCTGCCTGCAACTTAATCTCCTTTCAAGGACCATGTTTGCTGGTTTGGGGATCCCCGTTCCATGGGTTGGATTTGCACTGAGGAATGTGAATCTGCTCTTGTGCAAGAATGAAATACAGTGTTGCCTCGCTGTTCCACAATTAGCTTCCCACGGACCCGCTGTTTTGCGGTTAGGGTTTAGAATTTGAAACCCTAACCGCGAAACAGCGAGTCTGCAGGCTCCGTGGCTGCCAGGGTGAGGTGAGGAAGCCGGCCCTGGCTGATCCAGGGGTGGGGCCTGCTGCTGGTTGAATCGGTTAGTCTCCCGCTGCTTGGTTAGCTGGCCATGCTGCTTGCAGGGGGCTTCTTCTTCCCAGAAGGCCCCTGGGCAACTGACAGCAGGCTCCACCCGGCCCATGGATTGGCCAGGGCCGGTTTCCCTACCTCGTCCCAGCAGCCACGAAGCCCTGCGGAAATCCAGGGCAGCCCTGCAAAGGCTGCTGGGGTGAGGTGGGGAAGCCAGCCCTGGACAATCCAGGGACGAGGCAGAACCTGTTGCCAGTTGGCCAACTACCCAAGCGGCGGAAAACTTCCCACTAAGCAGGGGGCTTCTGGGAAGAAGAAGCCCCCTGCAAGCAGCATGGCCAGTGGGAGGGTTCCCACCGCCGCAACGCCCCTTGCCTGGTAAGTCAAGCAAGGCATTTCTGATTTTAAATACTGCAAATATATATAGTGTCCTTACTTCATGGATTTTCATTTATCGCGGGTGCTTCTGGAATGTGACACCTGTGATAAGTGAGGGAACACTGTATTTCCAAATTGTTCTCCTTGCTGGGTGATTTTTATTTCAATTGGGGAGCTAATGGACCTCTGCCTTTGCTCTCCTGCAGCGGACAAGTCCTGGGCCGCCGGTGCTTTGAGGCTCGGATCTGTGCCTGCCCCGGAAGGGACCGGAAGGCCGATGAAGACAGCATCCGGAAGCAGCAAGTCTCCGACGGCACAAAGAACGGTGACGGTACGAAGCGCCGTAAGTAGTTGGGTGCAGGTGCCCTGCAGAGCTAGAACAAACAAGCATTGTGTTATTCATGGCCATCCTCATCCCACTTTAGCTGCCATGGCTCTATGCTATTGGATCCTGGGAGTTGTAGATTGGTGAAAAACAAGCCCTCTTGGGCAGAGAAGAATAAAGGCCTCATCAGAAAGGATCAATGTAATTATTTATGTCCTATCCTTTCCCCCAAACTGGGGCTTGAAGATGGCTTACCAGTTAAAACCAAAACAGTATATACTATGACCCTGCAAGATCTTTGGCTGATACATTTTGGAGACGTGAAACCACAAATAATAGCAGACCCTACTGACATAAACCCTACTGACATGAACCATTTCTGGCAGAAGGGTATTGTAGGATTATGCTGAAGGACCTAGACAATACCTAGCATTTCTAGGTCCTGCAGTACGATCCTATGGCCACACTCCAGCAAAAGAAAACCTAAACCTATCACTGGAGGATCTAGACCAGGCATGGCCCAACTTTGGCCCTCCAGGTATTTTGGACTTCAACTCCCACAATTCTTAGCAGCCTACTGGCTGTTTAAGAAGGAAGATCCAGAAATCTCTAGTAAGAACACCTCTCTTGGGATTATGTATTTATTTACTTCAAACCTTTCTCTCCCTTCCTTCTCAACCCCACGAGGGGAGACTTACAACGGGCAGCCATTAGATGCCAACAACAACAAACATTCACACTACAAAGCAAATTAACATTAAATAGACAATTAATTATAAATACACCTTAAAGTGTCAGAACTTTAAAATATTAAAACATAGCCAAGCCCAATCTCAAATTCATGTCAGAGTCAAAAGTTCCAGTCCGAGGTCTGTCTCTTATCCATTTCCATGAGTCATTGCAATTACTGTTCAGCCAGCTGCCCAAATGCTTGGCCCCAAAGCCATGATTTGACCTTTTTTTCTAAAGGAAAGGAGAGAGGGTGTCACCCTCATTTCACTGGGGAGTGAGTGTGTCCATAGATGGGGGCCACCACCAAGAAGTCCCTGTCTCTCATCCCGGCCAACCACGCTTATAAAACATTTGCTTACAAACCTGCCTATCTTCATGATCACATCTTCCCCTACCAACCAGTGTGTGCCCTGAGATCATCTGGGGAGGCTCTGCTCTCTCTTCCACCGCTGTCCCAAGAGTAGTTGGTGGGGATGAGGGAGAGGGCCTTCTTAGTGGTGGCCCCCCGACTTTGGAACTCCCTCCCTCGGGAGATCAGACAGGCTCCCACCTTGCCCTCGTTTTGGAGAGAATTAAAAACCTGGATGTTCCATTGTGCTTTTGATCAGGCAGTTCACCGGAAAACTATCCTGTCCCTGCTTAAGTTCTGCACTTTATTTCGGCCCTCTTCGTGGCTAACTCAAGACTTTCAGTGATATAAAGTAGACCCGCACACACGCACATTGTTAGTACAATAAGGCAGCCTGATAAAGTGAGTACACAACAATTAAACCGCTATGGTACATTCATAGGATGGGGATAATAAGGGCAAAAGTCCAGGATGATACGAAATTCAGTGTAACTCACGACAGGGAAGTCCAGGGATGAAAGCGGGGCTTAGCGTGATGTGAAGGGGCAAAGGACGAAGCCGGGCCGGAACACTGGAGGCACGTCACAAGGGCGCGCTGAAGGCGTCACAGGGAAGCGACTGGCAGCGCTGTGAGCAGCGTCATCCGGGGGCGCGAACAGCCTGAAGTAAACAATGAGGTAATCTATCAGCGACTGGGTCCGCAGGAAAAATATGCAAGGGGAAATGAGAACAATTGAAGGAGAGCCGGGACCTTGCCGAACGGCTTGGAAATCCTTGGAGGCGCCAACAAATATTCGCCGTTTTCGTGCCTGAACGGGCACTTCTTCTGGGCGCGTCACTGAGTCATTTAAATCTGTATATACAGAAAATCAACATAAAAGTACAGGCCATTGTGGCGGTTCAAAACTAGCCTAGTTGCAATATATCAATACATTATAAACAGCATCAATAGCACATCTATGTACATACCAAGGTGATCTCTACTGGTTGCATCAAAGATTTGGAATCCAAAGGGCTGGATACAGCACAGGAGCATGGGACAGCTAGCAGTTAAATAACCCTGAGACAGGTGTGGGCTATAATAGGAGTTGTTGAATGGATAAGGGCTCATTTAGGCCAGATGAAGTTTCACTATTTAAAAGTAAATTCCACTTTTTTTCTGCTCTAAAAAAAAACCAATGCGTGTGTGCTAACAATGCGTGTGTGCGGGTCTACTTTATATCACTGTTGATTCATTATTGTTTATATTGTATAATGATAAATGGCATTGTGATTGATTACTACCATCTGTGAGCTTCCTTTGCGCCATCCCCTTGGTTCCCCTTTGCTTGCTTGTGCTTGTTAGCCTACCCCTCCCTCATTGACTAACTCAAGACTTTCGCCAATTTTATTCCCTAGCCCATGTTTATTCGATTTTTTACACTTTCCATTGGCTCCTTTTAGGAATTATTTTGCACTCATTCAGCCTGAACTCAACTATGACCTTTATTTATTTATTTATACATATTAAAATACATAAAAACTTAACATAAAACCACGTTGCCATTAAAACAATTCCACTCAATCTGTAAACGTGGTCATACACTCAGACAATAGCCAATCTCAGCCTATTCTGGGAAGGCTTGGTTCCACATCCAGGTCTTCACCAGCCTCCTGTTTTCTGAGTGTTTTGAGAAGTCGGAGAAGCAGAGAGATAAGGACCCTGCCCAGTGGCACCACGAAGGGTGGAGGACGCAGGAAGCTGGACTGGAAGGAGAGCCTTCTCAGAAAGCCATTGCCCACCTTGGGAGGAAGGACGGCAAGGCCGGAAAGGCTGGGAAGAGGCTGGAGGCACGGAGTTCGGGGCTTCAACGGGCCCCTGAATAAAATCACTAAACTCATCTTCAAGAAAGGCAGAGGTTTGGGAGACAGACACAGTAGAATGGGATGGTGTGGGGTGATCTGCATTTTTAGGATGCGATGTTGGCATGGGGTGGAGCTTAGCACCTCTGGAAAAACCATCCAGGTTCCCTTTATCTCAGCCATATCTTTTTACGGTGCTGTTTATGATTGTGTTATGTTTTAGTATTTCTGTTGATTGATTTTAACTGTGTTTCTGATTTTATCTGTAGTTTTTGGGCTTGTCCCTTTGTAAGCCGATCCAAGTCCCCTTGGGGAGATGGTGGCGGGCTATAAAAATAAAGTTGTTGTTGTTGTTGATGTTATAGGTTCTCTAATGCAATTCTGTGCCCAGAATCTTGCAGATGTTGATGATTGAGTTGTACTGGAAGACCTATTATTAGTATTTTATTATTATTTATTTCAGCTTACTAGACCTCTCACTCCGACGCTCAGAGCGGTTTACAGCAATAAAATAACCAATTAAAACGTTAAAATCAATTCCACCCCACCCCCCAGAAACTGTATCAAGACAGCAGTGGTGTAGCGGCAGTGATGCGGCGGGTGGCAGGTTATGTCCTCCACCCTTCGTGGTGCCTAGACATTCCAAGGAAGAAAGAAGCCATTTCTTTATTATTGCCCCCCACTCCATTTCCCTGTGCCCTCTCCCCAGAGAATAGGGAGAGCTAGCTGCAATGTGCAAATGAAAATAATACAATTAAAAAGAGCATAGTACTCCATTAATCACAGTTCCTTTTTTTCTCCCCATTTCAGCTTTCCGGCAGAGCACCCATGGCATCCAGATGACCTCCGTCAAAAAGCGACGCACTCCAGACGATGAGCTCTTATACCTGCCGGTAAGCATACCTTTTCCATTCACGGCTCTTTAGCGTCACCTTTAGCATCACCTGTGTAAACCCTTTTAATTCTGGACTACCTACAAATCTGATCCTACCTAGATGGATTCTCTCCCCTCTCCCCCCCCCCCCATCCTGTATATGGATCAAGCATGAGCAAACTTCAGCCCTCAAGGTGTTTTGGCCTTCAATTCTCACAACTTCTAACAACCTACCAGCTGCTAGGAATAGTGAGAGTTGAAGTCCAAAACACCTGGAGGGCCATGTTTGATTTATTAGTTTTAATTCAGCTGTGAAGTCTGTGATATTGTTGCCATTGTTAATTGCAGTAGATCCCAGGTCTCTCTTGTTGAAAAAATGTCTTATTTTCCCTCCTTTCTGTGCAGGTTCGGGGCCGGGAGACATACGAGATGCTGCTGAAGATCAAGGAGTCCCTGGAGCTAATGCAGTACCTCCCGCAGCACACGATCGAGACCTACAGGCAGCAGCAGCAACAGCAACAACAGCACCAGCATTTACTGCAGAAACAGTGAGTGGAGGGGACCGAGGGGGTCTAGGGACTGGGAATTAGGGAGAGGGGGCACTCGCACTCAAGAGAGGGCCTGGTTGGAACCAGATTCAATGCATGAACCGATCCTCTGTTGTAGCATGGTATGAACTACATTCCTTGGGCTTCAGGGAATTGTGCATGGTCTGCGTATGATGTGTCTTTGTGTGATGGATCAGAGTATATTTGGAGGGAGTCCAGGGATTGGGAATTGGGGTGGGGGGTACTCGCACTCAAGAAGGGACTGGATCATAATCCGGATTCAATGCACGGACTGACTCTCCATTGTGGCATGGTCTGAACCATGTTCTTTGAACTTCAGTGAATTGTGTATTGTCTGCGTATGATGTGTCTTTGTGTGATGGATCAGCATATATTTAGAGGAAGTTCAAGGATTGTGAGTTGGGGTGGGGGGTATTCGCACTCAAGAAAGGACCGGATCAGAATCCGGATTCAATGCACGGACTGACTCTCCATTGTGGCATGGTCTGAACCATGTTCCTTCAACTTCTGTGAATTGTGCATGGTTTGTGCATTATGTGTTTGCATGTTGTGGACCAGCATATATTATTTGCAACCAACAGTATTTATAGAGTTTGAATGGACCACAACATGAGCGAGGAACTACAGGTCCATGATCCACAAAGGCTGTTGTTAGGCAAAGTGTGTCGGGGCAAAAACGAAACACTGGCCAGGTAGGTATGTAATTCGTTCTCTCACATCCTCTCTGTGCTGCGCATGAGACTTATTGTCTCAGGGCAAGCAATTAAATTAAACCAAAACAAAACACAGAGTCTTTATCAGTAGTTAGCAGAGATTTACAGCACAGCCTCTGACCTTGTTTGCCGTTTACTGCTTTAACAAGACACTTGAGCTCTGGCTTTCATCCAAACTCTTTTGAAGGCTTTTATCTTCACTCATTGCTTTTGTACAACTATTTACACCTCAGTATATACAAAGATATACTCACAGCAACAGTATAGTGACAATACAACGAGAAGCGATGACCATGGCAAGACACAAACATGGCAAGAGATCATCATAGTGAGAGAGTGTGCACATGCCTGCTGCTTACTTTTATGCCCATAAGCTTTTTATCATCACACAGGGACAACAGGAAATGACACAATTCCACATGCCTGTCACGTGGTCATGACTCCACTCCTTTTACTGTCCCTCTAGTTTCACATCACCATTTATTTAACCCTTCAGTGGAATGTGCTGTGACCACATGTCTATTAGAACTGTATTTTCCTAACAGTAATGCCCAATGGAGTTAACAGACAATGCATTTGTATCTAACAGAGCATTATCTACCACACAAAGTGACCCTCTGTGATGATGCTGGGGAGGAAAGGTGACATGTGTATAATGGGAAGGGAGTGAGAAAGGAAGGGAAGAAAGCAACAAAGAAAGAGAAAAGGAAAGGAAAGGAAAAGAAAGGAGAAGGAAGTCAAGGCGGGAGAGGGAATAAAGGAAAAGGATGTAAGGAGGAAGGAAAGGAAAGGGGAGAAGGGAGAAAGCAGGTGGCGGCCGTCCCAATGACATCTGGACAACATTAAGTATAACCTTATATTTCCTGCTTGAAAATAAGCAAAAGGCTATCAGTGCTTTTCTTCTTTTGGGGCTGTGTGTAAAGAGACCCTCGTAATTTCAGCAGAGGTTGGCAAACCACCAAGGAACGACGGGAGGGCATTGCATGGGAGCCTTTCTCTTTGGCCGTGGCGTGGCGCAAAATCCATTGGATAGAAATCCAGTTCTGCATCTAATATGGATTCCTGGGATAGGCAGCATTCTTCTTGACACACGAGGCATTCAGCCTTCCTGCTGAGTGTACAGCGGGGCATAGAAGTTTACACCAGGTATTTACCTTAAGTGTTGCAGATATAGGTACCCCTTTTTGCTTATTGGGAACTTAAATGGCTGGAATGCAGCATTTTGCAAAAGAAGAACATTTGAAAAATATCCGGCAAACAATGCTCAGAGTGCTGAGAAACTCGTATCAAGAAGAATAGTGGATTGAAACAAATATTTCAAGTTTATTCTCTGCAGAAATTCACACAAGGTTTGTTTGGGACAGAAAACAATATTTCCTGTGCAGAGAATAACGGTTAATTAGCTATGCAGAAAAAGCTGTTTTCTTCCCAAAACAACCACGTGCAAATTTTGCGCAAAACAAGTCCTGAATTGCGAATAGCGTTGTTCAAAAAGTTTAGTTTTCCAGAAACTTTCTCAAAGTAGGAAGAAAACTGGTAAAACTACTCAAGACTTGCTTTGAGAAGAAACATAGTGAAGAAGTGCCACCCTCCTATAAACCCAACCAGTTGCGGTCATCCATTGCATAAAGTCAGGTTTGGTATTTTTGGTGATAAAGAAAATGTAAGAGCAGCTGGATTTTCAAAGGTGAAAGCTGATTTGTGCTAAGGGTGCATCTCTAGACTGTAGAATTAATGTGGTTCGATGCCACTTTAATGGTCATGGCTCAATGTTATGAGATTGTGGGAAAGGGGTTTTACTGGGTTTTTAGTCTTCTCTGCTAAAGAGTCCTGAGACGTCGTCAAACTGCAAATTCCACTATATCAAACCATGGACCTATAGCAGCTAGTAGGGGTGGATATCTCCAATTTAAATACTTTGAAACCCGTTAATATTTCATATTTGAAATTATTTTGACCCTATATCGACCCTCGTCGTCCAACCTGGAAGTGATCTTTCTAAATCGAAACTGGGTCAGCCATTTACGTAAAGGGCACGTTATTAGGTCGTTTCCACCCTTTCTTACCTTTAACCCGCCTTTGGTTGTCAGCTGGCGAGAGGGGAGTGGAAGGCAGCATCTCCTCTCGCCAGATGACACCCAAACACAGGTTAAAGATAACCCCCATCTGACACGCAGATTAAAGGTTACTGGGCTGGCAGAGGGGAAGGGAGGTGCCTCCCTTTGCCCCTGCCAGCTCAGAATCCAACCCGGGAGGAGTGGAGTGCTTGCTCTCCCTTCTTCTCTCCCTGCCCCCCCCCCAGTTTAGATGCATCGCGCATTATATATAATGTGTGATGCTTCTGAGCTCAGGGGGCAGGGAGGGAGGAGTGGTGTGCTTGCTCTCCCTTCTTCCCTCCCTGCCCCCCCCCCCCCAGCTGAGAGGCATCGTGCATTAAATATAATCCAAGATGCTTCTGACCTGGTGGGGAGGGAGGGAAGAGTGGAGACCAAAAATAGTAATTACTATTTATTAGTAATTACGTTTCAATTATGAAATTTATTTAAAATTTTTCGGAATAATTTCTATAACGATCCAGGAAGGGAAATCCCCCCCCCCCACGAGTTTAGAATCAATTTTTTTATGGATCAACCACCCCTAGCAGCGAAAGCAGTCTCAAACAGCATTAATTCTACAATGTAGATGTAACCCTTGCCTGATATAGTCAATGCATGCTTCCATGCACCATGCAGTATTAAGGGTGCAATCCTGTATCCAAATTCCTGGAGATTTGCCCCATTGAATGCACCATGGAATCTTAAGTGTGCGATCCTGTACCCAGATTCCTGGGGATTTGCCCCATTGAATGGGCTGGGTTGCACTGTAAGTGTGCTCCGCATGCCACACAATTTTCTCTTCCAAACGTTGGCTGCTGGGCGCTGGCATTTGTGTCACGGCAAGTGTCATGGCTTTGAGACATTCATTCTGAAGAGGAGAGATGCTGCCTGCCCTCGGACCTGGAACGTTTTGCATGCGAAGCATGTGCCCCGCTATGCGCCCTGGAGCCCTGTCGACAAGACTCACACTTTGTAAAACGATCGTTTGTAACAAGAAGCTCGAGCCGCCCTCCAGATCTGCTTGTATTGCTTTTTTCCCTCTCTTGTTGCTATTTGGTTTTAGTTCCTTTGGTCTGCCTCATCCAATGGTTTGCTTTCTTTTTTTCCCTCCACTCAAGTACCTTCAGGATCACAAGGGGACTTTTCGGAGTCCAAGTTTCCCAGCATTGATCCACACCGTATTATTTAATTGTTTATTACATTTTAATATTGCACGTTCTAAAACTACAGCCAAAGTGTAGTGTTGTTAGCCACTTTAAGTCCCCACAGGGAGAAAGGCTGCGTATAAATAAAGACAACAACATCAACAATAACACCAACAACAACTTTCAAACTCCCAATTCCAATAAAATGAAGAGGATCACCCCAAAATGCTCCAGCTCCCTTTTAAAAATTATGTTCACTTTCTCACTATACTTCTCTCTAACCCCCACCCCCTTTTTTTCTACCCACTCCCACACCCAACCCTCCCCGCCTCTCCCATACTCTATTCCATCCACATTTCTCCCCCGCTGCTCCCCAACTTTGTTCACTGCTTTTATATATATATATTTGAAAAATACATTCTTTAATAAAGATATTTTTAAAAAAATTATGTTCACTCTAAAATGGCTGAAACCATGTACAAAAGCCCTGCAAACATGGTGTTTACACTTGCCACCCAAACACCCCTAAACTCCATTTCAAATCCCCCAAATTAGACAGAAAGTTTCAAAAACAGACAAGTGATTTTACTGACCTATAAGTTTAATGCTATTTAATTTTTTCTAGCTTGTAGATCTTAAATTGCATTATTTTTCTATGTTTCAATCAGTTGTTGTTATCATGATGATGATGAGTTATGTTTACCCTGTCTTGCTCCCCTTAGGGTTGCAAGGTGGCTAACAATATTTATTTATTATTGATTTATTTTAAATATTTATTAGGGCTGGTTGATAAAAAAAATTGGTTCAAAACTCGTTTCGGATGTAGGGGGCGCTGGCACTTCGAATATGATTGACTTCCGAAAATTTCTGGAAGAAATTCAAAATTAATTCATAAAAATTCCAAAATTTCAGAATGGCTTAGTTAATGGTGCAGGTTTCCCCCAGTTCTCATGAGGAGGGATGTTATCCCGCGTCCAATCTGAGTTAAACGCGCAGATTGGATGTAGGGTAGCATCCCCCTGCATGAGAACTGGGGGAAATGCGGGTTTCCTCCAGATCTCATGAGGAGGGATGTTATCTCGCATCCAATCTGCAGCCAATGAGGGGAATTCAACTCTAGAAGGGTGGAAATCTGATCCAAACCCTTTTCGAAAATGGCGGTCACGGCTTCAAATATGCAAATTCACTTCCTGGTTGCTTAAAGCGCTTCAAAAATGCTTCAAAAGTAAATTAGAAACTAATTTAATACGACTTTCATAGCGATACAAAAAACCTAACCAAGCCTAGTATTGATATACTGCTTTTCTCACCCCTGGGGGGATTCAAAGCGTTTTACAAAAAATAAGGGCAACATTCAATGCCTTACACCAGTGATTTTCAACCTTTTTTGAGCCACGGCACATTTTTTACAAAATCCTGGGGCACACCACCAACCAAAATGACACTCTAACACAGTAATACATATAGTTAATATGTTTTTAATGTATTTATACACTCACTTAGTGTGAAACCTGGGCCTGTTTCAATGAACACAAAATAGAGATCCTGGCATTTTCCCTTCTCCATCACTGTCACTCGCTTGTCTTGCTGTGCTCCCAAATTGCCACTGTCACTTGACGCGCAGCTGCAGCACTAACTCTAACTTTGTTTACTTATTTGCATCTGAGCGAATCCAAGATGGTGCGACCATAGCACTCTCGCGTCACTTCTTAGGTGACATGAGAGTGTTATGGTTCCATTTCTTAAAGGGACAGATGTGCCTTATAGTTTATATATGAATGAAGTTTGAAAATAATTTCCCATGGCACACCTGATGATCTCTCACGGCACACTAGTTGAAAATCACTGCCTTACACACATAAACCTATTCAAATATCAAACAGCATATAACTAAGCATAAAAGCAATAGCATAGCACAGGGCTGTCCAACTGGCGGCCCGGGGGCCGTATACGGCCCCCAGCCCCTTCCCTACGGCCCCCTAAGCTTTTTTTAAAAAAAAATAAAAATGAAAAATAAAATAAATAATAAAAATTAAAAAAAATACCTACTTCTGGGTTCGGAGCAATTATCGCGAGAATACGCAATCCACATGGGATTTCGCTGTCAACGCGAGATCATGCCGGCGTTGACCGCGAAATCCCGTGTGGATTGTGTATTCTCGCGATACTCTTCGGCTACTCTACTACTGGATCGCTGAGGCCCACAGACACGATTAGGACCTTCTTCGACTCAGTCGGCCGTCGCCTCTCTCGTCGTCCGGGTACTCCTGGATCCTGCGCGTTTGGAAAAGTTAGGCCGAAGCAGAGGGCTCCTCAGGGGGCTCCTCATTCCCTCCCCCCATCTCCCCTCATGTATTAAATATAAAATTAAATATATTTAAAGATGAAATAAGGGGAGATGGGATACATTAAAATAAGGGGGGAGGGGAGGATGGAATTAAATATATTTAATATTAAATACAAATAAGGGGAGAGGGGAGAGGGCGGAGCCAGGGTGGGGGCGGAGCTGGGGTGGGGGCAGACCCTACGGCCCCCCAGGTCATCAGTGACCGGAATTCAGGCCCCTGGGCCGGTAGAAGTTGGACAGCCCTGGCATAGCACAACCCAATAGAAATAAAAAATAAGGCAAATACAAACATTAAAAACAGTTAACGTATCCCAAAATTTTCACATCATCATCATCATCATCTGTGGCTCATGGCAAAGTCAAAAAATCGGACCCTATAACATAGGCATTGGCCAACTTGGAACCTCAAGTTGTTTTGAACTCCAACGGGCTGTTAAGAAAGGTGAGAGCTAGAGTCTGGAGGGCTGAAGTTGGCCCATGCCTTCTTTAGATCGATGACTTCCCATTGAATTCGGCAGAGCGAGAACCTTTCTAGCCGTGGGTTTTTGAAGTCAACGGGGCTGAAGCTGGCAAGAGCTTCTGCCTCTGGAGCCCATCCCAGCCCTGCGGGGCGTCAGCAGCCTTCCCGGCTTGCTTTCATATCCAGCCAAGCTTTCCCTTTGCTGAGTTTCAATCCATTAAGGGCAGTTTCAGCCCTTGGTGCAATCCTTGACACAGAGGTTAGCTTTTCCCCCTTACAGCTTTGGAAGGCTTTTGAGTAGTAATTAGAGTAATGATCATTACTACTACCTTATTTATTTACATCCAGCCTTTTCCCCAGGCTGGGATTCAAGAAGGCTTGCAACATACCCAGCACTATTTACTTATTTACATCATTTTTACCCCGCTCCTCTCACCCCCGTAAGGGGACTCTGCAACACGAAACCATCCAACCAACCAAGATTCATACATACATTGACTTTTACAGAGAGAGATAAACATTGCTTCAGTTGCATTGCACTATGCAACACAGTTTTTGTTCGTGCGTCATAAGTGTCATTACCTAATTGGGTCTATTTTTTTTAATAGACAAAGTTTATTAAACTGCAAAAACTTAATAATAATAAATAATATAACTTTATTTATACCCCGCCAGCATCTCCCCGAAGGGACTCGGGGCGGCGTACATGAGGCCAAGCTCGTCAAATACAAATACAATAGTGCATCAACAAAACAAGCAAGCAAAAAGCAATATAAACAATATAACTAAACATAAAGCAATAACACAAAAGAGATTTTAAAACATTATGGCAGGGCCAAATGTAATAAATTAAAAATTGTTTAAAATAATAATAATAATAATAATATTTATTTGGACCCCGCTACCATCTCCCCAATGGGGACTCGGGGCGGCTTACATGAGGCTGAGCCCAACAACACAACAACAAAGTAAATAATAATAATGATACACTTCATTTATATTCCGCTCTTCTCACCCCAAAGGGGACTCAGATCGGATTACAGGTACACATACTTAGTAGACAATCTCTGCCGTTTCCACATACAGAACATATAGATGAACAGAGGCAAACTCTGGCCACCAGGGGGAGCTGACGCACTCCTCTTCTCTCAGCATTCCCAGCGTCCCTTGTTGTTCCTTCCACATTCCTCAGCGTTCCTGGAGTTCTTTAATGGCCTCATAATTCAGTCAAAATTTGCCTCCCCACTTAATGTGGTACCTTTATCTCCTACTTGACCGATGCAACTGTCTTTCAGGCTGCAAAGGTCGACAGCAGGCTACACTTAAAGGTCGAGCAACCACCTCGACCCGGGCAGGCCTCGAACTCATGACCTAATGGTCAGACAATCTTATGCAGCTGACACTTAGCCAGCTGCGCCAAATTGTTTATAATAGGATTTGATCATCTGTGGATTTCAGTATCCATGGGGATCCAGTGGATACCAAGCATCTACTATGTTGCCTCATGTTTGGATCCATCCCACTTTGCTCCCTGAATCCAGTAGCACAAAAGGCAATGGATGGATTAGAGTGGACCCTTGGGATCGTGAAGGTACTCCTCACACAGCACCTGTTGCTCCTCCTCCTCTCCAGCTTTGGTTCTTCACCTTCTCTCCTTTTTTCTTTCTCTCTTTCTTCCTCTCTTTCGTGTCCTCTTCTGCAGCCTCCTCTCTGCCTGCCTCAGGGGTGAGCTGTCAGGAATGCGGAGAGAGACACCCCCCAAGAAATGACGCTGGGCTCAAACATTCCTGGCCCCCAAAAATCCCCTTCCGCCAACTCACAAAACCAGCTGGAAGGGCGAGAAGTTCTTGTTTGGCTCCAAGATCGTAAAAATAACCCAGAAGGTGCACAGAGAAGGGGTGCAGCTGGGCCAAATAGCTTTCAGCTGACTTGGAAGGACAAGGAGTGGAGCTTTTTCCAAGAACCGAACACTACCGTCCTTCAGTAGCTACATAGCGTTGGTGAAGTCTGGAACCACCACAAAGCGCCTTCTCCTCTGTCAAATACTTTGCTTTCTTTTCCTCTTGTTTTCATCTGCAAAGAACTGTCAGATGTTTCCTCTGAGCCGGTCTCAGTTCTTCTGCGAGATGCACGTTTCCCTGTCGAGGCAGAAATGCTGGATTTGCTTGTGTTGTAAACCTGCAATGGCTTTTGAATGCTGGTCAGAGACTAGTACGGTGTACAGAATAGAGAGACTTTATTTCTGCTGGCGGATGGACGTTAACAGTGAGCGTCGGGTAACTTGTTTTCGCTGTAGCCTTAGTGTTGCCTTTTCTACCTTCTGCAATTCTGCAAAATATTCTGCAAAAGATGGGAACCTTTGGGATTGGGTCACTCTGAGCAAATCAACATGGTTCGCCCACAAAATCCCCCCTTTTCAGATGCAGTTCTTAGCTGCCCACCGCAATCTGCAATATGTGAGAGGTGAAAACTTAGTGAAGTTAGGTATTTGAGCTGCAATGCACAGAATCCCCAACCAAGATGGCAGCTAGCTTAGAGAATTGGGGAGTTGTCAACCAAAAAACCATGACTTTTCTGAATTCCGTTGTGATCTCAGTGGTGGGTCCAGGCCGGATTACCCATAAGGCCACCCTAGGCCATTATGGCCTAGGGGCGCAAGCCAAGGGGGGCACAATTCACACGGACCCAAAAAAAACCCCAACGCAACTCTCTCTCTCTCTCTCTTGGGGGAGGGCACCCTAGTTTCTTGAGAAGGAGGGCACCGGGGGCAGGGCTTCCCTTCCTTCCTTCCTCCTCGCACGCGCCCTCCTCAAAAAAGGAGGGCATGCCATGAAGAGGAGGAGGTGGAGGGAAGCCCCGCCCCTGGGGCCAATGCCGCCACCGGGGGCGGGGCTTCCCTTCCTCTCCTCGCACGCGCCTCCTTCTCAAGAAAGGAGGGCACGCCCAGAAGAGGAGGAGGGTAGAGGGAAGCCCTGCCCCCGGGGCCGATGCTGGCACCGGGGGCAAGGCTTCCCTTCTTTCCTCTTCCTCGTGCGCACCCTCCTCAAGAAAGGAGGGTGTGCCCAGAAGAGGAAGAGGCGGAGGGAAGCCCTGCCCCCGAGGTTGATGCCGGCACCGGGGGCAGGGCTTCCCTTCCTTCCTCCTCCTCGCGAGCGCCCTCCTTCCTTGACTCAAGGAAGGAGGGCGCGCGGCGCCGCAAGAAGGAGGTGGGGGTGCGCTAGAGGTTGGTTTAAGGGGGGGTTGCAAAGTGTGGCCTAGGGCGCCAAAAGGGGTTAATCCGGGTCTGGGTGGGTCCAGGTGTCGAATGTGTACATCTCTCATCTCTCCTATTAGAAACTCAATGTTAAGCACATCATGTCATCTGCAAAAGCTCAGTATTTTGGTTAAGAAATCTCTCTTAAAGACACAAAATATCCAGAAGTTTTGAAGTCATGTCTGTGGGATGGGAACAGATTTTTTTGGTAAAAATTTCAAAAATGCAACACAAAGAGCTTTTTGCCAAAATCTGTTGTGTTTCTTTTAGAACAATGTGTCATCTCTAATTTCATTTAGCATAAACCATCGCATTTGGAATATAGAAAATATAGTTTTATTCTGAAAATAATTAAAATGGAATATGATTTTATGTTTTTAGGGGTGTTTTTTTTTGTTCTGATTGAAGCTACGAGGACTGAACGTTGGTCTTCTCAATTTAGGAGGCAAAAAGTAATTTAGAAACAATGCTTCAAATTGGACAAAGCAAAGACAATTCTTTTGTCTCCTCTGGTTTTCTATAGTGCCAAGCAGGCATTAAACAATCACTCATCCCCATAAAAAGAATGATGAAAAGAAAATAAAGACTTGGAGTTATGATCATCTTGTTGCACATAACAATCTTAATTGGATATAGAGGTTAGAAATCACTTGGTGTGAGCATTGGTTTATAATTTTGAAGACTGGGGTTCCATTCCCTGTCCAGCTATGGAAATCCACTGGGTGAGTCACACACTCTCAGCCCCAAATTTGCTTTAGGGTTGCCATGTGTCAGAAACAACTTGAGTTCTGGATATTATTAGTACTATTATCTTTATGGATCATGGTCACATGATATACATTGTGATGTTTTTTTTCCATCTTCCACTTTCCGAAGGTGAGAAAAGTGAATCTGGGGAAAGGTGTTGTGGTACATTAAATATTCCCTTGGCGTTCTCCTCACGTGCAAGTCGACCCTTTGAGCTGGGCACAGCAACAAATAATGTGCAGTCTGTAAAGCAAGGGGTGTGAGCTGGAATTGGAGCTCTCCACCTTTCGTCTACTCCATGAGCCACAGTGGATTGTGCCAAGCATGCTTATGAGTACAATCTTTTTTGGGTTTAATTCATGCTCCACATGCTTTTTCGTCAATTGTCAATTGAGTGAGGTCAAAATCCAGTGACTCTGATGAGTCCCATGTTGACTTTGCCTAGTGAATAGGGTTGCCTTTGGAGATACTATGGGCAAGTCTTCTTTGGAAGAAAGCATAATTGATCAGTACAGTCTATATTCGCTCACTGTATTCCATGTGTCAATTCAATGAAACCTAAAACCCACTTATTTTGGTGAGTCCCATGTTGACCTTGGTGAACTTAGGCAAGTCTTCCTTAGAAGAAGACATAATTGATTAGTCCACTCTATAATCTCTTACTGTGTTCCATGTGTCCATTCAATTGAAACCTAAAAGCCACTTACTTTGGTGTGTCCCATGTCCCTAGTGCATGGTGTTGAGTTTGAGGCCCTATGGTGAACTTGGGCAAGCCCTTCTTGGAAGAAGACATAATTGATTTGTCCAATCTGTAATGACTCTCCTTTCCATATGTCAGTGCAGTGAAGCCAAAACACACTTATTTTGGTGAGTCCCATGTTTAATTCGTTGAGAGCATGGTGTTGTGTTTTGAGGTCCTAAGATGAATTTGGACAAGTTCTCATTGAAGGAAGGCAATGCCAAATCCCTATGAATACATTTTTCCCAGGAAAAAAAACTTGGGTCACCATAAGTTCAAACAACTTCAAGGCACAGAACAATAACAAGGTTATTGCAGCTAACCAGCTCAGGAACTGAAGGAATCTCCATGTAGGAGACCCAAGGGCAGTGGAAGCTGATGGTGAAGCTGGACTTTGAAGACTTCTCCATAAAATGTATATCCTTTAAAGTTCAGACAAAAACACATACTGTGAACCCACTCTTGGATATTAGTCTAATCTTCCACAGAGCTGTGCCACATTGTTGAACCCAATCTCCCCCAATATACCCCCATTCAAGTTTGGACTAAAAGGTGGACTGGAATCACCATATGGCATGGAAGCCACCATTTGTCCCTTCCTAAAGGAGCACCACACAAGGTGCCACCAAAAAGGAAAGAGCAGGAGCCTGTGGATACACATAAAAATGAAAGTGAACCAGTGATTCAGTCCAAGGTGAAGACTTGGTTGGGTGTTGGTGAGCCAAATCTTGCCCCACTTTTCACCTCTTCTTCTTACTTCCTGCAATTCTGGTTTGGATCTAAAGCACTGCGGCTAAACTAGTATCCAGGCTTATCCTGGAAATATGACCTCCAAAATTCAATTTTGCTGTAATTGTGCTGCACCTAATGTTGTTTTGCTGGTGGGCAAAATGTTCTTCCTTAATAGTTGATACACTCAACCTTCAATGTTTGTGGGTTGGATTTTTTTTTTTGTGGATTTAATTATTTGCAGGTTTGATTTGAATGTTCTCTCCAAGAATCTCTAGGAGTCTGTGGTCACCTTCCTCCAAACGTTGGTCATTGAGTCATGCTGGAAAACCAAGTAATTTCTATAGAGAACGTTTCTCCAGGTACCTCTGGGTCAAGCATGGTCAAACTTTGGCCTTCCAGGTGTTTTGGACTTCAGCTGCCACAATTCCTAACAGCCTACCGCCTACTCTAGGTTGTCAAGTGTGATTCTGTGGCCAATTTGAAGAAAGTTGACCATTGAGTCATGGTGTTTTGCCCCCACTTAGGTCTTCTTACCACAATAGTGGAGGCCCCACATTCCCCTCAAGGTGTAATTCCCAATAGTGTTTTTTTTTCTTCCATTCAGCAAATTATGATTCCAAGAGTCAATATATATGGTTGTTTTTGGAGGTGGTAATGGTGTTCATTGGTCTTTATTAATGATGCAACAATATGAAGGGCAAAAGCGTTGGGCCGAATTCAAGGCAAGTCGATAGACATTAATATCTCTTAAAATTCATTGGCCATCAGTTGGTCCATCTTGAGGCCTACGTACTATGTGGTCTCAGCAAAGGAACTATTTGGAAAAATAGTATTAATGTCACTTCCATGAATCTTCTCTCAATACCCGACTCTCTTTTTTTCTGGTCTTCTTCTCCAAATGTATGGTGCTGACTTTCAATAAACTTTTACATCTTGGTTTCACCTGCTCGTCTCTCCTACTATTTGTCTCTCCTACTATTTGTCTCTCACATCTTCTCTTTTCAAAAAAAAGAGCAGAAGACTGCATCTTTCTTTCTTTCTTTCTTTCTTTCTTTCATTACTCAGCCTTTCTTTTGAGGCACACACCCTTCCGTCTGCATTTTTCTGGCGTTCCCACTCCCATTGCCTCCTTTGCGGTTGGCCAAGGGGAGACCGGGTTTGCACCGACAGTGCTGTAATAATATTTGTCTCTTTGCTTGAAGAGTTTAGTGATTGCCCCTCGGTCTGCCAGGCCCCACAAGTTGATGTAGGAGGGATGAAAGCTTCGAAAACATTAAGCACACAAAAGAAAACATTTGAAAACAACCTCTTTAAAACAGATTAGAAACCACAGGCAATTAACCAGAGCAGCCAGCCTGGGTTCTAAGGACCGAAGGGCAAGTGAAGTATTGCTTTAATGGGTCAAATGGGTCAACCATGGGGGGAAGAGGTTTGGTAGCAGGGTGCCACTGCTGAAAAGATTCTGACTCGCCATCCTATTCTGTAGGGGGCTTAATGGAGTATGCAATACTGAGGATTTAAGGGTTTGGGTAGACTTATATTGGGGAGAAACAGTGTGGTGCAGGTTGAGCGATGGGCTACAGCTTTGGAGAAGGTGGTTTGAATCCTTGCTCAATTAAGGAAATGCATTGGATTACTTTGGGCAACTCACACTCTCTCAGCCTCAGAGGAAAGAAAAGGTAACCCAAAAAATCTTACCAAAATGAACCCTTTGATTGGTTCAGCTCAGGGTTGCCATAAGTCAGAAACTACCTGAAGGTACGCAAAAACTGTAGGAATATTTGGTATCTATTCTAGATATATAGATAGATACACACTCACACACAAATACATATTGTTAATAAGCTTTGATAGGACAACATGTTGCATGACATTATCCCTGGATAGAGTCAGGAAGTTTTCTTTCGAGTACATTGTACATAGTTTATTATTATTATTATTATTGGAAGGTGTAGAACAGTGATTTTCAACCTTTTTTGAGCACATTTTTTACATTTACAAAATCCTGGGGCACACCACCAACAAAATTGACACAAAATGACACTCTAACACAGTAATACATATAGTTCATATGTTTTTAAATGTATTTATACACTCAGTGTGGAACCTGGGCTTGTTTCGATGAACACAAAATAGATATCCTGGCAGGAATGGTAGAAAGACACACACGAAGCTCTTGCTCAACAGCTGTCAGTTTTTTCTTTTGTCCACCACTCATATTAGGGCCTTCATTTGTGTCATAATTTTGTCCTGGTTCGGCATTTGCATTTTCCCTTATCAAAAACTTCTCCATCACTGTCACTCGCTTGTCTTCCTGTGATCCCAAATTGCCACTGTCACTTGACGCGCAGCTGCAGCACTAACTCTAACTTTGTTTACTTATTTGCATCTGAGCTAATCCAAGATGGTGCGACCATAGCACTCTCGCGTCACTTCTTAGGTGACGCGAGAGTGCTATGGTTCCATTTCTTAAAGGGACAGATGCGCCTTATTTATTTATTTATCTCCAGTGTTTATACCCCGCTACTTCTCAACCCCCGAGGGGGGACTCAGTGCGGCCTAACAGACGGCAACAATTCGATGCCACACAATACATAGTGAACAACAGTTAAAATTAAAATACATTAAAATACACCTAGAATTAAATACATTAAAATACAGTTAATATTAAAAACATCATGTACATTCATCACCATTAAAACAATGTTCCATCCAAAGTCTTAGATCTTAACCACCAATTTGCCAACTGACCAGTCTAAAGTGCCGTGTCGTGCTAGGGTGCAAACGCTTGGTCCCAAAGCCAGGATTTCACTCTTTTTCTGAATGTTAGGAGGGATGAAGCTGATCGAATATCAATAGGGAGTGCGTTCCACAGACGGGGGGCCACCACCGAGAAGGCCCTCCCTCTCGTCCCCCCCAACCGCATTTGAGAAGTTGGCGGGAGCGAGAACAGGCCCCCCCCCCCGGATGATCTTAAATTACGAGGTGGGACATAGAGGCCGATGCGTTCGGACAAGTAAGCTGGGCCAGAACCGTATAGAGCTTTAAAGGTCAAAACCAGCACTTTGAATTGAGCTCGGAATTGGACAGGCAGCCAATGGAGCTGACACAACAGGGGGTGGTATGCTCCCTGTATGTAGCTCCGGTTAGTAATCTGGCTGCTGCCCGTTGGACTAGTTGTAGCTTCCGAACTGCCTTATAGTTTATATATGAATGAAGTTCGAAAATAATTTCCCACGACACACCTTATTATCTCTGACGGCACACTAGTGATCTGCAGGACACTGGTTGAAAATCACTGGTGTAGAATTACTAGTGTTAGATGGTAGTTTTATATATCATTGGTTTATGATTTAGTTTGTCTGCTTTGGAAATAAAAAAAGAATTTGGGGGGAGAATATTTAGTATCTGTAGCCGAGGACAGTGCAGCATAGCTAGTGCTGTATGGAAGGAAACAAGAAATAAGATACACAGGGTCCTGTGCTTAAGGTTCAAAACTGTTGCAGGTAATACATCTCATTTTTAAAATGCGATAGCTCAGGCGTGGGCAAACTTTGGCCCTCCCAAGTGTTATGGACTTCACCTGGAGGTGTGTTGCAGTCCAAAACACCTGGAGGGCTGAAGTTTTCCCATGTTTGAGCTAGACAGAAGACATTACCAAACTCTGGCAGAAGCGCCCTTAATGCTGACTCTCATGTGTCTGTGCATAAGGCACCTTAAGGCAGAGGAGACCTCATGATGCTCCCTTCTCAAACAAAAGTGTCACAGGCACAATTAAGACTTTGAGGAAGAAAGGGAATGTTTCCTCTTCATGCAGTCTGGGATCAAAACACATTGAGCCACATGGATCTAGGAAACAGAGGCAAAAACAAGACTGTACTAGATATGCCTCTCATGTCTCTGCATACACAAGTGTGGATGCATCTTCACGTTGGAGAATATTAGCAATGATAACTAAACCACAATCTTGGCTGCCTCTTCCTACCTGTTCTTCATGAGAAAAGATGGAGCTAAAAGTCTCAATCGGGGGTCCTTAGAATGGTTGTGCAAGCATCATTTTTGGTGACCATAAGCATTTTGTGGAATATAAAGTGCAATGCTCCACAGAAACTCAACTGCACTTAGCTTTCCTGGCGCATTACATGTGGAAAATGCAATATCATAAAGGACATCCAATATCATAACATAATATTCAGATTATTATTATTATTATACAGTATGTCACAGCAAACGAGATCTATATGCTGGATTTCGTATCACAAAAACACAAGTCGAACATTTCCCAAGTATCTAGGACTGTGTGATGTATTTTCGAATGATGCACGCACATCCAAGTAAGGTGGCCTTTTGCAGTTGACAAATTGTGATTTTGTTGATGTTCATTGTTTCCAAATGCCAGCTGAGATCTTTTGGAATGGCACCTATTATTATTATTTATTGTCCACCTCTTATTACGGCTTGATGTGGGGCACAACACAGGCGAAATACAAGGTCATAATAAAAAAACAGGATATTGATGGCCAAGCTCTGCTTCTGCTGACCCTTCCGACAGTTCAGGAATGCATGGACCTCAAGCTTGGCCCTGCCACCAGATTCTGCCATCAGATTGAATGAGTCAAACTAGCCTTCTAGTATGGCAATAGATTTGTAGGCCACATCTGGAGTACTGTGTACAATTCTGGTCACCGCACCTCAAGAAGGATATAACGGAACTGGAAAAAGTACAGAAAAGGGCAACAAGAATGATCCAAGGGATGGAGCAGCTCCCTTACGAAACCAGGTTGCAACGCCTTGGTCTTTTCAGCCTTGAAAGACGGTGTTTAAGAGGTGACTTGATCGAAGTGTATAAAATCATGCATGGGATAGAAAAGGTGAATAAAGAAAAAATATTTTCTCTGTCACCCAACACTAGGACTAGGGGGCACTCCCTAAAGCTCCAAGGTAGGAAAGTTAGGACTAATAAAGGGAAATATTTCTTCACCCAGGGGGTCATTGGGTTATGGAACTCACTTCCAGAGGAGGTTGTGACAGCTGTCAGCCTGGACAGCTTCAAGGCAGGATTAGACAGATTCATGGATACCAAGAGAATCCGTAGCTACTGAAACGGACATCCAAGTGCCACCTCTGTGTTGATGGAGGCAGGCAGGATTTTCCCCGGGTACTGGTTGTGGGGGGTCGGGAGCAGGTGAGGGTTCTGCCCCTCCTTTCTGCTAGAGATCCCTGTGTACAACTAGTGGGCCACTGTGTGACACAGGATGCTGGACTAGATGGGCTGAGGCCCGATTCAGCATGGCTCTTATGTTCTTATGAACATTTTTGCTCTACGTTCTCCAAAAACAGAACAAATGTAATAAGTATCTAGGGCAGGGGTTGGGAACCTTTTTGACTCAGAGATCCATGAAAGTAAAATATTTGGAAATGTATTTCAGTGAGAGCCATATAATATATGTAATATATTTTAAGACTGAATTCAACTAAATGTGAGTATATACATACATACTATGAGAAAAGGATTCCCCGGCAGAATGACGGGACACTTCAGATCTGGCTTTGCAAAAGGCATGCTCAGGACTCTGGGAAGGAAGAGAAGATGGAAGGAAGGGGGAAAGAAAGAAAGAAAGACAGGGGAAATAAAGGAGGGAGGGGGAGAGGAAGAAAGAAAAGAATGAACTATGGAAAAGGAAGAAAAGAAAAGCAGTAGAGACAAGGAGGGGAAAAGAAAGAAGGAAATGGGAAGGGGAAAGCAAAGGGTGGAAAAAAGAAAGGAAAGGGAGTGAGGAAAAAGTAAAATAATGAAGGGAAAAGAAGAAAAGAAAGAAGAGGAGAGAGAGGGAAGTGAAAAGAAAGGAAGGAGAAGGAAAGGAAGATGTGGGGGAAAGAATAGAGAGAGGGAGGGAGGGAGGAAGAGGGAGGGAGGGAGGGAGAATGGAGGAAAGAAGGAAGGGGAGAGGGAGGGAAAAGGAAAGAGAGAAGGAAAGGAAAGGGTGAAGGGGAGAAAGAAAGGAAGGGAGAGGGAGAATGGAGGAAAGAAGGAAGAGGGAGAGAGGGAGGGAAAAGGAAAGAGAGAAGGAAAGAATGGAAGAGGAAGGAAGGAACGAAGAGGGAGGTAGGGAGGAAAAAGAATGAAAGAAAAATAGAGGAAAAATAGAGGAAAAAGATAGCCAGCCCATAAATTATGAATCAAGAGTCCGCACTGTTGGCTGTTTGCATTGCTCTCCTATTTAAACAAGCCAAGTTATCTTACTAAACAGTGAAAACAACGAAGTGCAACAATGGTATAATATAAATCCTTCATTAAAAAATAATCATTTCATTATGATACATATAAATCATACAATCAAGCGCAACCGATCCAATCCCAGTCCTACCAGATGTTCAAACTAAATAAGAGTCCAACCGGCTAGAATCCGCAGGGGTGCCAGGTTATTTGTAATCCACAAATGGAGGGTAGGAGAAAATAATGATGCCCGAAGTCGGGGGAAAGAAGGAAGATGCGACCGCCAATGATTGGCAGCCAGGTTGATCATTGGAGCTGGGTACAGGGAGCGCACAACCCCCCTGTTGCACCAGCTCCACTGGCTGTCAGTCTGCTACTGAGCACAATTCAAAGTGCTGGCTTCAGCCTATAAAGCCCTAGACAGTTCTGGCCCAGCTTACCTGTCCAAATATATCTCATCCTATGAACCATTACAGAGATTAAGATTGTCTGGGGCGGGGCTGCTTTCGGTGGTGGCCCCTCATCTGTGGAACTCCCTCCCCAGTGAAATCAGAAGAGCCCCCTCCATCCTCTTAAAGTGATGGACTAATGGACTTATTCTGGACTACGATTTTGAACTTACATGATTTTAATTGCTGTTTCAACCATTTATGTTTTATTGCTGGTTTTAATTGTAATTGGTATTTTTTGGAATCTGTCTGTCTGTTGGGCATCGACTTGTTGCCGGTTCCGAAGCCACCCTGAGTCTCTGCCGGGGTACAAGTATGGGAGATAAAGATAAATACGTATTTCCAAGGACACGTACTTATGAACAGTTAGTATCTTGTCACACAGCATAGCAAGTTACACTTTGAGGCCATTTTGAGGCGTACCCCAAGGTTCAGTTTTGGGTCCATTACTTTTTAATTTATTCATTAATGATCTGGATGTAGGAGTGAATTCTGAGGTAGCAAAGTTTGCAGACGACACTAAATTGTTCAGGGTAGTTAAAAATGAATCTGATTGTAAAGAGCTCCAGAAAGATCTCTCGAAATTGAGTGAATGGGCAACAAAGTGGCAAATGCATTTTAACCTAAACAAGTGCAAAGTCATGCACATCGGGGCAAAGAACCCCAACTACACCTACCAATTGATGGGGTCAAAGCTTTCGAGACAAACCAGGAAAGGGATCTTGGGGTTTTGGTGGACAGCTCAATGAAGATGTCAACCCAGTGCGCTGCAGCAGTGAAAAAGCAAATTCTATGCTTGGCATGATCAGGAAGGGAATTGAAAATAGGTCAGCAAATGTTGTATTACCTCTCTACAAATCGATGGTAAAGCCACATTTGGAGTACTGTGTACAATTCTGGTCTCCGCACCTTAAGAAGGATATAACGGAACTGGAAAAGGTACAGAAAAGGGCAACAAGAATGATCCAAGGGATGGAGCGGCTCCCTTATGAAACCAGGTTGCAACGCCTTGGTCTTTTCAGCCTTGAAAGACGGCGTTTAAGAGGTGACTTGATCGAAGTGTATAAAATCATGCATGGGATAGAAAAGGTGAATAAAGAAAAATTATTTTCTTTGTCACACAACACTAGGACTAGGGGGCACTCCCTGAAGCTCCAAGGTAGGAAAATTAAGACTAATAAAGGGAAATATTTCTTCACCCAGAGGGTCATTGGGTTATGGAACTCACTTCCAGAGGAGGTTGTGACAGCTGTCAGCCTGAACAACTTCAAGGCAGGATTAGACAGATTCATGGATACCAAGTGTATCGGTAGTTACTGAAAAGGACATTCAAGTGCCACCTCGGAGTTGGTTGAGGTAGGCAAGATTTCCCTGGGTACTGGTTGTGGGGGGTCGGGAGCAGGTGAGGGTTTTGCCCTCCCTTCTGCTCGAGATCCCCGAGTACAACTGGTGGGCCACTGTGTGACACAGAATGCTGGACTAGATGGGCTGAGGTCCGATTCAGCATGGCTCTTCTTATGTTCTTATGTTCTTATAAGACTGAAAATCTAAGGAGACCAGGAGGAATGCTGGCATGTAGTATGTGTTGGGTGGAAGTCAATGAGGAAGTCATATTTGTTCATTCTTATACACAACAATGTATCCCGTGGATGTGCATATGGATCTATGTATATGATTTATGAGTATGGCCACCCCTCTGGATTTATTTGTGCCCCTGAAGTCAAACTGTAGTTCCCAATTTCTGTTGTTTAGCAATTTGGATTTATCCTCCTTGTATGTGTTTCCTGTAATATATAATGTACTTGGTTTTCCTTTAACATTTTGGATAATTTGTGTCTCTTAACCGGTGTTGAAAGACCATTTGTATTTACCGACATAATATTCAGTCCGCCCATCATGATAGGTTTGCTCTTTTGATTTCATGTAAATGTTCAGAGTTATATTTAATTGGTATTCAAAAGGGAACCGTATTGTAAGCCAAGTTGTTAATAAAGACATTCAAAAGAAATACACACACACACACTAAAACACCTATGTATATAATAAAAGTCAGTGTTTGCAGGCGGTGGGCGGGTGGGCCAAGCGACGGGAGGAATATGTGCCAGCGTTTCGATTGGCTGCCACTCTGGGATTATTTGCATAAATGGCTCTGACTGGCCAGCCTCAGAACTCCAACCCTCTAAGGCACCAGACAGAGGAGATTGGTTGCCACTGAGGGAAATTTGCATAACGGACTCTGCATGGCCAACATTCCAACATCCAAAATCTCAAAGGTGCCAGAGAGTGCACTTTTAAAAAAGGTTTCCTTCAGCTGATTTAACAAACTAGGCCTCAACCTGATTTGGCAGTAAGGCTTCCTCTACTTGATTTTCCAGACTAGGCCACAACCTGATTTGCCAATAAGGCTTCCTCTACTTAATTTCCCAGACTAGGCCACAACCAGATTTGACAGTAAGGCTTCCTCTACTTGATTATCCTGACTAGGCCACAACCAGATTTGACAGTAAGGCTTCCTCTACTTGATTATCCTGACTAGGTCCACAACAATGACAGAACAAGACCAAACTTGGCCCACAGACCCCCCCAAGATGCACTCTAAATCTTGGTGCAGTTTGAGGTGGGATGCACCATGGATGACGGAAATTGCAGTACTTTAACTCACTTGCTTAGAGCACAGTGGCCAACACCAATGACGGATCAGGACCACACTTGCCACACAGAGGCCCAATGCAATACCAAGCTTGACAGACAGTGCCCCTGACCCACACTACATTCTACTTCCGTATGGAGAAGAGTGGGACTTGAGGTACCTCCATGGATTATGGGATTTGTAGTACTTTCAAAGCCTTCATTTCCCACAGACCACTGCAGCCCTGAACAAAGACCTAAAAAGACTACACTTGGCACCCTGTGCCCCCATGACCCAATCTCCATCCTTCTACAGTTTACAGGAGGGTGGACCATGGATTATGGGACTTGAAGTACCAAAGACCAACCTTGGCACACAATGCCTTTCTCAAATAACCGGGGCACCGTCGGGTCCCCAAGCTAGTCTTTCTATAAAATGCACAGATTAAAATACAATCAACAGAGATTGTGAATATAATTCATAGATTAAAGCGGACTGGGTCGGCCTGCCGAAAGAGATACGTCTTCAGTGGTACGTGACCTTGTTGTGACTGTTGGCCCGCCGCTTCTCCTTGCACTCGAACTCATTGTCCTCACATGTGCCTGACCCTTGGCTCTCCCTTCCCTTGGCAGGACTTCCTTGCAGTCCCCCTCATCCTACGGCTCCAACTCCCCTCCGCTGGGCAAGATGAACAACGTGAACAAGCTGCCCTCGGTCAGCCAACTCATGAACCCGCAGCAGCGCAATGCCCTGACGCCCACCTCCCTCCCGGACAGCATGGGAGCCAACAGTAAGGGACTACTGCTTCATTGTGTTGTGTTTGCTTAATTTATTGTATTTCTACCCTTCTTTGCTCCCAATATAGGGGCTCAAGGTGGCTAGCAGACTTCAAATTCAGCATCCACAGTTACAGTGGGTTGAAGCCACTTTAATTACTGTGGCTTAAAGAGCTGCCTACAGGGTCCTGGGACTTGTAATTTGCAATTTAGGGAACCAGTCAAAATGTAGCCAGCGAGGCATAGGGGTTTGAGTGCTGGGCTATAGGTGCATCTGCAATTAATTCAGCTTGACACCACTTTAGCTTCTTCCTAATGATCAGATTTAATTCTCCTTTTCTGAAGTTTGATCCCATTGCTCCATTGTGTCCCAGTCTCTGGAGTAGAAGAAAACAAGCTTGCCCCCCTCCTCAATACCACCTTCTTTCACATATTGAAACAGGACCCTTGTAGCCCTTCTCATCTGTAAGCTAAACCTACCAAATTCCCTAACTTATCGTTCCCAGGCCTTTGACCAATTGGTTACCCTTCTCTGTTCCATCTTGTCCATCTCATCCTTCCATTACTTTGCCCAGAACTGGACATAGCGTTGTTATTATTCCAAGTGAGAAGGTCTGGCCAAAGCAGAGGAGAGTAGGACTCCCTTGATCTAGACCAGGGCTGTCCAACAGGCGACCCAAGGGCCGTACACGGCCCACAAACCCCTTCCCTACGGCCCCCTAACCCCCTGCAAGACATCAGTTTTTATTTTTTTAAAAAAAATTGGCAAAAAATTTCGACCTGGGGGGGGCGCGAGGAGGGGCGGGGCCGGCGCGAGTGAGGAGGAGGCGGAGGAAACCCACGTCAGATGCCCTAGGGGCGGGACTTCCCCCGCTTGTTCCTCGCTCGCGCAGGGCCACTCGCGGGCTTGCGCGCCAGGGTGGGATCGGCGAGCCGCCCTCCGCCGTGTCCCTAGCTCTTGCAGCGGCCGCGCCTGAAGGAAGGTAAGCTCCCGGGCTTACCTTCCTTCAGGCGCGCCGCTGCAAGAGCTAGGACATGGCGGAAGGCGGCTCGCCGATCCTGCCCTGGCGCACAAGCTCGGCATCTTGCGTGACCCGCCCCTTTTCGGCGGGGTGACGTCAGGCGCCAAAAGGGGCGGGTCGCACAAGATGCCGGGCATGCGCGCCAGGGCGGGAGGCGGGCCGGGGATCGGCGAGCCGCCCTCCACCGTGACCCTAGCTCTTGCAGCGGCCGCGCCTGAAGGAAGGTAAGCCCGGGAGCCGAAAGGGGCGGGCCTCGCAGGACGCTGGGCATGCACGCCAGGGCGGGAGCGGCCCCGCCCCCGTGAGCAGCCACGCCCCCGCAAGCAGCCACGCCCTCCGCTCCAGCCCCCAAGGTGATCAGTCACCTGAATTCCGGCCCTTGGGCCCGAAGAAGTTGGACAGCCCTGATCTAGACCAGAGGTGTCAAACTTGTGGCTCTCCACATATTTGGGCCTCCAACTCCCAGAAACCCTAACCAGTGTGCCCAGTTGCAAGGAATTCTGAGAGCTGAAATCAAAAACAACCTTGGAGCGCCACAAGTTCGACACTACCGATTTAGACACACTACTCCTATTGATATAGCATAGAATTGCATTCATGTTCAGATTGTGGTCTACTAAGGCTCCTAGACCCCTTCCCCATAGGCTGTTTTCCAACCAGGACAGATGAGGACTGGCCAAAGCAGAAGAGAGGGGGGCTGTGACTATTGCGGAAAGGCAGGTGAACAGGAATGTATGAGTTGGGTTTTACTCCTATTTCTAGTTTTCCGACTGGGGGTGTTTCCATGCCAGTGTGTGACCCTGTTTCTTCCTCTTCTTTCCCTGCAGTTCCCATGATGGGGCACATGGCCATGGCTGGGGACATGAACGGCCTCAGCCCCACACAGGCGCTGCCCCCTCCGCTCTCCATGCCCTCGACATCCCACTGCACCCCACCGCCTCCCTACCCCACAGACTGCAGTATTGTCAGGTGAGTCCCAGCATTTGCCCGTTGCCCAGAATGCCCTCCTGCCCCTGCCTTGTGTTGCTTGGGTGGAGGTTGCTTCTTTCTCTGCTCTCTTCATTCCCTGAGTTCTTCGTCCGACCAGTCGAGCGACTTCCGACTGGCTTTGCAAGTTTCCGCTGCCTCCCTTTCCCGTTAGCCATCGTTTTCGCCTTCTGAGAGATAAACTGGGATCAGATAGAAGACATGGGGTTGGGAAATCCCAAGACGCCAATGAAGGAGTTGAGGAAACGAGGCCCACGAATCACATTCAAACTCGAGACACATTTCCCCTTTCTCACCCCCAGTTACACTATGTAAAGCTGTTTTTGTTCCTGGGTTCCCAAATGGTTCTATCATAAAAACATGGGAAAGGTTTATAAAACTGGAAAAACTTGGTTCTTGCAGGAGGAACCCCTGCAACACATTTTGCTCTCGTTTTCAATAAATATCTCGAGCTATTTAACTAAGTTTAACATAGTTTGTGGCAGCTACAAATGGATCAGAACAATTACTTTCAAAGTAAGGACCACACAATTAAACAGGAAATAACACTTTCAAATCAGGAATAGATTTTTGTCTATATTTTGTTACATAGTGTAATCCAGTGTTTCCCAACCTTTTTTGAGCCGTGGCACACTTTTAACATTAAAAAAATCCGGGGGCACACCACCAACCAAAATGACACTGTAACACAGTAAAGAACGGCTGGGGGATGGTGACCTGCTGGCGCGCTGAAGCCGGGGGAGGGGCCCCTCGCCTGGCTTCAGCCAGGCCGCATCATGCCCTGCCCCCTCCCCCCCTGGCTTCAGTTCTCCCACAGCTTCGCCAGCTTTGAGAGGGCAGTGCCAAGCCAGCATTGTGCTGGCTCTGCCACCACTGGCTTGGCACTGCCCCCTCAAGGCTGGCGGCTGTGGGAGCGCTGGCTCCCGGGGAAGGGGCGGAGCCAGGCTGCGCCATGCCCCCCCTCCCCCCAGCTTCAGCTCTCCCACATAGGAGGAGCATGAGCGGTGGACGGGCTTCAGTAGGCAGGGCTCCTCTGCGCGGCTTCAACAAGCAAGGGGCGAGAGTCATGGCGGATTGGAGGCTGGTTGGGGAAACAGCCGAAGGAGGCGGCGCCCCGGTCCCTTCTTTTTCTTCGCCGCCACCTGGCCCTTCCTCCTCCTCTCCCAAGCAGCAGGAGTATGGCAGGAGGAGGGAGAGGAAGGGGGGCAGAGAGCTTTTCTCGCGGCACCCCTGATGATCGCTCACGGCACACTAGTGTGCCACGGCACACTAGTTGAGAAACACTGGTATAATCTGTAACATTACAAGCAGTGTGACCTAGATGTTCTCCAAAAAGAAAGGACACCTCTTTCATCCTTTTCTTTCATTTCTATAGTTTTCCCAATAGATGTTGTGTCTAGGAATTTCTAGGATCTACAAGAAATTCCATTTCACCGATGGGAGTTCACCATAGAATCACATTAGAAGACTTCCAGTTTTATCTCAACCTCAGTTTTCTCAAGGGGTGTTCTTCTCTCTCTTGAAGTTCACATTTGAAGACGTGTAATTCCCTAGAGAAATATTTGAGGGGGTATTCTCTGTAGGTATTTATTTTATTTATTTATTTACATCATTTCTGCCCCACTCTTCTCAACCTCCGAGGGGGGACTCAGAGCGGCTTGACAAAAGGCAACAATTCGATGCCGATACAGAATATAAATACAAGATAAAACCATAAACATTCAGCATTAAAATACAGTTAGGATTAACACATAGTACACATTCAAGTAGGTTAAAACAGTGTTCCGTCCACAACATGAGCATTGAGCCATATCCATCAACTTGCCATTACAATTCCAATCCAAAGTGCTGCATTGTGCTAATGTGCAAAAGCCTGGTACCACAGCCAAGATTTTACTCTTTTCCTGAATGCTAGGAGGGATGGGGTTGATCGTATGTCGCTTGGAAGCCCATTCCACAGGCAGGGAGCCACCATCGAGAAGGCCCTATCTCTCGTCCCCACCAACCCCATTTGAGAAGTTGGCGGGAGCGAGAGCAGGGCCTCCCCAGATGATCTTAAATTATGAGGTGGGACATAGAGGGAGTTGCGTTCGGACAAGTGAGCTGGGCCAGAACCGTATAGAGCTTTAAAGGTCAAAACCCACACTTTGAATTGAGCTCGGAAGTGGATCGGTAGCCAGTGGAGCTGACAAAACGGGGGTGTATGCTCCCTTTATATGTTTTCCAGCATGAAATATGTTAACTGTAGAATCATACTAGAATACCTATAGTTTCCCCGAGATGCATTCTTTAGGTTCACCAGCATCAAAGTTCACCATAGAATCATACTAGACCTGTAGTTTCTTTGAGAAGTGTTCTTTAGGTTCTCTAGCATGAAAGTTCACCATATTATCATGCTAGAAGACCTATAGTTTCCTTGAGAGGAGTTCTCTCTAGGACAGTAGTTCTTAACCTGTGAGTCCCAAATGTTTTAGGCCTTCAAATCCCAGAAATCCTAACAGCTGGTAAACAGGCTGGGATTTCTGGGAGTTGTAGGCCAAAAACATCTGGGGACCCCAGGCTGAGAACCACTGCTCTAGGAAATGCTAGGTTCTCCAGGATGACTTCAGGGTCAACTTCGGGCAGAGGCTGACTATAGTGATGTATTCAATACTGTATAAAACACATTATTAAATTCATCATCACCATTATCTAAAGATTCCTAGAGAGAACCTATTAACCAAATCCTCAGAATTCAAACCCACAACAAAGTACCTTCTAGATTCACTTCAAGGAGCTTGCACCTGGTTTGGCAAAGGGCCTTTTGGCTGATATCCAATGCCTTTTGGAAACAGCTCCTTCCTGTAAGACTCCCTTTCCTTCTGCATGCACACACTATTCCACACCCCCACGAAAGCATGCTCCATGACCCCATTGAGCTCCCTGCCCGTTCCTCCCTTCCATATTGCAAGACCTGTCTGTTCCAAAGGTTGTTTTAACTAGTGGTCATTCTTCTCAAGCTGCCTTAGGACACGGTAATGTTTGCACTTCTCTTGACACTTGTGTATTGTCACAATGCACGAAGGGGTTTTCGTAGCCTTGCTTTGATCTGAGGGAAAGCATTGTCCAAATGGGTGAAATAAGCAAAGTAAACATGGTGGATGGGTCCAGGCTTTGTGGGGCCAAGATAGCAGAGAGCATCCTCTTAAGTCAGTTGGCATTCTGTAGCTTTGAGGAAAGGCCCTTTCCGTAGAATGCTCTTCTGCATGTTTGTCTGTCTCCTTCCTTGGTATTTTGTGCAAAGTGTGAATTGGCAGAAGCACTCTGTCTAAAAAAAGGAATAATATTCCACATGTTTTGAATATCCTTCCCATCCCTACCAAAGAGAATGAAAAATTCACAATGTGGCTCAGCTGGCTGGGTGTCAGCTGCATAAGATCTCTACTGTGAAAACAACGAGGTGCAACAATGGTATAATTTAAATCCTTCATTAAACAATAATCATTTCATTATGATACATATAAATCATACAATCAAACGCAACCGATCCAATCCCAGTCCTACCAGATGTTCAAACTATATGAGAGTCCAACCGGCTAGAATCCACAGGGGTGCCAGGTTATTTGTAATCCACAAATGAAGGGTAGGAGAAAATAATGATGCCCGAAGTCGGGGGAAAGAAGGAAGATGCGGTCGCGATGCCTCAGTGGGAGTTGGTTAGAGGAACAGAAATAGCGCTCCTCATAGTAGATGCTGGAATGCCAAAACGCCGACGGAATGCAAGTGCTGCTAATCCCAGGCCATGTTGGTATCCGTTTCTCCCGTAAACCGGGTTTTCTCAGGGCGAGATATATCAATAATAAGAAACCAACCACATTCTGAGTAGAGCCATAAGTATAACCCTATTCGCAGTCAGAAGGGGTGACCCAAAGGTGGGCTCTCGACCTATTGTGTAGCCTGTTGTCAACCTTTGTAACCCGAATGACAGTTTCATCTGTCAAGTAGGAAATTAAGGTACCACTTAGTGGGGAGGCAAAATTTAACTGATTTACGAGGCCATAAAAGGATCTCCAGAAATCACACTGAGGAATGAAGGAGTGCGACAGCTCCCCCTGGTGGCCAGATGTTAAATTGCCTCTGTCTGTTTTGTGTGTTTGTGTGTCTAAATGTAATGTGGACATTGTAATCCGCCCTGAGTCCCCTGCGGGGTGAGAAGAGTGGAATATAAATAAAGTAAATAAATAATAATAAATAAATAATTCTTTCTTCATTGATGGAAATACATTTCCTGGTTTTTGGCAAGAAACCATTGTCTCAGCACATCAAGATGCCTTTGTGAAGAAATATTTGAAACCCATGACATTTTTTTTTGTGCACAATTTGGGACTTTTTCCAAAAATTTCATTTATGGAAAAAAAATCTATCGCCCTCCCCATTTTTACATGGAAGGTAATGTCTTTTTTGTGCAAAACTCTTAGAAAGGATTTTGCGCAAAATACACTTATGGGAACATGTGGCTACAAAACCCAAGTGATTTTTATGCAATTGCAATTTTCACCAAAATCATAGTAGGAGTAGTTTATTATTGCTCAGGATGCAGGACGGTCCCATGCTCAACAAATGTTTGCATTCAAAGCTCCTGAATTTTTTTTCACGATTTGGAACTTTTTACAAAGGGGGGGGGGATCTCTCTTCATTTTTATACAGAGATTAATGTGTTTTATAGTGCATATACCAGTAGTTTAATACTGCTCAGACAACAGGACAAATCACATGCTTGATTTATAACTCATATCTACTTTAATGAGGCATAAATATCTGGAAAATTCGCTCAGGTTGAATTACGTTGAAAGTAAACAATGACATCATGATTCGAAATTCCCATCGTCTGATTGGTGGGTTGGAAACGGTTGCGATTCTTTGCTGGGTTTGAGCATGAAATAAGACAAGATGTATATATTCCTAGGAAGGCAGTGCTCCCCTCCCCTCATGCATTCAAGGCTTTTGGGTCGCTTGCCGATTGTGGGCTGTTCCAAATCTGGGTGATTTTCCGATCTCAATTTCTTTCTTCTTCTCTCCCTCCGCTTTCCTCTCTCTCTCCCTCTCTCTCTCTCTCTCTTCCTATCCTCCTCCTCCTGCAGTTTCTTAGCAAGGCTGGGCTGTTCTTCCTGCGTGGATTATTTCACGGCGCAAGGTCTGACCACCATCTATCAGATTGAACACTACTCCATGGATGTAAGTAACACTCCTCGGCCTTTCGCTTCCTGGGGGGCGCCAGCCTCGTTGAAGGTGCCTGCAGGGTTGCAAAGTTACGGTCCTGTTTAGCAGCAGGATGCTTAGTAGACAACAGTTGTGCAGAACTTGGAGAACTTCCTGGGCTTTGGACTTCTCTTTCCAGAATCCCGTGGCCCCTTTAAAGCCTGGTGGCCCCTTCACCCTTGCCAAGTGCCCAGGGAAAGGGATTCTGAGAGGAGAAACCTCTGTGGGACATCAGTGCTTAATCTCTCCCCGCCTTGCTTCTCTGGGCTGAAATTCTGCCCTTCATCTCCTCCTCTTCTTCACCCCAAGTGGCAGCTCTTGGGACATTCCAGATTGAGCTTATCTATTCGACCAGTCTATTTCCAGTGCTGTTGCAGGGAAAGTAGTTGAAAAGGAGGGATCTGATGACGGAGAAGAGTGTGGCCGGCTGATGGAAGGGCCAAGCATTTTAGCCTCCCACCCAGAACTTCCGTTTTCTTCCCAGGGGCATTTTGCAACTCAGAACCAGCTTCTGGGTCTTGGTTTCTGCAACTGGCAAATCTTTGGTCTGCCCTTTGGCGGAAAGCTTACCCAGAGGCAGTCAACATTTCTGGCTCAATCCAGGGGTGATTTTTTGCCCAGCTGAGCCCTGGAAATCAGCCGTTGGTCCAGTCTGCAGATTTCTCTTCTCAGTCCTCGGAAGTCCCTGGAATGGTTGTGCAAAGAGCAGCCTAGAATGGAAAGGGTTGTCCTTAGGTCTTCAGTGGTTCTTCTCACCTGCCTTCCCACTTCTGTGCCTGGATACTTTGCTCTCTGGGGCTGTTGCTTGGGGCTTAGCCTGGGGACCCTATGAACCTACGGGGCTGAGGATCTCTGTGCTTTCTTGCTGATTCTGGCCATGTTCCTTTCCCTTTGGAAGCAAGTCGGTCCCGTATGAGACCAAACGCTTTCGCCCCAAGAGAAGGGAAGCTATTCAGATGTGTAGACTACTCCCAGCTCCATACAAACAAAGCCAGATGCAGCCCTTTGCGGGTTACTTTGGCCACTCTTTCCTTTTGCTGACTTTCTCCCCGTTTCCTTGCATTACAGGATCTGGTGAGCCTGAAAATCCCGGAGCAGTTCCGCCACGCCATTTGGAAAGGCCTCATGGACCACCGGCAGCTCCACGACTTCTCCCCTGCCACGCCTCACCTCCTGCGCACTCCTAGCGGTGCTTCCACTGTCAGCGTGGGCTCCTCCGAAACCCGTGGGGAGCGGGTCATCGACGCTGTGCGCTTCACGCTCCGCCAGACCATCTCCTTCCCGCCCCGCGATGAGTGGAGCGACTTCAACTTCGATCTGGATGCCCGCCGGAATAAGCAGCAGCGCATCAAGGAGGAAGGGGAGTGAGGCGCCCGCGATGCTCCCAGCATCCCTCGCAAGCGCATGAGTCTATGGACCTCTTGCTTGTTTCGCAAGGTGCGAGGGGCATGAAAAATCAAAAGGAAGGGAGGCTCTCTCAAGCGCTTCAGTGCTAGCTGTACCTGCCGTTCTGCTGTCATGCTTTGGCCCAAAGGGCACCGTTTTGTATTTTCTAATAAGCCATAGCTTTTTTTTTCTTTGTTTGAGCATGGGAGCATTGTTGCCCTTTTATATGGCTTTTGTTCCTTGTGGAAGTAATGGGTGTCTGCAGAACTGTGGCTTTCCATTGATATGGCACTTAATTTCCATGCTTCTGCCAAAGCCAACATGTGTCCAACTGTCCATGTTACGCGGGTTGCCCAATTGGCGCAAGGTAATGGGTCTCTGTCTTTCCATCACCAAGATAGAGTGAATTGTTTCTTGCAAACTTTTGGATGGCCGAGGGACCTTTAGTGCCCCTAATGTTGTAGGGTTACAGTCCCCATCAAAGTGTGATGCAGGATGGTGGGAGTTGCAGTGCCAGAACATCTGGTTGACTACCTGCAGTGTTGGGTTTTTAAAAAATATTGCTGTGGCCATCACATATCAAAGCGTGGTCATTCAATAATTGTGGTCCATGGAAGCCTTCTTTTCTTCAATGGGCCTTGACTTGCCATTTCAATTCAAGTCAGTTGACCCTCTTCATTTGCAGATTTGCCTATGTATTTCACTTTCTAGGAAACTCGAGATCAGGGCTGCCCAGGAAGTCGATTGCGATTGACAAGTAGATCATGAGACGAAATCAGGGTGATCGCAGGCGGATGGGGCGCTTCTGCCGTGTGCACGTGCACCCTGAGCGCGGCTCTCCTTCCGCCCGCGGGGCATTGCGGGAACGAGGGGGCACGAGGCTCCCTCGTTCCCGCAATGCCCCGCGGGCGGAAGAAGCACCACACGGGCAGAAGGCTCCTGCCACCCGCACGCCACCTCTTTTCGCCCGGGGGCATTGCAGGAACGAGGAAGTGTGAGGCGGGGCCTCCGGAGGTCCCGCCTTGTGCTCCCTTGTTCCCGCAATGGCGCGCGGGCGGAAAGAGGAAGAGCGCGGCCGGCAGGAGCCTTCTGCCCGCGTGGCGCTTCTTCCGCCCACGAGGCACTGCGGGAACGAGGGAGCCTCGCACTCCCATGTTCCCGCAATGCCACACGGACGGCAAGAGCACGCGCACGGCGGCAGGAATGCACGCACGGCAGCAGGAGATGGTAGATCTTTTTTACTTGGTTATTTAAAAATTAGCTCGCATGCTGAAAAAAGTGTGGGCACCCCTGCTCTAGATCCTCCAGTGCAATTCTACTGCCAAAATCTGGTGACCATAATGCTGTAGAACTTGTACGTTCTTAGAGTGTTTCCTCAAGTTTATAAAAGCCTTTTTAATTCACTTTTTTTAACCATTCATTGGGTTTTTGTGCCTCTAACAAACGTGGAGGGCTAACTGTCCTTATTCGCAGATTTCGTCTCTGTGAAAACCCACAGGTGTAAACTTGCTTTGCGTGTACATGTTTATACTGTATTGTTGTTGCTTTTGCATTGCTTTCCATCCGCTCAAGAACCACGCAAGAGCCTGTCATCTAGATCTGTAACCACGACCCGTTTTCTTTACATACGCATAGCTACCGATGCCTCCCATTCACCCCTGCCTTTCCTTGATGGCCAAATACCTTGCTAATTTTGGGCACCGATGCATTCAGTCCATGCAATTTGAGGCATTTATTTCCCTTTTGTAAAAATTGTAAGTATAGAATAGAGTTCTACCTTACCATTTCCCAGCCACATTTCTCTCTCTCTCTCTCTCTCTCTCTCTCTCTCTCTCTCTCTCTCTCTCTCTCTCTCTCTTTTAAAAAATGGTTATTATTTCTCCTGGGGACAATGGGCCTTTCAGAACCACATTTTTTGCTCATGTTTTTTATAATTTTGTTTTTTTTAAAAAAAAAAACCAAAAAGTTGTTTTTATGGGAAAGCTCTGATCTGTATTATAACTCGTGAATTGATCGTAATGTCCACAGTAAGGCGTTGCCTGAGTTTGTGAAACGCAGCAGGCGGGAATGGAGGGAACGCGCTCGAAACCTGAACAGAGTCCAAAATTTCAAGGTTAATTCCTGCGGTTCAAATACTACATATGACACTGTTAGAAGTATTACAAACATTGTTGAAACGTACTCTGTTGTCATTGCCAGTGTAAATAAAACCACATTGCCAAAAGCCATTGTTGTGTGCTCCTTTTGACCTACGCCATTTTTAATAGGGACTTTAAAAGCCTCACTTCCCATTCAAGCAAATGTAGGAAAGATTCCGCTATGGGCCTCAAAGGCAAATGCAAGTGCCAATATTTAATCTTCCTCTATAGCAGGCATGGGCAAACTCTGGCTTTCCAGGTGTTTTGGACTACAACTCCCACAATTCCTAACAGCCAGAAGGCTGTTAGGAATTGTGGGAGTTGTAGTCCAAAACACCTGGAAGGCTGAAGTTTGCCCATGCCTGCTCTTATTTCCAACAGTGCCTTGAAGCCGTTACTGGTTGGCTGCGGGCCAGTAGATTGAGGGTGAATCCAGCAAAGATGGAGATACTGTGGCTGGGCTGCCGATTGGTGGGGAGTGTTGCAGTTTGTCAGTCTGTGCGGAAGCTCAGTAGTCTTTCCAGTTTTAGACCTCTGCTAAATCACACAGAGCCAGAGTAAATGAAAAATAAAACTTTACTCTTAAGTAAGCAGCTTTAACAAAATCAGAATTACAAATTAAACATAGTCCATTGCAGATATCTTACTCAAAGTCCAATGCATTATAATCATGCATAATCTGCATCTTCGATGGTGTAAGAAGTCCTTTGTTAAATGGTCCAGGACAAGTCCTGTGGTAGATCCATGGCAGTCTTCATGATCTCCTTCTTCACACAAAGGGTCAAGGAAAAACCCTCCTCATGATATCCTCAATGCTCAAGCTTAATTGCTTCATTGTCCAGGTGTTTCTCCTCAACACACACATTCAAACAAGAAGATCCTGCAATTACTTAGCTAAACTCCATATACTGTAACAGGGAGGCCCGACTGCTTGGTTGGCAAGGCATTATGCCCGAGATCCTCAGTTAAGAGCCTTGGGGTCATTTTTGACCCGTTGCTGTCGATGGAGGCCCAAGTCTCCAGCGTCAGCAAAACCGCCTTTTTCCATCTGCGGCAAGCTAGGCATCTGGCCCCCTACCTATCCAGGGACGACCTGGCCACGGTGCTCCAAACCACGGTCATCTCGAGACTGGACTGCTGTAACACCCTTTACATCGGTCTGCCCTTGTCAGTGATCCGGAAACTTAAGCTCGTCCAGAATGCTGCTGCACGACTTCTCACTAGGACTCCAATGAGGTGTCGCATAACTCCCATCCTCCAGCAGCTTCATTGGCTTCTGGTCGAGCACCGGATCACCTTCAAGGTGATGGTGTTAACTTTAAAGGCCTTGCATGGTCTGGGGCCGCTGTATCTGAGGCACCGTCTTTTCCCCTACCAACCCCAGAGGTCACTTCGTTCCGAACAAATGAACCTCCTTGAAGTACCGACCTTTAAAGCAATCCATCTCCCAGCGCAGAGCCTTTTCTGTAGTGGCGCCGTCAATATGGAACACTCTTCCTAGTGATGTACGGGCCATGCAGGACCTTCTCTCCTTCCGCAAGGCCTGCAAGACTCACCCTTTCCAGCTAGCCTTTGATTGCTAGGCCAGAAATCTTTTTTAAGCTAGTTTAATATGTATGCTTTTACCTCTGTATGTTTTACCTGATTGTAAGCCGCTCCAAGCCCTCGGGGAGTGGTGGCGTACAAGTCCAAATAATAAATAAATATAGTGTCTCTCAAAAGGGCAGCAACTGATGCATCAACACTTGCTACCATTTTGAGAAGGACCACAGAGAGAACAGTATTCAAGGGTGTTATGGATCTCTTTCCACATGAGGTTGGAGTTGGAGATAGTTTCGAAAGTTTGTACATGAACGGTTTGATGCCTGGCTGCCTAAAAGCCACCCCACTTTGGAGAGGGAAAATAGCAGTTAGTAGGGATTCACAAATGTGGGGCCCATGTACCACATAAGGTACACCTACACTGTGGAATGAATGCAGTTTGGCACAACTTTAGGTTCTATGGCTCAATGTAATGGCGTTTTGGGATTTGTAGTTTGGCAGAGCACCAGCACTTCATAAAACACCAGTCTTGTAAAGCTCCACCTTCCAGGATTCCAGAGCACTGGGCCTTGGCACTTAAAGCGGTGTCAAAGTGCATTAATTATCCAGAGTAGATGCATCTAGGGAAAAGGTTGGGGTATATAAAAGAAGATTGGTGGCATCCTGGATTGGGAGGCATATAGTTCTGCACAGGTTGAGACTTCCGTCCCCAAAATCCACCTGTTAAGCTAATCGCATCCTCCCCAACACAACCACATTGGGTGCATCTACACTACATAATTAATGCATCGTAACTCCACTTTAATTGCCATGGAATCCTGGGATTTGTAGTTTGTTGAGGCCCCAGCACTCTTTGCCAGGGAAGACCTTGGGAAACTACAATTCCCAGGATCCAATTGCATTGAACCATGGCAATTAAAGTGGGGTCAAACTGCATTCATTCCGCAGTGGAGATGCAACTGAGAAAGTGAGGTAGATCCAGGGCCTGTCTCATCCCAGGTAGATCTTGAGTGCAAAATCCTTTCCCTGTTCCGTGATCTCAAGGCAAGTGGTTTGTCATGGGTTGCCCCCTGTTCTTCCTCCTCCAAATGGGAAACACGTATCAGTCACCCATAGCCATTGAGTGTAGAATTGTTTCAGGGATATGAATTTATTTATTTGTTCGGTCTTATATTCCGCCCTTCCTGGCCAGCTCGGGGCGGTTCACATATATATTAAAATGCACTGCGAAGCAGTGGTACATCATGAAAACAACAAGAACAGGAAATAAAAGTTGCAAATAATGCAACTATAGTATAAAGACAATTTCATTTCCCTGGGCTTCAATCAAAGGCAAGCTGAACAGCACAGTTTTGCAAGCCCTCTGGAATGGGATAAGCTCCGCCATCGCCCGGACGTCATCTGGCAGTACGTTTCAGAGCATTGGGGCAGCGATTGAAAAGGCGTGTTGCCTTGTGCTGGAGAGATGGCAGGAGCAGACAGATGGTACCACCAAAAAGTTTCGCTCTTCTGAGCACAGTGATCTCAGGGGAACGTATGGGGTGAGGCGGTCCCTCAGGTACACCGGCCCCAGACCATGTATGGCCTTGAAGGTCAAAACCAACACCTTGAAGACAATTCGGTACTCGATTGGAAGCCAGTGCAATTGCCGCACGATGGGCGTAATGTGCTCTCTTGCTGACGCACCCGCCAGCAAGCGAGCTGCAGCATTTTGCACCAGCTTGAGTTTCCGAATTGTCGACAAGGGAAGGCCTATGTAGAGGCCGTTACAGTAGTCTAGCCTCGAGATGACCGTCGCTTGGATTACTGTGGCCAGGTCGTCCCTGGACAGGTAGGGGGCCAGTCGCCTAGCCTGTCGCAGATGGAAAAAAGACGTTTTGCTGACCACAGAGACCTGAGCCTCCATGGCCAGCAATGGGTCTTGTGAAACAGCTTATAGTAACTATAGAAATAAATACAAACATTTGGGAGGCATCGCTGCAGGAGAAGAAGGGAAGGTGTTGGCCACCTTGATCTGAACTCTTGGCCCTTGACCATGTTGCATTTCCTAGGAAGCCAAGCGTCTGCCCAATCAGAGGGAAATGTGGCACTCCCCTTTCCCGTAAGAGTTGGCCGTTCCAGCTTCTTGAAGGTGGAAAACAACTAATAGAGCTTTCTTGTCCCGGAGCCAATCCGCCCACTCCCAAGTTATTTGTGTGGCTCCATGGACCCAATCCTCTTGGGAACCAACCAAGTCACTGGCAGCAATTCCATAAAGCAATCGGCACCCCTGAGAAACTCAAATTGGGTACGTTGTGGATAATCGCAAAAGGGCTTAGAAACCGAATGTAAGCCATGAGCACACCGTCTTGGCACTCGGCGCTCCTGGAAAGCCTGCCTGCAGCTGGCAACGCCCAAGGAGTGGCATGTGCCCATGTCACGCACAAGACGGCCCTTTCAGTGCCCATTTCCCTCTTGATAAGCTTGGCCATGGAGAGGCAGACATGTTACAAATCACGTGAAACGTCTGTGCCACCTTAAGTCCCTAAAATTAATGAATTAATAAATTCGGATTAAATTCACTTTTGAAGTGTTTTCAAGGCGATGTAAGCCAGTGTTTCTCATAAGAACATAAGAAGAGCCATGCTGAATCGGACCTCAGCCCATCTAGTCCAGCATTCTGTATCACACAGTGGCTCACCAGTTGTACACGGGGATCTCGAGCAGAAGGGAGGGCAAAACCCTGACCTGCTCCCGACCCCCCACAACCAGTACCCAGGGAAATCCTGCCTACCTCAACCAACTCCGAGGTGGCACTTGAATGTCCTTTTCAGTAACTACTGATACACTTGGTATCAATGAATCTGTCTAATCCTGCCTTGAAGTTGTCCAGGCTGACCGCTGTCACAACCTCTTCTGGAAGTGAGTTCCATAACCCGATGACCCTCTGGGTGAAGAAATATTTCCCTTTATTAGTCCTAATTTTCCTACCTTGGAGCTTTAGGGAGTGCCCTCTAGTCCTAGTGTTTTGTGACAAAGAAAATAGTTTTTCTTTATTCACCTTTTCTATCCCATGCATGATTTTATACACTTCGATCAAGTCACCTCTTAAACGCCGTCTTTCAAGGCTGAAAAGACCAAGGCGTTGCAACCTGGTTTCATAAGGGAGCCGCTCCATCCCTTGGATCATTCTTGTTGCCCTTTTCTGTACCTTTTCCAGTTCCGTTATATCCTTCTTGAGGTGCGGAGACCAGAATTGTACACAGTACTCCAAATGTGGCCTCACCATCGATTTGTAGAGAGGTAATACAACATTTGCTGACCTATTTCGATTCCCTTCCTGATCATGCCAAGCATAGAATTTGCTTTTTTCACTGCTGCAGCGCACTGGGTCGACATCTTCATTGAGCTGTCCACCAAAACCCCAAGATCCCTTTCCTGGTTTGTCTCGGAAAGCTTTGACCCCATCAATTTGTAGGTGTAGTTGGGGTTCTTTGCCCCGATGTGCATGACTTTACACTTCTCAACCAGTGTGCCGTGGCACACTAGTGTGCCGTGACAGACCTCCTGCTGTGCTGCGAGAAAAGCTCTCTGCCCCCCTTCCTCTCCCCCCCTGCCGCACTCCTGCTGCTTGGGGGAGGAGGAGGAAGGGCCGGGCGGTGGTGAAGGAAAGAGAAGAAGGGGCCGGGGCGCTGCCTCCTTTGGCTGTTTTCCCAGCCAGCCTCCAATCCGCCATGACTCCTGCCATGACTCTCGACCCTCGCTTGCTGAAGCTGCATGGAGGAGGACCCCTGCCCACTGAAGCCCGTCCACCGCTCATGCTCCTCCTCTGTGGGAGAGCTGAAGCTGGGGAGGGGCGGGGCATGGCGCGGCCTGGCTCCACCTCCTCCCCCTGGCTTCGGCACTCCCAGCAGCTGCTCCAGCCTTGAGGGACAGTGCCAAGCCAACATTGTGTCGGCTCTGCCACCGCTGGCTTGGCACTTCCCCCTCAAGGCTGGAGCAGCTGCTGGGAGAGCTGAAGCTGGGGGAGGGGCGGGGCATGGCTGCTCCCAGCAGGCCACCACCCCCCAGCCGTTCTTTACTGTGTTAGAGTGTCATTTTGTGTCATTTTGGTTGGTGGTGTGCCCCCGGATTTTTTTTATGTCAAAAGTGTGCCGCGGCTCAAAAAAGGTTGGGAAACACTGATGTAAGCAACCCGGAAGTGATTTTGCCATTTCAAAGCCGCCGCTGCCATTTTCAGAAATGAATCGTTTAGATGCGGAGGTGCTTCCCTCCATGTCAGAACTGGGTGTTTAACCTCCCCCAGTTCTGAGAACTTGGGTGTTTAACCAGTGCTGTTTCTTTCTTACTGCACATGCGTGTCTGCAATTAACAAAGCCATTCCAAAATTTCCAAAAAAATTCGTAAAATTTCCACAATTTTTTCGGAAAATTTCGGAAATCATTTCAATTCGAACTGCCAGTGCCTTCTACATCTGCAACGAGTTTTGAACCATATTTTTCCTTGATCAAAGAGGCCTACTAGTCTCCAGGGCAGCAGAAAACAAACTTGCTTCCTCCTCTCTTGATCCATGGCCCTCATCATGTCTCCTCTCAGGCTTCTTTTCTGCATGCTAAACATGCCCAGCTCTTTCAACCACTCCTCACAGGGCTTGTTCTCCAGACCCTTGATCCTTTGAGTCTCCCTCCTCTGGACACATTCCAGCTTAGAGTCAACATCTTCCTTCAATTGCGGTGACCATAATTGGACTCAGTGGGATTCCAGGTGTGGCCTGACCAAGGCAGAATAGAACAGAGGGGGAGCATGACTTCCCTAGATCTAGGCACTAGGCTCCTATTTACGCAGGCCAAAATCCCATTGGCGCTTTTTTTTTGCCACCACATGACATTCCTGGCTCATGTTCCCCTTCCTCCCCACAAGGACTCCAAGACCATTTTCACACAAGCCAGGCATCGTCCCTGATTCTGTATCTTTGCATTTCCTTTTTCCTGCACACAAAAGAGGGTTGGACTAGGTGCCCCTTGGGGATTCCCTCCAGCTCTGGGATTCTATGGTTCTATGATTGCACAGCTGAACCATGGCAGCATATGTGCGACCAAATGTGCATTTATTTATTTGCATTTAAACACATTGTGCATACATTTGCAATGTGCACCTGTATGTGCAGTGCTAATTGTTTACTGTTTTTATATCGTTTTTATATCGTTTTTATCTTGTGGGCATTGACTGCCATATGTCAGTGTTTCCCAACCAGTGTGCCGGGGCACACTAGTGTGCCGTGAGTGATCATCAGGTGTGCCGTGGGAAATTGGAACCTCCAATACCCTTACTTATTAAAGGAGTGCTGCTACGTCACAGTACAAAATGCACAATTAATCATACATAATCATACGCAAAAAACACATTCAAAGTACCCAATCCTGTTGGAGTAAATCAAAAGTCTTACATAAGGTAGTTTGGCATGGTCGCCACAGAGAGCGGAGGAGTTGCGAACCAGGAAGTAGCGAGTTCACGAAGCGCTCCTCTACGGAAAACTCACGATATTTGATGAAATCACGAAGTGAGTGCAAAAAACAAAGTGTATCCTCACGATGTTATCCAATGTCTGTTCCGGATCCGCACAATAACACAGTCAGTTTGCAGACAATTTAAAGAAGCAGCACCATAATCATAGCAACAAGGTAGAAAATCTCATAGATAATCACATATATTCAAACCGCCAGAGGCTGAAGATAGATGTGGCGATGGAATCTAAAGCTGGCATGGGCAAACTTGGACTTTCCAGGTGTTTTGGACTCCCAACTCCCACCATTTCTAACAGCCTCGGGCCCTTTTCCTTCCCCCCCCCCCAGCCACTTAAGCAGGAAAGGGCCTCAGGCTGTTAGGAATGGTGGGAGTTGAAGTCCAAAGCACCCAGAGGGCCGAAGTTTTACCATGACTGACAGCTGTTGAGCAAGACCTTCGCGTGTGTCTTTCTGCCATTCCTGCCAGGATATCTATGTTGTGTTCATCGAAACAGGCCCAGGTTTCACACCGAAGTGTATAAATACATTTAAAAACATATTAACTATATGTATTATGGTGTTAGAGTGTCATTTCGTGTCATTTTGGTTGGTGGTGTGCCCCAGGATTTTGTAAATAAAAAATGTGCCGCGGCTCAAAAAAGGTTGAAAAACTGCCTCGAGTCGCCTTCGGGCTGAGAGGGGGCAGTATAGAAATATAGTAAATTATTTATATATGTATGTATGTATGTATATATAGCACTCAGGATAAAAGATAGCAATTTCTTCCTGGTTTCCATTTTGTTGGGGATCCTGGGCCCATAACCCCAGCAAATGTGGTGGGCTGACTATAGTTTAAGAAGACAGAAAAGAATGCACATTTCTGATTATTACTTCCATTATTTCAGTATTCAACACAACCCATCCATCCTTGGAATATAATCACAAAAATGCCAGCAGAATTATGATAATTGTAACCAATATACATCTGCTCCTTAAATACTCAACAAATCATTGTCTTACAAACTTTTTGGGTGGGACCAAAACCAATTGCCTGGTGTTTTAAGAATGTATATTTGGAGTGCAATGAGCAGAAAGTTAGTGCAAATCCTTTAATTGCAAGACACTTCCTTTACTTTTTTAGATGTTTTCTGCAGAGCAACGCAACCACGTGGACAGCCATTATCTTTCCCCTTAACAAGATTACCTCCCACTCAACAGGTATAAATTCCGGCTAAACTATCCAAGATGTACAGAGATGGGAGAAATCTCAAGATACTTAAAACCAAAGCACATCAAGATCCTACCTTGCCTTTCCTGCCTTCACCAAATGAGCACTTGGGGGGAAATCCTACCTATGGTGTGGTTCTAGCTGCAAAAATACCTTATACTCAAAAGTATAAAATTCAGCTTTGCCATTGAGAGAAGCTTGTAAAGATGATGGGAATGGCTGAGGTGGATAAATTATCGATGATGATTGAAGTTTCATAGGAGCCATTGTGCTGTTGCGGTTTGCGCATTAGACAATGGTTAGGGAGACCAGGGTTTGAATACCTGCCATTTGTGGCCTCATTAAGTCACACACTTTCACCCCCAGCAAACCCTGTAATAGGTTCACCTTAGGGTCACCATGTCAGAAAAGAGTTGAGGGCAAACAAGAACAACAACAACAACGAAGGGGAAGGAAGCCCATATCTGCACAGTAGGCCTGTTTGTTTTTTAAAAAATGGTTCAAAACTTGTTCTGGATGTAGTCATTTCTGAATGACTTCCGAAATTTTCCGGAAAAATTTCGGAATTTCCCGAATTAATTTCAAAAAATTGGAATGGCTTTGTTAATTATGGACACGCCTGTTTAACCCAGCTTGGATGGGGATGTCTTCTTTCCGTGTCAGAACTGGGGTGACAGCCATGTTTAACACAGTTTGGATGTGGCTGTCGTTCCAGTTCTGACGCGGATGGAGGGACATCCACCTCCAAACTGGGTTAAACAGCCAATGAGGGGAAAGCACCTGGGGGGGGACGGGACGCAGGAATCTAATGCCGATTCCTTTCTGAAAATGGCGGTGGTGGCTTTGAAATGGCAAATTCACTTACATCACCTCAAAACCGCTTCAAAACTGAATTTAATCCGAATTCATTCCGATGTTACAAGCATTCCAACGAACCTACCCAGGCATACTGGACAGATTAAGAAATACTAGGCCAGGCACACCCAAAGGAAGAGACCCCAAAGGCCATCCAGTCCAAGCTCTTTCTGCCAGGTAGAAAGACACAATCTAAGCTCTCCCAACTGACGGCCATCCAGCCTCTTTATTGTTAAAGGCTTTCATGGCCGGAATCACTGCGTTGTAGGTTGTTTTGGGCTATATGGCCATGTTCTACAGGCCTCTAGAACATGGCCATATAAGCTGAAAAAACGTACAACAACACATCCAGCCTCTGTTTCAAAGCTTCACTGGACTCTCCTACTGTTCAGATGGATTTTTTCCTGGAATTTGAACCCATGGCTCTACTGCAGGGGTTCTCAAACTGTAGATCCCCAGATGTTTTGGCCTACAACTCCCAGAAATCCTAAACTGGTAAATTGGCTGGGATTTCTGGGACTTGTAAGCCCAAACACCTGGGGACCCACAGGTTGAGGATCACTGCTCTACTGTGTCCTATTCTCTGGAGCAGCAGCAATGTGCATTCCTCCTCAATGTGGCCATTCTTCCAAATATTTACACCTGGCTTTCATGTCCCATTCTCTCAACCTTCTCTTCTCCAGGCTAAACATCCCCTGCTCTCTAAGTCGCTTACGGAGACAACAGGTTTCACCAAAGTATCAAAAGGTCATGTAATTTCAAGTATATATATACATATTTAAGCAGTGGTGTACAACATATTCTTGGCCCGGGGTGGGCTCCTACCCTTGAGGCGGATTATCCCTTTCGGGTCAGTACGAACAGTCAATCCGTGAAGCAAAATCAGCAATTGAAGAGAAAGGGTAGGAGTCCCGGGAACTGAGTCCAAACGCCCGTAGGAGTTTAATAGTCAAAGTGAAAGCGGAGTCAATGTGCTGATGCGGTTCAGTAAGAGGTACTTGCATAGAGGTAAGATCATACTTCCATGGCTGGACCAGTGGCCACCTCTATGGCTTTGAAAACGCACCTAATCAACTTGTTAAATTGGAGTTAAAAGTTTATATCTGGCCTTGATAAAGACCCGGTTGGAGAAAGGTCGAAATGAGAGTTGGTGACATCATATAGACATTACCTCGTCGGCCTCCAAATACTGAACGGCTTCAGTTCAATCTGAATTATCCGCAACTTTGCAAGTACCTCTTACTGAACCGCATCAGCACATTGACTCTCCTTTCACTTTGACTATTAAACTCCTACGGGCGTTTGGACTCAGTTCCCGGGACTCCTTCCCTTTCTCTTCAATCGCTGATTTTGCTTCACGGATTGACTGTTCGTACTGACCCGAAAGGGATAATCCGCCTCAAGGGTAGGAGCCCATCCCGGGCCAAGAATATGTTGTACGTCACTGCTTAAATATGTATATATATACTTGAAATTACATGACCTTTTGATACTTTGGTGAAACCTGTTGTCTCTGTGTGTATGTTGCATTTCTGCAACCCCTCCCCATTACTTTTTATTTTCTCTAAGTTGCTTCCCAGAGGGATTCATGGTTTCTAGGCCTTTGACCATTTGGATAACCCTTCTCTGGACATGATATAGTGTGTCAGTATCCTTCTTGACTTGTGGTGCTCAAAACTGGATGCTGGATTGTCCCAGGTGCCGCCTGACCACAGCAGACTAAAGTGGGGCATCACCCTCCTCTTGATGCAACCCAGAGTTGCATTGACAGCTCATTCTCAGCTTGTGGTTAACTAACCATCTTATCACATGGTGAAATGTTACGCAGCAGGACATTTCAGACTCTTTTTAAGCATGGAGAGGCACTGAGCTCATCACATAAGTTAAACTACTTCTGGCCATCATAAATACACAGCTCTCTGTCCTGAAAGTAGGAAACTCCAGAAATCATCACATGGAAACATTACTTTATTTAGATGATCCCTCATTGTCCAAGTATGATGGGCTTCCAAGTTCTTGGAAGTCACCTATGCATGAGGTTTTTTAATGTGTGGAGGTTGGTGCACAGCCAATCAATACATAGTCTTCACAGAGTGAGGATCCCAACCAGTGGCGTGGTTAACATGACAACGTTGGCTTCTCAATCCGTTGCAGCCTTCCACCTACACAGCGATTGTAGCATGTACCATGGTATCTTCCACCTGATCTGCGGTTGAGGTCTTTGGATTGTGCTCGGTCTGGAACCTCCCCTGCAGCCCCTCTGGGAGTGCATAACTCCAGTGGTTACGCCCACAGGTTAATTGAAACATGCAAGCCCCCTCACCATGATGGATTATTACATGGAGACATTTCTCGCTGGAAGGACGCTTCAGCCTCTTTTCAAACAGGGAGAGGCACGGAGCTCATCACATATTCCGGAGTTGAAAAGAGGTGGAAACGTCCTGAAAGGAGAAAACTCTGAACACAGGCCAGCTATCCTGTTTCTTATTGCACTTTCCTCCCATCTTTACAACTGAAAAACAGGTGGGATGAGAATCATCACAGTTTCCACTCCTGTTTCATTGCGCAACTGACAGAAGTCTCTTTTATCATATAGAGTTTGGATCAGAACAATAAGATCCCATGGAAAGAAATGATCTTAACCCAGATCACTGTCTCTTGCATCCCATAGGCTTTGATGTAGAACCATAGGATCCAATGGATAGAAATTGTTTCAACCTGGTGCCAGTCTTCTTTAATGTAAGGAGCTTTGGGTAGGGCAAGGAGTCTCTTGGTTTTGGGATATCTTGTATTGTTTCTCCTGATTTTAAAATAAAGTAATACGGAACTTGTGATGAATGTAAGATGAATGTATTGCCAGCTCTTCAGTTTCCACATGTGAGTGTGATGGGGAGGCTGAACTCCAAGCGATTCTCTACTCTGAAAGGGATGGTTACCCGTGCTTTCATCTCTCAATGTAATGAGGTGGCCAGAGAAAGATTGAGTGCAACACCACGGTTAATCTAGACAATGCTACCATCTAGATCAGAGGAAATCCTAGTCCAATTCTATTTTGCTTTGGTCAGATCTCATCAGGAATAACCCTGTGTCCGGTCCTGGGCAAGGATTGAAAGTGTCTACAGAAGGGCAGCCAAAATGGTCAAGGGTCTGAAAGCCAAGGAAGCCATAAGAAGCTGGAAGATGTTTAACTTGGAGAAAAGAAGCTTGAGAGGGAGCATGAGATCCATGTTTAAATATTGAGAAGGATGTCCCATTAAGGCAGAAGCAAACTAGTTTTCTTCTTCTCTGGAGACTATGACACAATGGAGGCTTGGGTTCAAGCTGCAGGAAAGGTATTCCACCTAAATGTTAGGAAGAACTTTCCTGTGGGCTAAGCTGCATTTTGGGAATCTGGTGGAGTCTCATTCTCTGGAGGTTTTCAAGCAGAGGCAGGATGGCCGTGTGTCAGGAGGGCTTGGATGGTGCCTTCCAACATGGCAGAATGGGGTTGGACTGATGGCCCTTGGGGTCTCTTCCAACTCTAGGATTTGAGGGTTCTACTAAAATGCCTGCTCTTTTCCTTGGTCTGAAGTATTGCCACTCCAGATCTGCCTCACATTAAGTGGCCCATGTAGATAGCATGTGAGCCAAGCATAACCCATGACGAGTGGAAGATTGTTTTGAACCTACTCACCTTTGGGAAACATTCCAGCTTTTGAACTTCAGAGGTCTTCCCAAGAGAGTTAGATGGAGCAATGTTCAGGCTCACCTGGACAGGTGGGAACATTGAGTTCCTGCTGCATGCTGTGAAGATGTGGGTGCATTTTCAAAGCCTGAATGAGGTCACTACCAATGAGTTCAACACCCCGGCCACCATGCGTCATTTCTTTGTTCTAAGAGATTGGTGCATGGCATTGGGTTCATACAGGAAAGGTGGTTTGCGTCTGCAACACTCATAATGCTTTGGGGAAGAAGAGCTTCTGAGGGAAGATGGGGGATCTTGGCTCAGTTCTAATTAGCGGTGCTTGGGCCCCTCCAGCAATACGAATTCAATTACTCAGCACCTTCTGGCAGCGTGGTGGGATCAAATAGAGGCGCACCAGGTGTCTTTGTGGGGCAATATAGGATTAAGATGTCTACATCCCCTCCCCCTTCCTGCAGCTTCAGCGCAATTTTGGGCCCATGAGTCACCTTTGCTGAAGGGGAAAGTAGTCCTTGGCACCCTTTCTAGCTGCCATTTTGGGTTTGGCACACCTGCAGTTAAGAGCTTTGGCACTCCTGAGAGATGGAGACCTGGCTTTTATGGAGTCAGGATCAGGGCTGAGAACTGCAATTCCTAAAATGCGCATACTGATTGTGTCATTCTGGAAGTTGTCATCCTGAAAAGAAACTGTCCCCAACTCTGGTAACTTTTCCCAACTCCACAGAACTAGCCCAAAACTAATAAATGAACTTCGGCATGGATAAAAATATGGTGCCCCTTTGTCGTGGGGGAGAGGCTTGTGTACCATAATGAAGTTGTGACCTATGCTGGCGGTGGCATAATTGCCACCGGTAGGGCCCCCCATGCCAGACAGGTCACAACCGAAGGGTCTGACAAAGAGCGTCAAAGGGCAGGATGGGCTCTCTAGCCTTTTGGCAACCATCCTAAGAGAAGGAAAACTCTGATTTCAAACCCGGGCAGATGGTGCTTGTCTAACCCTGTAAGGTCAACCATCTAGAGAAGGAAACTCTAATCAAACCTACGACTTGAGGACCTCGCTGCCACTGTCCAAGCTTGCTAGGCCCCGGCAGATGAACCTTTGGTTTAAAGGGTGGAGCCAGTTCTGTGCATGCTGCGCTCCACCAGAAAAATCCGTTGCACAGGCTCGAAGGACACATCCAACCTCCGAATCATCAACACGCTTGTAGAAAGCATGGGAGGAGTCCTTCCTAAGAATCTTCGTTTGCGAAGTAACGCCAGAGAGATAGACAATTAGGCAGTAAAAATTAAGCACGCAGAAATAGGATGGAAGACACTTGGCTTGAAAACAATCCAAGTGAAAGGGACCTAAGAGCCTTTCCACCTCATCACACTGAGAGAGGGAAACATGGGTGACCGTCTCTTTAAGGTAGAGAATCGCCCCTCTTACATCTTCAGCAGTCCAGTTTTGTGGTCTTCCTTCCCATCACACGCTCACATGTGGAAACCTAAGAGATGACAATAGTAATAGTAGCAATAATCATCATCATCATCTTTATTTAATACCCCGCCACCATCTCCCCAATGGGAACTCGGGGCGGCTTACACGAGGCCAAGCCCAACAGCATATTACAATAAAATAAAAACCAAAACAGAGTAACAACACAGTAAAATACGTTCAACATATGAATACAAAAAACAATATAAAATGCAAAACAAAATCATACACAGTAAAATAACAATGAGCGGGCTGCATGTGCAAGATAAAATACTAAAATTCCATTAAAAATCAGTGTGAGATAAGAATGGAGTAGATTGTTTGTGAGGGAGAAACTCATAAAGACGGTGCGGCCCTCTGCCCGCAACCATCTGTCAAAAGTTTGGGGGTCCGGCTGGACGCCCAGCTGTCTATGGAGGAGCAGATTGCCTGCGCCTGCAAGACAGCCTTCTTCCATCTGCGTCTGGCAAAACGTCTGGCTCCTTACCTCTCCCGCTGCGACCTGGCCACGGTGATCCAAGCCACGGTCATCTCGAGGCTCGATTACTGTAATGCGCTGTACATTGGCCTACCCTTGTCGGCGATCCGGAAACTTAGGCTGGTGCAGAACGCTGCTGCCCGCCTGCTCTCAGGAGCCTTAAGATCTGATCACGTGACTCCACTCTTGCGCGAGCTGCATGGCTTCCAATTGAATTCGGGTCGTCTTCAAGGTGTTAGTTTTAACTTTCAAGGCCTTATATGGTTTGGGGCCAGTGTACTTGAGGGAGCGGCTTACCCCTTATGTGCCCAGGAGATCACTGCGCTCAGAGGGGCTCAACTTATTGGATGTGCCCAGTGTTAGGTTCTGTAGACTGGACACCACCAGTCGGAGGGCGTTCACTGTAGTGGCACCAATTCTGTGGAACAGCCTTCCTGAAGAGACACGGGCCACTCGAGCCCTTCTGCCTTTCCTCAGGGCAGTAAAAACGTGGTTGTTCAGAAAGGCATTCGGCCCATAGCTGACTGCTGTCTACCGCACCTGTTATCCTGCTGCTAGCCTGCCACTGAACTGCAGCCTGGAGTGCAATTTGTTTAGTCGGGGGATTGGAATTGTTTTAATGTATTTTAATGTATTTTAATGTATTTTAATGTATTTTAATGTATTTTAATGTATTTTAATGTATTTTAATGTTTTTATGTTTACTTCGCTATTCTTGTGAACCGCTCTGGGCTCCAGAGAGAGCGGTATACCAAATCGAACCTAATAAATAAATAATAAATAATAAAGAAACGGGGTCGTAAAAATAGACCTTCGTACAGGCTCCCCCTCTACAAAACATTGAGGGGGAGCAACTATGTATAGTAGTATGGCTAGGCTACTCTCCAAAAGCGCAATGGAAAAGCCAGGTTTTAAGATCCCTCTTAAAAGTTTCTAAGGCGGTGGCCTTCCTAATCTCACTGGGCAATGAGTTCCAAAGGGGAAATGTCTCAATGTGATGAGGACACTTCTCCCACTTTTCAATCACAGAGGGCTATGTGTATGCATGACAACCGGAAGTAGCTTAACTCATGTGATGAGCTCAGTGCTTCTCCATGCTTGAGAAGAGACTGAAGTGTTCTCCCAGGGGAAAATGTCTCAATGTGATGAGGTTGATTGCAGGAGTTCCCTCCTTTCAGGACACTTCTGCTTCTTTTCAACCACGTAGGGCTATGCATGATGGCCATAAGTCGTTTAACTCCTGTTTAACTCATGTGATGAGCTCAGTGCCTTTCCATGAGACCCACTGATTAAGGAGTTGAGTTTTAACCTGCCACTTTTGGATTCTCACTTGCTGAGGAGTTCCTGCACGGCATTCATGAGGTATTACAAGAGGTGTCACTGAATCATAAAGTCTGGCCCAGGGGACATCTAGACCAGTGATTTTCAACCTTTTTTGAGCCATGGCACATTTTTTACATTTACAAAATCCTGGGGCACACCACCAACCAAAATGACACAAAATGACACTGTCATTTTACTAACTGTCACCCTCCCCCCTCGTGACGCCACTGCTTCCACCAAACCCCCTCCCGCCCGTTCACCCGGAGGCCCACGCACAGGAGGCCCATCACCATCCCGCGGGGAAGGGCTGCGCTGAGTGGCTGAAGTGCACGCGGGCTCGGCTGAGCAGGACAAATAGGAATTGAGCACACGGGGTAGCTCCAAGCCTTGGAACAAACTGCGGCGGAGGCTCGCAGCCGTCACCACGCCCAGCTCTCCTTCCTGAAGTGGTTCAGCCCCTCCAGGAGTGCCTCCCCCCACGTTGCTTTAGCTTCCATGCTGTCACCTTGGGGCCAGATTGGGAAGGAACCAAGCTGGGCTGTGGAGCTGCGCATCTCGGCCTCTGCTCTGCTCTGCAGCGAACCCGGAGCCCAGCCAGAAGAGGCCAGGAGATGAGGGATTGCTCCCCTTCCCTGACGTGGAAGGGCTAGAGGGCAGAAAGCCTCACCTCGAGCCTCCAGGAGCGGGGTTGGACGTGGGGCAGCTCCCACAGACTCCTCCTCCCTCTCCTCCTCCTTGCTGCCTGAGAGGAGGAGGGCAGAAGAGCGCCCAGGAGCCAAGAAGCAGGAGGAGCCACAGCCCCGGCCAGGTAGCTATTGGCGCACAGAGGGAGGGAAGGAAGGAAGGGAAGGAGAGAGAGAGGAGGGAGGGAGTGAGTTCTGGACACCGAGGGCTCTCCCTGACTGCAGCCAGGCTGGCTGGCATTGCTTCTTTAGCCAGGAAAGCCTCATTTCCGCTGCCTGAAATCTCCTGTTAGGCTCTCTCTCTCTCTCTCTCTCTCTCTCTCTCTCTCCACTGTAATTTCCCATGGTACACTTGATGATCGCTCAAGGCACACTAGTGTTCCGCGGCTCACTGGTTGAAAATCACTGATCTAGACCATCCCCTGAAGGTGCAGTACTATAACTCATCTGAACGTTAACTATCCAGTTTCAGCTTAAATATGAATTTGAGGGAAAGATTTTGTGGCTTCTTAGAGAGCATTCAAGGGCAAAGGAGGCCCAACACTTGGCCTCTTTTTCTCCCAGCTCTCTTTGCATCTGCACCCACATAAACCTGGCACAGCGCTTGGCAATTTGACCGTGTGTGGCACATGAAATGTCACGGGGTAGATAGACATCCAGGCAAACCGTGGGGCCCTCCCTTCTTCACACCCAAAGCCCAAGAGCCCCCCCCCCCCAGCTTTGAGAACATAAACAAAAGGGTGGCTCTGCCTGGGATGTTAAGAGTAACAAAATGGGAAACGTCCGCCTCCACCCACCCCCGCCCCTCCGCCCAGTTCAAAGGATAAATCAAGGCAAACCAACCCCAAGAGCTGGCATGGCTCAGATAGGCATTTGCCAAAGGCAGCCTCCTCCCTCGCACAGTGCCAAGGGCAGGGAAGAAGGTTGCACAAAATGGAAGGGGTGGGTTGGGTGAAAGCTTGACTTGGGCAGAAGGTTGAAACTGCTCCCCACAAACATGATGGAGAAACAGGGAATGCTTTTTCCTTGGATATAATGTGCCTCCTGTTCCCTTCTGGGTTCTCCCCTTAAGGGGAGGAGGAGATTGCAAAGCAACTTACCCAAGCAGTCACGTAATCTGCCTCCCAACAAACTCTTATGGTTCATCTACATCACTGATTCTCAAAGTGGGCGGTACCGCCCCCCCCCTGGTGGGCGGTGAGGCAATCCAAGGGGGCTGTGGGAGGCTCAGGGGAATTTGGGGGGCAGTGAACCCCTTTAAGGGGCCAGTAAACGATTGGCCATTTAGGAGGGGTCATGTGGCCCTCTTCTTTGGCCTCGTCCCCTTCGCTTTGACCTACATATTAGATATTTGGATTATAATTCGTAAGAGTAGCAAAATTATTTATGAAGTAGCTCAAAAATATGGATAGGGGTCGCCACAATATGAGGAACCTTATTTAGGGGTCACGGCATTAGAAAGGTTGAGAACCACTGCATTAATACATATATCTTTCTGTTTAATTGCTATTAAATAAATAATAATTATTTCTAGGGGGGCGGTGAGTAATTTTTTTCTGGAAAGGGGGCGTGTGATGAGGTGGTTATTTATGTATTAATACATGTGCTATATGTTAATCACATGTTTGTATATGTGTTTAGATAGGACAGTCTTTGAAAGCTACAGAGAGTAGGCAGTAGAATGTTCGCAACAGCAAGCCTCGGGCAGAAGCTGTTGCCATGACAACTGGAAGCCACTCTAGCTTTAGAATGTTCAGTTTGAATCTTGACAGTTGAACTGTCAGACCAGCTCTAAGACAGTTGGTGCTGAGAAGCTCATAAAGAGCAGTTGTGTTTGGACCAGCTCAAGGAGCTGAGAGGTGGATAGTTAATCCAGTCCAACTCAAGGAGTTGGAGAGAGTCAGTTGGCCAGATGCTGCGACCAGAGTCAGTTGGTTGGCAGTGCAGCTGAGAGAAGCTGGCAGCAACTAGGGAGAGTTGCTGAATATTCCTGAGGGAATTAGTTTATGAAGTGTTGAGTGTTGCAGACAAGCAGTAAAGCTTGGGAAATATAGATAGGAAGCCTAGGGGCTTAGTAATTCAAGGTTAGAATTACTGTGTGTTGGAAACCATGTGTTTTTAAGTATGTACCTCTCCGGACGTGTAACCAACTAAGCACTGTGCACAATAAACTGTTTAGGTTCTGGTTCAAAACTCTCTCCGTGACGTCATTCAAATTACAAATCTCCTCACCACCCTTTACAAGTCAATGGTCAAGCATAAATAAATGGTGGCAGCGAAATTCTTTATATTTAAACAGTGCAAATCCTTGCTACACCGCAAAGATCAACGCTAGCTTGTCAGCGGCGTTTCGATTCATCACAGGGCGGTAGGCCAAAAGGTTTGGGAACCACGGATCTACATTGTTGAATTGTTGAAAAATCAACCCCCCACCCCAACAAAGATTAACACAGTGCAAACCTCCAAGGACTTTATCACATGCAATAAAATCAACGTTTCTACACATTTAAGACATGGCTACTGATGGAGCTGGCAGGAAGGACCAAATTCTGTCAAAAAAGAATCTCCAATCTCTTGAGGGGATCCAGGTGTTGGGAAATGCCAGATACAAATCTGTAGGCCTTCCATTGAACTGTTCATATTTACATAACTACCCCATTGCCTCAGAGGCTCACCCTTTTGTATAGACCAGACTTAGTCTATAATTGTATCTTGGACTAGTTTACATTGACTTAAACCATTTCACCAGTCCAGCTCCGTCCTCCTGGGCGGACTCTCCAAACAGCTCCAGCTTCAAATGGACAAATGACAGCTATTGATTTTTCCTGTCACAAGGAAGACATCCACCTCTGACATCACAGTGATTCTGCAGCCAGTGAGAACCTGGATCCAAACTGGACCATATTCTATCCAATTAGGGAAAGATTCAGGGATTTTGAATGGCTATCAGGGAGCGTAAAATGTCTTGTCTTATTGCTTGGTTATGTCTAATATCTTTCTGAGAAGAGACTCTGTATTAGACATAATTTCAGACCTGAAAGTACACAAACCTCTGTTTCTTGCCTTCAAACTCACTCCACATATTTCCAACTGGCTGCCAAAGTAGCAAGGTGCGCCAGGCATCCAATCCTCTCCCGCTCCTTGGCAGGTAGCTGAATTTAGGCATCAGAATGGATGCACTTTGACCCCACTTGAAATGTATTGTTCAGGGCCATGGAATCCTGGGAGTTGTAGTTTTTTCAGGGTCTTTTGCCTTCTCTGCTCAAGAGTGCTTTTGGGTTGCAAAGGTTGGCAACAAGCTGCAGAAGTGGCCGGAAGCTCACTCCGACCCATACTGGCTTCGAACTCACGACCTTTCAGTCAGTAGTGATCTTCAATGCAGCTGACACCCAGCCAGCTGTGCCACAGTCCCAGTGCACCACCATCATAAATCTGCTAAGCCTGGAAATTTATTTATTTATTTATTTATTTATTTATTTATTTCGGCTTCTATGCCGCCACTCCCGGTGGGCTCGGGGCGGCTCACAACACTAAAAAGAAGATCACAGAGTAAAAGCAGCGATACAGAATAAAAACAGAGCATAAAACATCATTAAAATATCAAAATACAGCAATTAAAAATGACCTGGGTTAAGGCTCGTTTTCAACAGGGGCGTGCGTCCCACTAAGACCTACACATGAAAGGCCAGCTGGAAGAGGTGGGTCTTCCACGCCTGCCTGAAGGGGAGCAGGTCGTGGATGGCCCGCGTGTCTGCCAGAAGGGCGTTCCAAAGTGTCGGTGCAATCACCGAGAAAGCCCTACGGCGAGTGGCTGTCAGTTTGGCCGCTTTTGCAGAGGGGACAGCCAAAAGGTTGGTATCCTCAGAGCGGAGCGATCTCATAGGGCAATATGGGGAGAGACGGTCCCTCAGATACGCTGGCCCCAGGCCGTGCAAGGCCTTAAAGGTAAGAACCAACACTTTGAAGATGATCCGGTGCTCAATTGGCAGCCAGTGCAGATCCTGCAAGGTAGGTGTTATGTGGCAACCTGCTGGCATGACAGACAGGAGCCGGGCGGCAGTGTTCTGCACCAGCTTGAGCTTCCGGGTCACCGACAGAGGAAGGCCAATGTAGAGCGCATTACAGTAATCTAGCCTTGAGATGACGGTGGCTTGGATCACCGTGGCCAGGTCGTTCTGGGATAGATAGGGGGCCAGCCTCCTTGCCTTTCTGAGGTGAAAAAAGGCAATCTTGCTGACCACAGAGACCTGGGCCTCCATGGTCAGCTGGGAGTCCAAGTGGACTCCCAGGCTCTTTACGGAAGGCGAGGGACAGCCAGACAAGCAGAGCTCAGGAGCTTCAATGCGTGGATGAGGCAGTGGTGTCGAGAGGAAGGCTTTAGATTTGTTAGGAACTTAAGTTTGGATAGCAAACTGTCAGTGAAAACTAACACAGAGACCTTAAATTTTCAAAAAGGGAATTTCACCAAAATGAGAAAAATAGTAAAGAACAAACTAAAAGGAACAGTAACAAAATCAAATCCCTCCAGAATGCTTGGAAACTGTTTAAAAATACTTTAAAACAAGCCGAACTAAAATGCATTCCTAAAATAAGAAAGAGGCCGGGAAAGTCCAAGAGGACATCGGCATGGCTTACAAATGAAGTAAAAGATGTGATTGGAAAGAAGAAAAACTCATTTCAGAAATGGAAGGCTCTTCCTACTGAGGAGAACAGAAAGGAACACAAGCTCTGGCAAACTAAATGCAAAGCAACCGTCAGGAAAGCCAAGAGAGATTTTGAGGCACATATAGCTAAGAATATTTTTTTTAAAAGCAAAAACTTCTTCAAGTACATCAGAAGCAGAAACCCAACTAGAAAAGCAGTTGGGCCACTTGACGAAAATGGTAAGAAAGGGACAATAAGTGAAGACAAGGAGATTGCTGAGCGGCTAAAACGACTTCTTTGCCTCCGTTTTCACACAGGAGGACAGACAACATATGCCTGCAGCTGAGTCAGTTTTTCAGGGAGGGAATTAAATAAATTAAACCAGATAGAGATAAACAAGGAAGATGTTCTCACATGCCTTACTAAACTAAATGTCAACAAATCACCAGGGCCAGATGGCATCCACCCCAGAGTTATTAAGGAACTCAAGTGTGAAATTGCTGAAATTCTAGCCAAAATATATAACCTTTCTCTAAGATCAGGCACTGTACCCGAGGACTGGAGGGAGGCAAATGTAACTCCGATCTTCAAGAAAGGATCCAGGGGTGATCCAGGAAATTATAGGCCAGTTAGTCTAACCTCAGTTCCAGGCAAAGTGATGGAAACCATTATTAAAGAAAAATTACTAAGCACATAGAAGAACAGGCATTGCTGAAGGAAAATCAACATGGTTTCTGCAAAGGCAAATCATGTCTTACTAACTTGTTAGAATTCTTTGAGGGTGTAAATAAACACATAGATAAAGGGGACCCAGTCGATATTGTTTACCTTGACTTTCAAAAAGGCTTTTGTCAAAAGTCCCTCACCAAAGGCTCCTAAATAAGCTCTTCAGCCATGGAATCAGAGGACAGGTCTTGTCCTGGATTGGAACCTGGCTTAACTGTAGGAAACAAAGGGTGGTAATAAACGGACATTTCTCTGGGTGGAAAGAGGTGAGAAGTGGCGTACCCCAAGGTTCAGTTTTGGGTTCGTTACTTTTTAATTTATTCATTAATGACCTGGATGTAGGAGTAAATTCTGAGGTAGCAAAGTTTGCAGACGACACTAAATTGTTCAGGGTAGTTAAAAATGAAAATGATTGTAAAGAGCTCCAGAAAGATCTCTCGAAATTGAGTGAATGGGCAACAAAGTGGCAAATGCATTTTAACCTAAACAAGTGTAAAGTCATGCACATCAAGGCAAAGAACCCCAACTACACCTACCAATTGATGGGATCAAAGCTTCCGAGACAAACCAGGAAAGGGATCTTGGGGTTTTGGTGGACAGCTCAATGAAGATGTCAACCCAGTGCGCTGCAGCAGTGAAAAAAGCAAATTCTATGCTTGGCATGATCAGGAAGGGAATCGAAAATAGGTCAGCAAATGTTGTATTGCCTCTCTACAAATCTATGGTGAGGCCACATCTGGAGTACTGTGTACAATTCTGGTCTCCGCACCTTAAGAAGGATATAACGGAACTGGAAAAAGGTACAGAAAAGGGCAACAAGAATGATCCAAGGGATGGAGCGGCCCCTTATGAAATCAGGTTGCAACGCCTTGGTCTTTTCAGCCTTGAAAGACGGCGTTTAAGAGGTGACTTGATCGAAGTGTATAAAATCATGCATGGGATAGAAAAGGTGAATAAAGAAAAATATTTTCTCTGTCACACAACACTAGGACTAGGGGGCACTCCTAAAGCTCCAAGGTAGGAAAGTTAGGACTAATAAAGGGAAATATTTCTTCACCCAGAGGGTCATTGGGTTATGGAACTCACTTCCAGAGGAGGTTGTGACAGCTGTCAGCCTGGACAGCTTCAAGGCAGGATTAGACAGATTCATGGATACCAAGGGAATCAGTAGTTACTGAAAGGGACATCCAAGTGCCACCTCTGTGTTGATGGAGGCAGGCAGGATTTTCCCCGGGTACTGGTTGTGGGGGGTCGGGAGCAGGTGAGGGTTTTGCCCTCCTTTCTGCTAGAGATCCCTGTGTACAACTAGTGGGCCACTGTGTGACACAGAATGCTGGACTAGATGGGCTGAGGCCCGATTCAGCATGGCTCTTCTTATGTTCTTATGTTCTTATAATGCCGCACTGTCCAGGGTCGGAAGCTGGACATCCCCACCACCCGGGTGGCTTAGCCACAAGATCTTCGTCTTCGCCGGATTCACCCTCAACCTACTGGCTCGCAGCCATCCAGTAACGGCTTCGAGGCAGCGTTGGAAATTAGCGGGGACGGATCCGGGCCTGCCCTCCATCCTCAGAATGAGCTGGGTGTCATCAGCGTACTGGTGGCACTCCAGCCCATAACTCCGCACCAGCTGTGCAAGCGGCTGCATGTAGATGTTAAATAACAGAGGGGAGAGAAATGCAAGTTTATCTCTGATGTGAATTTCCCCTTATATGTGTATATAGCTGTGCAATGTGTCAAGATTAAAGCCTCCACAGTGAGTTTGGATGGAAACCAACACTAAAGTGTTTTTCTTAAAATAGTGAGCAGCAACAAGGTCAGGCTGTGCAGTAAAACTCTGCTAACTACTGATCAAAGACTCTGCACTGTTTGGGTTGATTGATAGCTTGCCCTGAGACAATCTGTCAGGTGTGCAACATAGGGAGGACTTGACAGAGGAAGAAGAAAACTATAAATCACATGCCTGTCCCAAGTGTCCCCCCGACAGTATATATAATATGCCTCAAGGAAACATGGCAAGACCTAAGCTCCTGATCTTGCTGGAAAAAATGAAAAAAAAGTCTTGGAAACTGTGGGCTGGAGAACCCAACAGGGTGGTCAGGAGGTTGGCATGACCATTTAGAGTTTGCATCTTGGCTGGAAATACTTCTAATCAGCCAAATCTTTGCCTGGAGGCTGCCTGAAGAGCATGGCTCCTCCTCCGCCTGCCTGCCTGCCTTGTTGAACCTGGGAGCTGGGCACAGACCGCTTTCTCATTCAAGTGCAACCACCCACATCCATCACATGAGTTGATTTCCCTCTCTGCAACATAATCCCTCCCATGCTCTTGTCTGTGCTAATCCAGCAACACGGGATTACCGTGCTATGCCCCATGGGGTTTGGGCACTTTATTGAATGAATGGAGTGCATCTCAGGAAGGACTCCAGGGATATCAGGTGTCTACACAAAAGGATTGCTCCAGAGCTGCTGGAAATTTGGGTGCAAAAATCGGTGCTCTCCAGCTCCACCAGCATGTTCACATGGAGACCTGGTTCTTTCATCATAACTTCTGGAAATTGGATTGGAAGTTTTGAAATGCCACAATACCCAGTTATAACCCTTTGGTGCCACTTTTTCTTTCATGGCTGGATTTAGAATCCTAAAATGGGAGGAGTTGGAAGAGGCAATAAGACATCATCTAAGTCCTCCCAACAGATGGTCATCTATTCAAAATCCTTTAAGGAAAGTGATTCCATCAGACTCACAGGTATCTATCAGTATATTCCACAATGTTAGTGTCTCACCACACTACAATCCCAGGATTCCAGTGAGCATGGAGCCATGGCCATTAAAGTGGTGTCAAACTATATTAATTCAACAATGTAGACGGGACTTGAAAAGAATAGATTACTGCAACGCACTCTACTTGGGGCTGCCTTTGAAGACAGTTCGGAAATTGCAATTAGTCCAACAGGCGGCAGCCAGATTACTAACTGGAGCTACATACAGGGAGCATACCACCCCCCTGTTGTGTCAGCTCCACTGGCTGCCTGTCCACTTTCGAGCTCAATTCAAAGTGCTGGTTTTGACCTTTAAAGCTCTATACGGTTCTGGGCCAGCTCACTTGTCCAAACGCATCAGCCTCTACATCCCACCTCGTAATTTAGGATCATCTGGGGAGACCCTGCTCTCGCTCCCGCCGTGGTCTCAAACGCGGTTGGTGGGGACGAGAGAGAGGGCCTTCTCGGTGGTGGCTCCTCGTCTGTGGAACGCACTTCCAAGTGACATACGATCAACCCCATCCCTCCTGCCATTCAGGAAAAAAGTGAAACCCTGGCTATGGGACCAGGCGTTTGTACATTAGCACAATGCAGCACTTTGGATTGGATCGTAATGACAAGTTGTTGGACATGGCTCAATGCTCTTATTATGGACGGAACATTGTTTTTAACTTATGTGAATATATATGATGTATTAATGTTAACTGTATTTTAATGTACTTAATTCTGACTGTTTTTGGTTTTATATAGTATTTTATATTGCGTTTTGGCATCGAATTGTTGCTTTGTTAGGCTGCTCTGAGTCCCCCCTCGGGGGTTGAGAAGAGCAGGGTAGAAATGTTGGAAATAAATAAATAAACAAATAAATAAAAGTTAACACTGATAATTTGTCATTCATAAAAAAGGACTGAGAAAAAGAAAGCTGGACCACAGGTGCAGCACTAACTAGCAAATAACTTTTTTTTTCGTGTCAGGAGCGACTTGAGAAACTGCAAGTTGCTTCTGGTGTGAGAGAATTGGTCATCTACAAAGATGTTGCCCAGGGGACGTCCAGATGTTTCGATGTTTTTATCCTGTGCAGGCATGTAGCCAGGGGAGGGGGCTAAGGGGGCTTCAGCCCCCCGAAATTCTCAGGGTGGTCCACGAAAAGGCCTTTCTGGTACATTATTTAAACTGTTATGTTTATTCATATCATGATCTGATCACCATGCTCATTATATCCCACATTAATGGGATTATTGGGATAACAATACAAAAGGTTTGCTAGGGTAGACCCTCTTCCACCCAGTCTCAGCCCCCCGAGCCAAACTCAGCCCCCCGAATCAAAATCCGGGCTACGGCCCTGATCCTGTGGGAGGCTTCTCTCATGTCCCTTCATGGGGAGCTGGAGCTGACAGAGGGAGCGCACCCACTCTCCCCGGATTCAAACCACAGTCTTGCCAGCACAAGGGTTTATCCCATTGCGCCACCAGGGGCTCCAGCAGGTTTGAAGACAAAGGTTACTTCTGCACTGCCATATAATCCAGATTATCAAAGAAGATAATCCAGATTATCTGCTTTGAATTGCATTATCTGAGTCTACGCTGCCATGTATTCCAGTTCAAAGCAGATAACCACACTCTGTTCAAAGCAGATAATCCTGTATAGACTAATGCAATGCTCTCTACGTGGGGTTGCCTATGAAGACTGCCCGGAAGCTGCAATTAGTCCAACACGCAGCAGCCAGACTACTAACGGGAGCAGGGTACAGGGAGCGCACCACTCCCCTGTTGCGCCAGCTCCACTGGCTGCCAATTAGCTTCCGAGCACAACTCAAAGTGCTGGTGTTGACCTACAAAACCCTATACGGTTCCGGCCCAGTTTACCTGTCCGAACGTATTCTCCCCTATGAACCGTCAAGAGTGCTAAGATCATCGGGAGAGGCCCTGCTCTTGTATTTGTTGTATTGTATTTTATTGTAATTTTTTTAAAAAAATATTCTTTATTAAGTTTTGATTAACAGAAAAGAAAGAGTATAAAACACATTACAAAGACTCTCACGCAGTGTCTCTGCCCTCCCTCTAGGGCAGTGTTTCTCAACCTTCCTAATGCTGCGACCCCTTAATACAGTTCCTCCTGTTGTAGTGACCCCTAATCATAACATTATTTTCATTGCTACTTCATAACTGTATTTGGGGGGTGGGGGTGATTTTGTCATTTGGAAGTTGTAGTTGCTGGAATTTATAGTTCACCTACAATCAAAAAGCATTCTGAACTCACCAACAATTGAATTGAACCAAACTTGGCACACAAAACTCCCATGACATTGGCATTGACATTGAGTTTGGGAGTTGTAGTTCACCTTCATCCAGAGAGCACTATAGATTCAACAATGATGGATCTGGACCACACTTGACATGAATCCTCAATATACCCAAAAACGAACACAGGTGGAGTTTGAGGAAAATAGATCTTGACATTTGGGAGTTGTAGTTGCTGGGATTTTTAGTTCAACTACAATCAAAGAGCCCCTCGCACCCCACCAATGATAGAATTGGGTCAAACTTCCTACACAGAACCCTCATGCCTTGAAGGGACTTGCTAGCGTGAGCCTCCATTCCACACACTCTCCCTCACCCATACATGCGCATCATGCTGCCATGCGCCGAGCACGCCTGCTCTCCCCTCCCTGCTTGGAGTCTCAGAAACAGCCCTTTCCATTGGCTGGGAAGCCTGCCAATCACAGCAGAGGAGAGCTTTAGGTGGGGGAATTCGCAGTCTGTTTCCAAAAAGAAAGAGGACAAGCGGAGAGATCTTCAACCTTCTCTGCCAAAGGGCTTCCTAAGACCATCAGAAATATATGTTTTCCGATGGTCCTTGGCGACCCCTCTGAAACCCTCTCGTGACCCCCCTGGGGGTCCCGACCCCTAGGTTGAGAAACACTGCTCTAGGGGGTTATCGATGAGAGTCTTCCATATGTGAAAGAAGGGAAAAGGGAATAGAAATTTTATTGTAAATTTATGGTGCTTTTAGATTTTAAATGTTAGCATTGAATATGTGCTGTTTGCCGGTCTGGGTCCCTCTTCAGAGGTGAGAGGGTCGGGGTATAAAAGTTTTAAATAATAATAAATGATAATAATCCGGATTTTATATGGCAATGCAGAAGGGATCAAAGAGTGCATCTGCACTGTATTGTGACACCACTTGAACTGCCCTGGCTTACTGCCATGAAATCCTGGGAGTTGTAGTTCTACCTTCTCTGCCAAAGAGTGTGATCTACAATGCTCATGATCCAATAGCATTGAGCCAGAGCAGTTCATGCCATGCCATACTGCATTAATTCTATAGTGTGGATGCACCCTGGGTACCCATAATCTCTGAGGCTTTCTGTGAATCTGGAAGAGCGTCCTCTTCCACCTGAATTTTCTCACCCTTGCAGAAGATGTTTCCTACCTGTCCCAGTTCTGTGGTGGGACCACAGGTGATGGGGTGACTCTTGACAGGTGAAAAGGAAAGGGCCTCTATCTATATATATCACTGAAGGGGTAGGAGGAGGATATTAGCCGGCGTTGCAGCCAAGGCAAACAGGTTGGTTGGGTTTGTCAAGAGAGGAGCATCTCCTCCCTGCTAGAATTTCCAGCCTGACCTGGAACATTTTCTCCTGGGAAATCTTTCCCCATCACCCCAGCCCCCCCCCCCCTCCTCCACGGGCCCAGAGAGATACAGGCCAAATCTTCACACAATGATTTGAATGTCAAATTGCACCCGCCAAGATCCCAAAGGAAAACCCAGCCTTCCCTTCTATCCTCACCTGTCGAACCCGGAACCAAAACCTGGGCAAAGTAATCATCACCTTTGGTTTTGATTCCATAGGAGCTGCAATCGTGAAACTTGGAGTGCATCCACACTATAGAATCAACCACTTTAACTACTCTGGATTCATGCTATGGAGTCCCGAGAGTTGTAGCCTCTCTTTGACAGAGAAGTCAAAACACCTTGTGAAACTATAACTCCCAAGAATTCCATAACATTAAGACATGACAGTTAGTGTGGTGTCAAACAGTGTGAATTCTATAGTGTTGCTGCACTCAAAGTTTCACAATTGTGGCTCCTATGCAATCAAGACCAAAGGTGTTGTCGAAGGATTTCACGGCCAGAATCACTGGGTAGCTGTGAGTCTTCCGGGCTGTGTGGCCATGCTCCAGATGCATTCTCTCTTGATGTTTCGCCCACATCTATGGCAGGCATCCTCAGAGGTTGTGAGGTCTATTGGAAACTAGGCAAGTGGGGTTTAGATACCTGTGGAATAATGTACAGGATGGGAGACATTATTCCAATCTTGTCTGCTTGAGAAAAATGTGAATGTTGTCATTGGCCAGTTTGATTAGCATTGAATGGCCTTGCAGCTTCAAAGCCTGGCTGTTTGCTGCCTGGGGGCATACTTTGTTTGGAGGTGTTAGCCGGCCCTGATTCTTCCTGTCTGGAATTCCCCTTTTGTTTGAGTGTTGTTTTTTATTCACTGTCCTCTCCACAAAAGTCAACATTGACACTGAAATACAACACCGCCTGAGCTCTGTGAGTGCAGCAACAATAGTAGAGGCAGGAGCTGGTATTCAGGAAGGGGCAGGGGTGGCGCCAAAAAGGAGGACCTCCGGTATCCTTCCTTCCTCATCTCCATGCGTGTTGCGTTTTTATTTGTTTCAACATTTTTATTATTATTATTTTGGTCCGTGATCTGCGCCCCCCCCGGCTTGCACCCCTAGGCCATGGTCTAGGTTGGCCTTATGGGTAATCCTGGCCTGAGTTACTCTACTCTTAACTCAGGAATGGAAAACGGAATGTTGGTGTATAGAAAAAAGAGTTTGAAAGATGGGATTAAAGCAAACCTTAAAAACTGTGGCATAGACACCGAGAACTGGGCAGCCCTGGACCTTGAGTGCTCTAACTGGAGGTCAGCTGTGACCAGCAGTGCTGTGGAATAGACGCAAATGGAGGGCAAAAGGGAGAAACATGCCAAGAGGAAGATGTGTCAAGCCAATCCTGACTGGAACTGCATTCCACCAAGGAACCGATGTCCTCACTGTGGAAGAACATGTAGGTTAAGAATAGGGCTCTACAGTCACCTACGTATCCACTGCCAAGACACTACACTTGGAAGACCATCTTACTCCGACAATGAGGGATTGCCTAAGTAAGTAACAGTTAGACAATAAAAATGAGATGACAAAGATTTAGGTTGGGTGTTATCTGGCTTGAAAATGGCCCACGTGAAAGAGATCTAGGAGTTTTAGTAGACCAAAAGTGCAACAGGAACCAATAGCATGGTGTGGCAGTCAATGGGATTTGAGGCTGCATCCACAAGAAGATACAGATAGTGTATGGCAGTGTTTCCCAACCTTTTTTGAGCCGCGGCACACTTTTTACATTTGCAAAATTCTGGGGCACACCACCAACCAAAATGACACAAAAGGACACTCTAACACAGTAATACATATAGCTAATATGTTTTTAAATGTATTTATACACTCAGTGTGAAACCTGGGCCTGTTTTGATGAACACAACATAGATATCCTGGCAGGAATGGCAGAAAGACACAAACTTACCACACAGAACTCCCATAACCAAGAGAAAATACTATAAGAGTTTGGTGGGCATTGACCTTGGGTTTTGGAGTTGTAGTTCACCTATATCCAGAGAGCACTGTGGACTGAAACAATGTTGGATTAGGACCAAACTTTGCATGAATACCCAATATGCCCAAATATGAATGCAGATGCAGTTCAGGGGGAAAAGACCTTGACATTTGGGAGTTGTAGTTGCTGGGATTTATAGTTCGCCTACAATCAAAGAGCATTCTGAACCCCACCAATGATAGAACTGGGCCAAACTTCCCACACAGAACCCCCAGGAGGCAAGAGGAGGTCTCTACTTGGGGAAAGGGAGGCGGGCCTTCCCAATGCATGGAGAGGGAGAGACCAAGTAAACAACGGGTTGGGGGGGGGGTGTTTGTAATTTTGTGCCTTTATCGAGGTAGGTTTCTTAGGGTTTTTATACTTCAACACACTAGACTCCCCCCCTCCCTTTCCTGGAGGTTCCAATTTCCCACGGCGCACCTGATGATCGCTCACGGCACACTAGTGTGCCCCGGCACACTGGTTGGGAAACACTGGTGTATGGATTGAGGGAAGGTCCAGTCCCATTTTATTCTATTTTGGGCAGATTTCACATTATCCCTTTCTGGGCAAAGCAATTCAAGAAAGAGATGGACAAGAGGGAAGGGCACCAAAAGGGTCCAAGTCTACAAGTTTAAATGTTTTGATGGGAGCAGAGGAAGGGAAGGCAACCCACTATTTGGAGGAGGCTTAAAGCTGGATAGATCCAAGGAAGATCGAGTTAGGGAGACTTGAGTTGGGAAAGGTTGCCTTTTGTTGACTGCAACTGTCAGAGTTCCTTGCAAAAGAGTGTCTGTTCTTGCACAATGGGGGAAGCGAGAGCAATCTTCCCCCTCCCAGCTTCATCTTCTCCCCTGTCCAGCGCAGTCTCGGCTCTTGCATTGCAAGGCTTCCCCCGTCTCATTCCCACCAATATCTGATGGCTTGGTTTTGCTTGGGTTGCATTGTTCCACCTTCAACGGGACTTCCAAGAAGACTGCTCTTTGCCAAGAGGCTTCGACTCTTCTGCAACTTAATTAAAAGCTGAACTGAGAGAGCTTCACACAGAGTTGCCATTGGGTTTGCTGAATGTCCCATGGCTCCATGCTATTGAATCCTGGGAGTTATAGTTTGGTGAGGCAACTGCAGCCTTTGCTGGAGAAGGCTAAGGATACCATTGCATTGAACTGCGGCAGATAATGTGAAATTCGCTGAAATGAACCACTTTGTTGTTCCATGGAGGGAACTTCTCAGCAGGGCCACAAAGCACCTCTCCGTTTTGTGAACCCGTGAGAAAAGCCACACCTAGATGAAGGTGTGATTCTGTGTTTTGTTCTGGACAGCTATGGCTGATGCTTAATTCGCTGGGTTGAATGTCATCACAGGGCTGCCCCATGTATCATCACCCTCAGCTGAAGCCTTGCCCAGTGAGATCACAAGAGGCCTTGCCTCCCTGGGTCTCAGGGTTGGAGCCTGACATTTCAGGGCTTGGGATAAGCCTGACCTACTAGTCACCCTCAGGCCTGGGCGCTGCCCAGCTATCATTGTGTTGCTGGCAGAGAAAGAGTCCTCTGCGATTCTTCCTTTTCACTTACTTCACCATGGAAGGGAGACTACAGGAAATATGGCCACTAATTGTCCATGGGCATCAGCTCAGAATTCAGTCAGTAGCCCATGGCCGGATTACCCATAGAGCCAACATAGGCCATGGCCTAGGGGCGCAAGCTGAGGAGAGGGGCAGATCACGGACCAAAAAAATAAAAATAAAAAACTCATCAGTGCCCCTCTTTCCCCCTTTGTCATGCCCCTCTTCGCTCCTTCTCCTGGCAAAGTCTCTCGCTCTCTGGGCTACCCACGGGTCTCTGGCTGGCCTGACCTCCTGGCTCCCGGGGAAGCCGTCTCCATGGCGACTCACCCGGCTCCCCCGGCGGCAGACTGTAAATTCCTGCAGCCAGAGCCGAGCGGCAGAGTCCGGGAGAGGGCAGTGGGAGGGAGGGGAGAAGGAGGAGTAGGAGGCAACTAGGAGGAAAGAAAGAAAGTAAAGAAGGAAGAGAGGGAGGGAAGAAGAGGGGAGAGAAAGGGCATTGCTTGGGTGGACCTCTCCCAGGTCCCCAGCACGAGACCACACCAACACCCCTGTGCTCTCGGACCAACCAGGGCGGCCTGATTGGCCAAAGGGAGCTGCAGGAGGGAGGGAAGCATCAAGGCCAGGGTCTGGCTCTCCTGCCTTCGGGAGCAGCCGAACAAAAGCGGCACAAACCCCAACCTGAATCCACCCTCAGTCTGTGGGAGCACACGCCAAGTGGACATCTCTCTCTCTCTCTCTCGCTCTCTCTCTCTCTCTCTCTCTCTCTCTCTCTCTTGCTCTCTTGCTCTTGCTTTGGAGCTCGAGTTTGCACCTGCTGCACTCTCCCCAAGCCTCCCGAGGAGACCTTCAGAGCACAGCTGAGCTTTCCAGCCGGTGGGAATGGGCACCTTGGAGGTGGTGGGATGGTGCCTATTCACCTTTCTCTTCTGCTCCGGAGGCACCATGGCGAAAGCCAGCCAAGTGTGGGTCTGAGTGGTGTGTGTGTGTGGGGGGTGGTGGTGGTGGTGGTGGTGGTAGAGGTTGCTTAAAGGGGGCGTAATTCCAAAGTGTGGCCTAGGGCGCACAAAGGTGTTAATCCGGGCCTGCAGTAGCCGTAGTGTTGACGTTGCACAAGGAGGTTAGGCAAGGCTAGAGTTGGAAGGGGTCCCCAGGGGCCATCTAGTCCATTTCCCTGCTCAATGCAGAATTTCCACCAGGGAGTTATCAGGGCTCTTTTCGATGACCTCCAGAGAAGGAGAACCTCTGAAGGCTTCTCTAGGCATTTGGTTTTAATGGCCAACTGCTCCTATTGTCAAGACATCCTTCTAACGTTTGATCCAAGCCCATCCTCCTGGAACTTAAAGCTATAAGACCTCATCCTACCCTTTGGGGCAGCAGAGAACAAACCTGAGCCCCTTCCTTCTGGGGCAGCCCTTAGGGTATTTAAAAAGGGATGTCATGCCCACCCACTCCATCTTCTCTTTACCCCATTGAACATGCTCAACTCCCTCAAGGTCACCTCATAGGTTTGGGTCTACATGCCTCTACCTCCATACCTGTTAGCATGCCCTGCTGCAAGGCCAGGCATTCCCAGTCTTACAGTGCTTCAGTTTTTTGTGGTGGAAATGTAGAATTTTATATTTGAAATGCCATTTTGCATACTGGCTGCAAACATACTTCTTTGTGTTGGAAGTGAAGCAGCATCCTTACCTGTATGTAGAGCCAACAGGGACAGAGGGAACCTTGCGGTCTTGATTCTCACCTCGGTTTCCTAGAACTATGTAACTCCAGGTGTTTTTGCAATGTTTTGGCCTTTAGCTCCTAAAAATCCTAACAGCTGGTAAACCACCTGTGATTTCTGGGAGTTGTAGGACAAAACAGGTTGAGAACCATTGAAAGGCTGCTTCCCTCTTTTTCCCAAAAGTCTTTAATGTACTCTATGACCCTTTTTTGTTTGAGAAGGGAGCACCATGAGGATTCCCTCTGTCTCTTACACAGAGAGACGAGAGCCAGCATTAGCCATGTTTCAGCCCAAGTTAGCTAGCTTTCTTTTGTCTATCAATTATTTTACATGAGTCTAGTGTTTATGTCTAGCATTGCCCGTATTTGTACTTCCTAATGCTATTTATTAGAAACACTCATTAGCTTTAGGATTTTATGAGTGGTCCAAATATTGGTAGTCAGACCCTCTACTGATGCCCAGGCCTTATTTCCATTTGTCATCTCTGTCTTTGAATTGGCCTTTCTAGCGCCCTCTTGTGGTTGCACCTGAGTTCTGTATATATCCATACCTATTTAATTGTGTTTTGGGCCCATGCCTTGAACAGGATGGATTTTTAAAATTGAAACCCCACCAGTAGTTTAAGTTGGATCATTTATTTATTTATTTATTATTTATTATTGAGGCTTCTATGCCGCCGACTCCCGGGGGCTCGCGGCGGCTCACAAGAGCCAGGGGCATAAAAACAAAGATTAAAAACATAAAACAATTGAACAATTAAAACAATAGCAAAAACAGGCAATAAAACAAATGGAGCAGCAACAGGAGTCACAACACAGTACCCAGAGCACGCGGGCCTACTCTCCGAAGGCCTGCCTATACAGATGGGTTTTGCAGGCCCGCCTGAATGGGAGTAAATCCCTCAGGGCTCTGGTTTCGGCGAGGAGGCGTTCCACAGCGTGGGGGCTATGACGGAGAACGCCCTCCGGCGGGTAGATGTCAGGTGTGCCGACTTTGCTGATGGTATTTCCAGGAAGTTGGCATCCTCAGACCATAGTGATCTCGATGGGCAATAGGGAGTGAGGCGGTCCCTCAGATACGCTGGCCCCAGGCCGTACAGAGCCTTGAAGGTAAGAACCAACATTTTGAAGGCGATCCGGTGCTCAATAGGCAGCCAGTGCAGATCCTGCAAGACGGGTGTTATACGGCAACCTGCTGGCGTGCCAGCTTGAGCTTCCGGATCGACGACAGAGGAAGGCCAACGTAGAGGGCATTACAGTAATCCAGCCTTGAGATGACCGTGGCTTGGATCACCGTGGCCAGGTCGTTCCGGGAGAGGTAGGGGGCCAGCCTCCTTGCCTGGCGGAGGTGGAAAAAAGCAGCCTTGCTGACCGCAGAGACCTGGGCCTCCATGGTCAGCTGGGAGTCCAGGTGGACCCCCAGGCTCTTCACAGACGGCGCTGAGCACAGCGCCGCACCGTCCAGGGTCGGAAGCCGGGCACCCACCCGCCCGGGCGACCCAGCCACAAGATCTCCGTCTTCGCGGATTCACCCTCAACCTACTGGCTCGCAGCCATCCAGTAACGGCTTCGAGGCAGTGCTGGAAATTATCGGGGACGGGCCCTCCATCCTCAGAATGAGCTGGGTGTCGTCAGCGTACTGGTGACAAACCAGCCCGTAACTCCGCACCAGCTGTGCAAGCGGCTGCATGTAGATGTTAAATAACAGAGGGGAGAGAATGGCCCCCTGAGGAACTCCGCAAACTAATGGGGAGCCCTCGGAGACCACCTCGCCCCTCCTCACACGCTGAGACCGCTGGCGGAGGAAGGAGGTCAGCCATTTAAGGGCAGTCCCCCTCACTCCAGCCATGGCCAGGCGGTGGATCAATAGATTGTGGTCGACCGTGTCAAACGCTGCCGTGAGGTCCAATAACACGAGCAGCGCAGACCCGCCTTGGTCGAGCTGGCAGCGGAGTTGGTCTGTGATGGAGACCAGGACCGTCTCCGTCCCGTGCCCCGAACGGAAGCCGGATTGGAAGGGGTCTAGCCACGTTGCATCATCTAAGAAGGACTGCAATTGCTCCATTATGTATGTATATGTTCTGCAATTGCTTTCATGAAGGGTATGTGTAACAGGTTTGGTCCAGATCCATTAACCCATGTAGGAACCTTTGCAGAACATATACATACATACATACTAGGTTAGAGCAATATTTTGTTAGTCGTTGTAAGTTGGATCAAATTTGTTAAATTTGTACTAATGGCTCGATATCTGATACGTGGGTGTGGCTTCAACTAAAAACTTAAGAATCAAAACTTACCCAAAGTTAATTTCATTTTCAGCTCAAGGAAGCAAAGCCAAGCCAAAAAGGTTACCTTTCCTCCTTAAATGAATGGCTTCTCACTATGGGGAGAGGAAAGCGGCAGAGAGAAAGCAGAGTTCACTGGGGATAAATGGAGAGAGCACAGAATTCTGGGAAACGTAGTCTGGGAAGGCGAGGAGCCCTATGCCAGAGAATGCAAAGAGTCCTGCCCTGAACTACACTTCCCAGAATGCAGCTCAGCACCAGGAAGCCCCAATCAGGAGAGGGGAAAGACGTCTCGCTTCGTTGCAGCAGCCAGCCAGAGTTCCAATGAATGGTTGAATCTACAAAGAGGAGGACGGGCTGAAACTTCTAGTAAGTCAATATGAATCTTTCTAAAACTTGGGGGGAATGATCCCCTGTTACTCTGTGTCATTGTATAGAAAATTCAAGGAGATAGCTCTTGTAGGTTTTTTTTAAAGTTGTTTATAAAAACTTTGAAAATTCCCCCAAACTCTACAGATAAGTGAAACGTTCTGAAACTTGATGGACTAAGAGTGGTAAACCATTTTAGCAAGTTTCATCCCAAAAGCTGTAAAAATGAAGGAGAAAGCAGCCCTTGAAGTTTCCCCACTTCTGCAATTACAATAATAAAAAGTAACACAATTATAGTATTTTTTTTTTACTAATTACACTTTAGAAACAGTTTAGAAATGAAACACTGGTGCCCCCCCCCCCTAAGTTTTGTAATGACTTCTGAAACATTTTTATCTATTGCAAATGCCTAATGCATATTTTCACACACACAAATATTAATGTACTAGCCGTCCCCTGCCAGGCGTTGTTGTGGCCCAGTCTGGTGATCTGGAAAATAAAGTAATGAGAAAGTGTTGGCTTCTAATATATGTAATGTCTTGATGCTTGTGGGTAAACAGTATTTCTTGTTGTTAGGACCCTTTCAAATCTATGATATGTGTCATGTGTGTAAATCATATCTATCTATCGATAACTATGGCTGGATGGCTCATTGTCAAGAGGGCTTTGATTATGTTTTCTTGCCCTGGCGAAGGGAGGTGGACTGGATGGACTTAAGGCAGCATTTCTCAACCTGGGGGTCCAGACCCCTGGGGGGGGGGGTCACCAAGGAGTATCAGAAGGGTCACCAAAGACCACCAGAAAACACAGTATTTCCTGTTGGTCGTGGGTGTTCTGTGTGGGAGTTTTGGTCCAATTCTATCATTGTTTGGGTTCAGAATGCTCTTTGATTGTAGGTGTAATATAAATCCCAGTAACTACAACTCTCAAATGTCAAGATCTTTTCCCCCACACACTCCATCTGTCTTCACATTTGGGCACATGAAGTATTCGTGCCAAGTTTCATCCTGATCCATCATTGTTTGAGTCTGCAATGCTCTATGGATGTAGGTGAACTACAGCTCCCAAACTCAAGGTCAATGCCCACCAAACCCTTCCAGAATTTTCTGTTGGTCATGGGAGTCCTATGTGCCAAGTTTGGTTTAATTCCATCATTGGTAGGGTTCAGAATACTCTTTGTTTGTAGGTGAACTACAACTAGTTCACCTACAAACAACTACAACTCCCAAATGTCAAAAATCAGGTTTTATTAGTGATAGTAACTCCTTGGGTTAGTAGGTGTATTGTGTCCAAATTTGGTGGCAATTCATCCAGTGGTTTTGAGTTATGTTAATTCCACAAAAAACATTACATTTTTATTTATATAGACTAGCAGTCTCCTGCCACTCATTGCTGTGGCCCAGTCTGTGCAGATGTGTGTATATATGTGTGCGTATATATTTGTTTATATGTGTATATATGTGTTTGTGTGTATATATACATGTGGTTTTGTGCATGCATTGTAATGTAATTATTATTCGGCTTTTAAAGTCTCTTCTGCTGTGTTTTCCAGTGTTTTTTATGAGTAATGGTCACTTGTTGACCTGATAGGTGTATTGTGTCCAAATTTGGTGCCAATTCGTCCAGTGATTTTTGAGTTATGTTAATCACACAAAAAACATTACATTCTTTTGTATAGATTATTAGCTGTCCCCTGCCATGCTTGCTGTGTCCCAGTCTGTGTATATGTGTTTTGTGTGTGTATATATGTGTGTATATATTTGTGCATATGTATATATGTGTGTGTTTTTGTGCATGCGTTGTGATGTGGGATTTTTGGTTTTTTTGGCTATTTACCGTAAGTTTCTTCCGCTGTGTTTTTCAGTGTTTTTATGGGTAATGGTCACTTGCTGGCCTGATACACGTATTGTGTCCAAATTAGGTGTCAATTTGTCTAGTAGTTTTTGAGTTATGTTAATCCCACAAACGAACATTACATTTTTATTTATATAGATTTCCTGCAACAATAAATGTAAGTTTACCACTGTAGTATCCTGTTTCCTACCACAGGCTGAAATATAGCATTAGCTAGCTGCTAGGCTTGGACAATCATGGTTCTAAATGGTTCTAAAGTACTTACAAAACTAAAGTTCTGGTGGTGAACACTAGGTGGTGCTGGTGCTTTGCTTCTACAGTGTTGCTAAAGTTCTGGTGGTGAACATTTTGGAACTCTAACAAAACTTTCCAAATTTTGTTATAAATGGCAATTCTTAATTGGTTCTGTCATAAAAATTGCCAATAATGAAGTAATAATGAAATTTTGAGTTTTGTTAGAGTTCTGAAATGTTCACCACCAGAACTTTAGCAACACTGTAGAAGCAAAGTACCAGCACCACCTAGTCTTCACCACCAGAACTTTAGCAACACTGTAGAAACAATGCACCAGTGCCACCTAGTGTTCACCAACAGAACTTTAGCAACACTGTAGAAGCAAAGCACCTTCACCACCAGAACTTTAGCAACACTGTAGAAGCAAAGCACCAGCGCCACCTAGTGTTCACCACCAGAACTTTAGCAACACTGTAGAAACAATGCACCAGTGCCACCTAGTGTTCACCAACAGAACTTTAGTTTTGTAAGTACTTTGGAATCATTTAGAACCATGATTGCCCAGGCCTACTAGCTACACTCTTCTATAGATACCAAATATTCCTACAATTTAAGATGCAACTCTCCTCAAGAGGATTTTACTCATCGTTGAAATGGGACATTAAATCAATCTAAACAGGCACAGTCGCTTCCAACACTATGCTCCTTTGCTTCCAAGAACATCAGCAGTGCTGTTGCCACCGCATTTTTCAACAGGGAGGCTTTGCCATCTTGGGCCGGCCTGCCTTGTTCCCATGCTCCCATTTGTGGTTTTGCAGGCACACAGTAGCTGTGTGATAGAGTTACCAAACCAGTCGGGCCCCGCCTTGCCCCCTTCTGAGCCTCTGGGTGGGGCCGTGTGTGGGATAAGCTGGATTCCTGCACCGCTCCGTGGCTTACCTCCCAGGGATAGATTTAATAATCCGTTGACTTCAAACTCGGCGCGATTTGTATTGTAAATAAATCTCTCATGTGCTCAAGGTGTGGCAGACGCTTCGGCAGCTTTCCCAATCCCACAGCGAAGGCTCCTTTCCTCTGACTTTTCACCCTTTGGGCTCATCCCGCTGGAAAGAGGACCAGTAATACGGCCGCTTAGGGTTGTGGAACCCACTTCTGATTTGGAAGACACCCTACAACAGAGAACACCTTTGATGTTGCTCTAACCCATGCATGGGCAAACCTGGGCCCTCTCTCCAGGTGTTTTGGACTGCAACTACCACAATTCCTAACAGCCGGTAGGCTTTTAGGAATTGTGGGAGTTGCAGTCCAAAACACTTGGAGGGCTGGCCCAGTTTTGCCCATGCCTGGTCTAACTACATCATTTCCCATAGCATTATGACATGGAGCCACAGCAGCACCTGTTGGTGGTCTGTAGAAAAGCAGGGCAATGCACTGCGGTACACTTCAGTGTTGTTCACTTACCTTTGTCTTACATTCATTGAAATTGAAAGTGAATCCAAAGAAAACAGACTTCTCTAATGCAGTGATTTTCAACCTTTTTTGAGCCGCGGCACATTTTTTACATTTACAAAATCCTGGGGCACACCACCAACCAAAATGACACAAAATGACACTCTGTCATTTTACTACGTGTCACCCTCCCCCCTCATGACGCTGCTGCTTCCACCAAACCCCCCTCCCCGGGAGGCCCACACGCAGGGGCCCATCACCGTCCCACAAGGGAGGGCTGCACGAAGTGGCTGAAGCGTATGTGGGCTTGGCTGAGCAGGACGAATAGGAATTGAGCACACAGGGTGGCTCCGAGCCTCGGAACAAACTGCGGCGGAGGCTCGCAGCCGTCGCCACCTCCAGCTCTCCCTTCCGAAGGGGTTCAGCCCCCCCCCGGAGTGCCTCCCCCCAGCATCCCTTCGGCTTCCCTGCTGTATCCTTGGGCCAGATTGGGAAGGAACCAGCTGGGCTGTCCCAGCCTTTTCTCTGCTCTGCTTTGCAGCGAACCTGGAGCCCAGCCAGGAGAGGCCAGGAGATGAGAGGTTGCTCCCTTTCCCTGGCACAAAGGGGCTAGGGGGCAGAAAGCCTCGCCTCGACCCTCCGGGAGTGGGGTCGGATGGGGGCAGCTCCCACGGACTCCTCCTCCCTCTCTTCCTCCTTGCTGCCAGAGGGGAAGAGGGCAGAAGAACGCCCAGGAGCCAGGAAGCAGGAGGAGCTGCAGCCCAGCCAGGTAGCCCTTGGTGGGCAGAGGGAGGGAAGGAAGGAAGGGAAGGGGAGAGGAGGGAGGGAGGAAAGTTCTGGATGCAGAGGGCTCTCCCTGACTGCAGCCAGGCTGGCTGGCATTGCTGCTTCGGCCAGGAAAGCCTAATTTCCGCTGCCTGAAGTTTCCTGCTAGCCTCTCTCTCTCTCTCCACTGTAATTTCCCATGGCACACCTGATGATCTCTCACGGCACACTAGTGCGCTGCGGCACGCTGGTTGGGAAACACTGCTCTAATGTGCTGAACATTAAGCTACCTCAGGACCAAGTTTGGGAACTATAAGGCTTTTAAACAGAAGCTAGGTTGCCATCTTTCAAGGGTACTTTGAATGTGCTGTTCCTGCGTGACATAATGGGGCTGGATTGGATGGCCCATGTGATCTTTTACAGCTCTATGTCTTTCTTATTCTAATATACTAAACTCTAATATACTTTTGTTGTGCAGAAAGATACAATCCAAACCCTTCTGAAAGAAGGCCATCCAGGCTTGTTTTGAAACCTCAAGGAGACTCCACCATCCGCCGTTCCATCTGGAATGTTTCATAGACTTATGGAATTCTAGAGATGGAAGAGACGCCAAAGGTCATTCAACCCAACCCCATTCTGCCATGCATGAATACATATTCCAATCACTAATGACAGATGGCCATCCAGCCTGTCTTTAAAAGCATCCTGAAAAAGAGATTCCACTGGACATCCAGGCAGCAACAGATTTAGCTTTTACTGTCTGAAATATGTTCTTGATATTGAGGTAGTGTGATAAGTATGATGAGTGGATTGAATGAAATTGTATGACTGATGTATACCTGGAATCTGGCAAAGACTGGAGACACCATCCTAAAAAGAATGGCATTGTAGAAAATGCAAAAGGATGGTGAAGTAAAACTACTGAACTGCTGAATTGCTGACATGACCAGTGAGAATGATGGACACTTGGTGGAAAACAGCATGTTTACATAGTCAAAGGCAATGATTATTTACAATGATTATTTACAAATACAATGGTTCCTTATGTTAAGAAGGAAAATCAACATCAGTTAAGGAAGAAAAGCCAGCATCTGTCTGGGAAATTTATTTATTTATTATTTCGATTTACTAAACCGCCCTTCCCGATGATGGAGTCAGCATGTTTTAGCTGGAAAAAACACACTGTCAGTCATTTAGAACTTTTAGAACAACATCAGCAAGAAATTTGCTCCATAAGATACTTTCTTACTATCCAAAAGTGTGGCAGACGGCAGGAATGCAGAGCCTGGTCACCCGCCGCCACTTTCTCCAGGGGACGGAGGACGGTGATGCATTTGCAGAATGGCAGATTTGCAGGGAACGCAATCTATATTTCATTTGGTTCTCTTCTTCAGGAGACAGAAGAGGGATGGTAATGTATGCATGGAGTGAATGCATATATGTGAGCATGAATCTGGAGTTAGTAAAATGTCATATCCCCTTTGTTTGTGTAACTAATATATCTATACTAGCTTAACCCGGCACGCGTTGCTGTGCCCTATGTAGGAGATGTTGGAAAGTATGTAAGGGTATGTTATGATGTGAGTGTGTGTTGTGTGTGTGTATATATGTGTTTGGTTGTGTGTATGTATGGCTGTATGTGTGTTTAATTGTTGTGTGTGTGTTTTTATTTGTCTGTGTATATTTGGGGGTGTTTGTGTGTGGGTGGGTGAATGTATGGGTTTGTGTATATATGTTTGTGGTTTTGTGTGTGTATATATTTGTATGTGTGTGTATATATACTATTGGTGTCTATGTATGTGTTTATTTGTGTTGGTTTGTGTTTTTGTGTGCAGTCGTGGGGGTTTTTGTTTTGTTTTTGTCAGCTTGCCTGTGTCTTCGTTGTCCGTCTGTTCTGGTTCCTGATGGCCGCCTTCTCGCTCTCCTCCGGTGCCTCTCTGCCGTTCCCAGAAGAGGAGGGGAAGGAGAGAGACCGTCGGCCCCCTTCGCAGGAGGAGGTGGAGGACGTGGTCCCGACCAGAGCACCGTTTTCCACCGCAGCCCTCTTCCCTGCGAAGGTCGCTCTTCGGCCCACCCTGTGGCAGGGGTAGTGGCGGGGGGGAGCGATGGCGGCGCGCCATGGCCGTTCTTCCGGCCCCTGTGCGCTCTCCTCCGCCGATTCAGTGCTGCTCCCTGAAGAGGACGAAAGGGCCCCCCATGCGATCTCTCTTCCGCTTCCAGAAGAAAAGGGCGAAGGGAGAGCGATCGCGCGGGGGTCCCTTTCGTCCTCCTCTTCAGGGAGCAGCACGGAGGCGGCGGAGGAGAGCTTTAAAAAGGGGCCGGAAGAGCGGTTATTGCGCCGCCGCCATCGCCCCCTTCGTCACTTCCCAGCCACAGGGTGGGCCAAGAGTGACCTTCGGAGGGAGGAAGGCTGCGTTGGAGAACGTTGTTGTGGCTGGCCGCGTCCTCAGCTCCTCCTGTGAAAGTGGCCCAGACGGTCCCTCTCTCTCTCCTCTCCTCTGCTGGGAGCAGAAGAGAGGCAGGGAGGAGAGGGAGAAGGCTACGAACTGTCTGTTAGTGTTTTAGGTATGTGTTTCCTGCCGGGTTTTTTAGGGACAACTTCCGGGGAGTGTTATTTGTGGGACACCGGATCCCTCCATAGGTTTGTATGGGGTTTTTTGGGGGCCGGTTTTAGGGGTCTTAGGAGTTATGCTTTGGGGGTTTTTTGTGCCACGTTTGTAGGTGTTGGTCTGTTGAAATGTGTGTGGTGGGTTTTGAGGGTCTGGGTATTATGGTGTGTCCGTGCATAAGGCCAAAAACAGACTCTCTTTTTATATATAGATAGTCTGTTGTAGTAGAGTCCCTTTCTTGCTCTGTAAAGTGTATGTGGTATACTCACTGGAAACTGAATAAAATAAACTTTTTTAATGAAATGCAAAGATACAAAATGGGGGACTTCTTGCTCAATAGCAGTACGTGTGAAAAATATGTCGGGAGTCCTTGTGGAAGCAAGTTAAAAACATGAGCCAACAATGTGATGCTGCAGCTAAAAAAGCAAATGGAATTTTGACCTGCATAAATAAGAGTCTAGTGCAGACCTGGGTAATTGCCGGCCCTCCAGATGTTTTGGACTTCAAATCCCAGAAATCCTAACAGCTGGTAAACTGGCTAGGATTTCTGGGAGTTGAAGTCCAAAACACCTGGAGGGCTGGCAATTGCCCAGGTCTGGTCTAGTGACTAGATCCAGGGAAGTCATGCTCCCCATGCTTATTCTGCCTTGGTTAGACCACATCTGGAATATTGTGTCCAGTTCTGGGCATCGCAGTTGAAGGGAGATGTTGAAAAGCTAGAATGTGTCCAAAGGAGGGTGACTAAATGATCAAGGGTCTGGAGAACAAACCCTATGAGGTGCGGCTTAAAGAGCTGCACATGTTTAGCCTGCAGAAGAGAAGGCTGAAGGGAGTCATGGTAGCCATGTATAAATATGTGAGGGGAGGTCACAGGGAGCAGGAAGCAAGCTTGTTTTCTGCTGCCCTGGAGACTAGGACACAATGGAGCAATGGCTTCAAACGACAGGAAATGAGATTCCACCTGAACATGAGGAAGAACTTCTTGTGAGAGCTGTTCAGCAGTGGAACTCTCTGCTCCGGAATGTGGCGGAGGCTCCTTCTTTGGAGGCTTTTAAGTAGAGGTAGGATGGCCATCTGTCGGGGGTGTTTCGATTGTGATTTTCCTGCTTCTTGGCAGAATGGGGTTGGACTGGATGGGCCAACTCATTCTAGGATTCTACAAACTATAGGAAAATGTGCTACAGCAGGATGTCCCACATGGACAAAGTTTTTGCAGTTTAAGATATTTTTTCCATGTTTTTATGATAGAGCCAATTAGGAAATGACATATACAAGCCAGGAACAAAAATTGTGTTACATAGTGGTATCACCCATAAGGAGTGCCCCAGACTCAAGTTTGCTTGACTGCCATTCTTTCATATTTCTTTGATTTCACCAAAACAGAAAGAGAGGAGACCACACAGAGACACGTTTTCTGGGTTTTAATTTATTCCTCCTGGGCTTGGACACGGCTTTGCAGTGCAGACAAGGCTGGGATTCCGACAGGCAGACAGACCCCTGTGTAAAACACATTCTCCTAGAAGGTGAGCCAGGCTTGATGCAACGGTGGTTGGGGGACAGCACCATAGGATACTTGTCATACGGCTATTCCATTGAGCCACCTTGCAGAGGCAGTCAAAAGAACCCATGGGTGGCAAAAGGCAAATGCATTCAAAATGCATGCAACACAGGGTTGCTGTGAGCTTTTTAGGCTGTATGGTCATGTTCCAGTAGCATTCTCTCCTGACATTTAGCTTGTATCTATGGTTGGCTTTAACCATAAGGAAGGTTGAGCGAAGGAAGAGAGACGCTTTTGATCTGTGGCATTAGAGGAAAATGTTGAGTATGCCTTGGACCTCGAGAAGATCCAACCAGTCCATCCTCCAGGAAATAATGCCCGACTACTCACTGGAGGGAAGGATATTAGACGCAAAGATGAAGTAAGTTTGGCCACATCATGCCAGACCCCCCAAATTCTGCTCAATATCAAATACAGTAAATAAAGAACACCAGTCGTAAACAGGGGAACTCCAGACATCAAACAATCAAATTGCCAGTTGACACCTCCCAAACAGAAGATGCCTGCAGGCAATAAAAGCCTGGCCACCTCTATGCAGATAGCCTCACTGATTGACTTTGCAGCTGCAAGGCTACTCAATGCAAGTCAAGCTTACTAATTTCAACATTCACACTTGGTTTATTCTTTCTCCCACCATGGACATTATTTCATGAATATACACACACACACACACACACACACACCTGATCCCCAAGAAGGACGCGGACAATTTCAACAGAAAGGAGGAAACCATGAAAATGAGCAAAACCTGACTACCAGTATTTTAAAAACACCAGAATCAAGAAAGTAAATAAGGAACACAAGTCATAAACAGGGGAACTCCAGACAGCAAACAACCAAGTGCCAGTTAACACCTCCCAAACAGAGGATTCCTCCAGGCAACAACACTTATTGACTTTGCAGCAGCAAGGCTACTCAATGCAAATCAAGCTTGCCAATTGCAACATTTACACTTGCTTCAAAGAGACAGGGGTTCTTTCTCTCACCCTATATTATTCCCACAGGTGTATACATACACTCCACTTGTCTCATTCCCAACAGACTTCTGGGGAAGCCAGCTACAGATGCAGGTGAAACATCAGGAGAGAATGATGCTGCAACATAGCCACACAGCCTGAAAAACTCACAGCAACCCAGTGGTTCCAGTCGTGAAAGCCTTTGGCAATACTTTTAGACATTATCAAATTGGAGAAGGAAAGAAAGGTGTTGGCACATTGCAGAGGCTGGAGAAACGCGACAGAAGAAGTCCAAAGGCCACCAAGAAATACGAGATGTCGGACTGGGGCGCCGGGCTTGAGCTGTGTCCAACGCAGGAGGAGGCGGGCGGGGGGCATGTGCACGAGTCCATTAATTTATCACCGTCCATTAATTTATACCGAGGCTCTGTACAAAAATAAAAGGCTCTGATAAGACTTTTTTCCTCTCTTTTCTTAAAAAATCAAATATTAAATAAATATTTTAATCCAGTGTCCACGTCCTGAGGGTCTCAAAGCTCGTCTCTGGGGTTGATGTCGAGTTCCCTGGGGGCAAAAGGCTCCTGATCTAACGCGGTGATGACTTCGTCAGCCTGGATCCGTTCCTGGAGGAGAAAAAGGGAGCCGTAAGTGTTTTGGGCTGAACAGGGGCTTCTACTCTGAAGACTTAATGAAGTTTGACACCATTTTGGCTGCACTGGCTCAATGCTATGGAATCCTGGGAGAGAAGGCCCTAGACCTGGAAAAACTACAGCTCCCATGATTGCATGGCGGATCTAGTGGCAATAAAACTGCATTGATTTCACAGTGTAGATGCATCTTGGAATGAACAGATTTACATTTTCTTTGACTTCCTCTTCTCTTTTTCTTTTATTTCTCTCCCCATTATTATTATTATTATTATTATAATTATCATCAATTATCATCATCATCATCTCCTCCCTTGAAGAGGACTCAAAGCTGCTTAACATAAAAGTACCAGCATAACAATTTAGAAAGATACAAATATGCAAACATCAAAGCAGGACTAAATACAAATAGTATTTTAAAAATCCTAGTTGAAAACCATTTATATATATTTACTTTTACATGTATACTGGCTTGGGGACCCGGCGGTGCTCGGGTTATTTGATAAAGGCATCGTGTGCCAAGGTTGGCCTTTGGTATCATCCATGGTACACCCTCCTGTAAACTGCAGTGGGATGGAGAGTGGATCAAGAGGGTTCTGTGTGCCAAGTTGGTCTTTATCGGTCTTTGTTGGGGGCTGCAGCAGTCTTGGGGAATGAGTAGAGGTATTTGAAGTCCCATCCTCCATGGTCCGCCCTCCTGTAAACTGCAGTGGGATGGAGAGTGGATCAAGAGGGTTCTGTGTGCCAAGTATGGTCTTTATCGGTCTTTGTTGGGGGCTGCAGCAGTCTTGGGGAATGAGTAGAGGTATTTGAAGTCCCATCCTCCATGGTCCGCCCTCCTGTAAACTGCAGTGGGATGGAGAGTGGGTCATGGGGGCACTGTGTGACAAGTTGTCTTTATCGGTCCTTGTTCAGGGCCGCAGTGGTCTGTGGGAAATTAAGGGTTTGAAAGTACTACAGATCCCATATTCTTTGGAGTTACTGCAAGTCCCATCATCTGTGGTCCACCCTCCTCCAAACTGCAGCGGAATTTGGTCTTGATTAGTCATTGGATGAAGGTCGTAGCGGTCTGGGGAAGTGAGTAGAGGTACTTCAAGTCCCATCATTCATGACCCATCCTATTTCACACTGCAGCAGGATGTAGAGTGGGTCATGGGGGCTATGTGTGCCAAGTTTGGTATTTATTGGTGAGTGGATGAGGGTCACATTGTTTTTAGGAAGTGAGTGATGGTACTGCAAGTTCCATCACCCATGGTCCATCCTCCTTCAAACTGCAGAGGGATGTAGAGTGGGTCATGGGGGCTCTGTGTGCCAAGTTTGGTCTGCATTGGTAATTTGATGAGGGTTGCAGTGGTTTCAGTAAGTGAGTGAAGGTACTGCAAGTCCCAAGTCCATCCAAATCCCATAATTTGTGGCCCATCCTGCCCTAAAGTGCTCCAGGTTGTAAAGTGGGCCATTGGGCCTCTATGCCAAGTTTGGTCCTGATCCATCATCGGTGCGGGCATCCATGGTCCATCCCCCTTAGAACTGCAGCAGGATGTAGAGTGGTCATGAGTAGTCTGTGTGGCAAGTTTGGGCCTGGTCTGTGATTTGTAGGGGCTACAATGTTCTGAGGGAATTGAATTGGGTGACGGTACTTCAAATCCCATAATTTGTGGCCCATCCTGCCCTAAAGTGCTCCAGGTTGTAAAGTGGGCCATTGGGCCTCTATGTGCCAAGTTTGGTCCTGATCCATCATCGGTGCGGGCCACAGTGCTTTAAGCACTGCAAGTCCCGTCATCCGTGGTCCATCCTCCTTCAAACTGCACCAGGATGTAGAGTGGGTGTCAGGGGTTCTGTGTGCCAAGTTTGGTCTTGTTCTGTCATTGTTGGGGGCCGCAAAGTGTTTTGGCCTTAAACTCCCACCATGCCTAATTGCCTCAGGCCTTTTCCTTCCCCCCCCCCCACTTTAGAGTGTCAGAATGTTGGTGGTGCTGGCCAATCAGAGGCGTTATGCAAATACTCCCTCAGTGGCAACCAATCCCCTCTGTCTGGTGCTTTAGAATGTCGGAGTTCTGAGGCTGGCCAATCAGAGTCCTTTATGCAAATAATCCCATAGTGGCAACCAATCGAAATGCTGGCACATATTCCTCCCGGCGCACCACCGCAAACATTGACTTTTATTATATACATAGAAGATAGATATTTACTTTTATATATATTTACTACATATTTACTTTTATCAATTATGTTGTTTAGTTTGCTGTTCCTAGATATATATCTCCTTGTTATTATTCAGTGAGCATCATGTTATTAATGGATATGATACATCATATATCTGGGTTGTGGTGAGTTTTCCGGGCTGTCTGGCCTTGTTCCAGAAGCATTCTCTTCTGATGTTTTCCCCACATCTATGGCAGGCATTCTCAGGGGTTGTGTCATTTTACACAGTCAAGAAAAACACCACGAAATTTTCCAAGGAATTTTCTACATTTATTGATTGATCTTTATTTTGCTTTTCTTCTGCTATTGGGACTCAATAGATTTTGGAGACATAGCCTTAGTTAATTTCCCCAGGCGACCACTAGATGGCACTGGTTCTCCAACTGAATGGTGTTTGTCTGAAATATGGAAATTTGCAAACTTCATAAATATATCAGAAAGTTTTAGAAAAACTTTGGCAGGGAGCTGGAAATGATTGCCAAGGGTGAGTTTTATCCCAAACGGGCCTATTATTATTATTAAAATAAAATGGTATTACTATTACTACCATTACATTTATTCACCCCCTGCTTTTCTCTCTTATCTCTTAAGCAAGACTCTTAAGTGGCTCATCACAACATTAAAATGCAATGCAATTTAAACCCCACAATGGATAAATGTTAAAATAGAATTCAACCCAGAATCCTTAAAACAAACCAGTTAAAAATACTGAAAGTCATTACAAACTGTTAAAATAATTGAAAACACTATAAAGCACCCTCTTAAGAGAGATGCCTGGAGGGCCGACACAAATCTTAGCAAGGACGTATTTGGCAAATATGAGAAATATTGTAACCTGGTTTGTTGGGCATTTGGGGGGCAAACCTATTAAACCGTGTCCTCCGATTACCAATGCGACCTTTAGATATATTTATTATTTATTTATATCATTTATATTCTGCCCTTCTCACCCCGCAGGGGACTCAGAGTGGATCGCAATGCACATATACAGGCAAACATTCAATGCCATTTGACATACAACATATAAGACAGACACAGAGGCAATTTAAAATTCCAGTTTTTCTGGCCACACAGATTGGATGTGGGATAACACCCTCCCCAGCAGACCTGGGGGAAACTTAGGTTTGACAGGGCTTCTGGCCCAGGTCCTTCTCGCGGGAGAGAGGGACCTGCACCAGAACCCTGTTAAACCCGGCTTAGAAGTGCTTTTCTCCCTTCCCACATCAGTCTGATGTGGGAAGGGAGAAAAGTGCTTCCAAGCCGCGTTTGTTTAACAGTTCCGATCCTGTTCCAAGCCTTTTTGAAGAAGGGGAAGGAAACGTCAAAATTGATCAGCTACTTCCGGGTTCCCTTACTCTACTCAAAATTGCACCAATTGTCATTTAAATATGATTTCATTACAAGTAAAGAAGAGATCCGACGATATCGCCCAGCCCTACTGCTTAGCTTTAGAAATATATAATACTAGCTTTTTCACATACACACACTCACTCACACACACACACACACACACACCAGTGTTGCTCGGTGTGCATTTTCCTTATTATTCTTCCTTTCCTTCCTCAGTTTCTTTCATGTACCTTCTCTCTTCCTCTTTTCTTCCTTTCTTTCCCTCTTCTTTTGCTTCTCTCACACACCTTCCCCATCTTCTTTCTGTTTTTCCTTTATTTTCCTTTCTTCTTTTCCTTCCCTTCTTCTTTCTTTCCTCCCTTCCTTTGTCCCTTCTATCTTCCCTTCTCTTCCCTCAGAACTTTCCTTTTTCTTTCTCTTTGCTCCTTCTATTCTTTTTCTTTCTTCCTCTCCTTTCTTCCTTCTCCTGTCTTTTCTTGCCCTTCCCTTCCTTTCCCTTCTTCCCTCCCTCCCATCCTTCCTTCTCTTTTGTCTTTCCTTCCTTCTCTCTTTTTCTTTACCCTTCCCTCCCTCCCTTCCATTTTTCCTTCTTTCTCTGTTGTCTTTTTCCTTTTGCATTTTTTACTTGTTCCAGACACACTGGCACCTTGCCTTTTTATTAGCTTTATCTTTGCCACCTTCCTTCCCCACCCCTACTTCCTGGGGAGCTGTCACCTTTCAGCAGGGAAGGAAGCCAGATGTGTTTTTGGCAGCCAATTGGCTCTGTTTCAATCCCTTTCTTTCCCAGAGGGCCACTTCACCTAGAGACTGGCAGCCAATCTCTGTTTCACCACCTTTTGGACTGAGCTTTTAGAGGGGGAAGGAGTGGTTCTTTCCCCTAGACCAGGGTGGGAAATATCACTTCCATCCAAAAAGAAGCCTTTTGAGCAACAGCCAATCTGTTTCAAGTCCTTTCTTTGTTATTGAATAAACCCATAGGGCCACTTCACCTAGCAACAGCCAATCTGCCTTGTTCTTTCATTTCTGGACCTGAAACCACTCATATATTTTAAGGTGGATCATGAAGCATCTGTGAACCAAGTTTAGTCCAGATCCATCGAGAAATGCAGGACCATTTTGAGTACAAACCAACTAACCAACCAAGTAATACATACATTGACTTTTGTAAAGAGAGATTGCTATTCTTGCGTTACACTATCTCACACATTTTTTGATCCTGGTTTATAAATATAATTTTCTAATTGGTTTTATCATTAAAAAAATAAGAAAAAGTTTATCAAACTGCCCAAACTTTGCTTTTGCGGGAGGGACATCCTGCTAGGGCACATTATCTGCACTATTTTACTTAAATAAACATTAAAAATAAAACCAATGATGTACCAGTTCCCGGTGCAGTGGGTTGAGGGTGAACCACAGGGCAACTGCGCACCGCTGGCCCTTGGTGACGGCTTTCACACCATGAGGGTTTTCGCCACCAGAGGAAAAGCTGATCATGCGCCCACAGCGGGGTTTGACGGAAGCCTGGTTGGGAATAACATAGAAGTGCATGACAAAGGGAGGAGTTCTGGTCCAGACCAAACTACGGTTTTCAATTTCCAACAGGGGTTAAAAAGAGTAATGTTCTCTCCCCCCCCCCCCACACACATTTTTACTCTATGGTTTGATGTGATGGAATCTTGGGAGTTGCAGTTTTCCAAGGTATTCAACCTTCTCTGCCAAAGAGTGCTGACACCCCGCCAAACTACAATTTGCATAATATTGAACCATGGCAATTAAAGGGGTATCAAACTGCATTCATTCAGTCTAGATGTGCCCAAACACAGCAAACCGGTAATGGGTCCCCCCCCTTTTCTGAAGCTGACACTGTCTGATCCAATGCTGTGGGGTCCTGGGAGCTGACTACAAATCCCAGGATTCCATAACATTGAGCCAGGATGTTAAATTTGATTTATTACCCAGTGTAGATGCACCTTGAGAAGCAGATATAGGATTCATATTGCATATGGTATCTATCTATTTTATCTGTTTGATTAAAAAAATGGTTCAAAACTCGTTCCAGATGTAGGGGGCACTGGTGCTTCGAATCTGAATGACTTCTGAAAATTTTGGAATTTCCCGAATTAATTCCAAAATTTCAGAATGGCTTCGTTAATGGTGGACATGCATGTTTAACCCAGTTTGGATGCTGATGTCTTCCCTCCACGTCAGAACTGGGGCGACAGCTGTGTTTAACCCAGTTTGGATGCGGCTGTCGCCCCAGTTCTTACACGGAGGGAAGGACATCCGCATTCAAACTGGGTTAAACAGACAATGAGGAGAAAGCAACTTTCCGAAAATGGCGGCGGTGGCCTTGAAATGGCAAATTCACTTCCGGGTTGCTTACATCACCTCAAAACCACTTCAAAAGTGAATTTTATCCCATTCATTCCGATTTTACGAGCATTCCGAACCTACCCAGGCCTAATATCTATATTGAGGATAATTTCTCCATCTGGCCAGCAGGTGGCAGGAAAAGGCCAGGTAATTCTTATTTAGTACCATCCCACCTGAACCTTATTTGTAATGGGGGTTTTCTTTGGCCACCCTGTCTTTCTGTGCATCTACACCAGGGGTGGGCAATTATTTTTTCCGAGGGGCCACATGAGAGCCAAAAAATATTATGGAGGGCCACACCTAAAGGCTGAACTACATTCTAATCTACATAATTTATTCATTTATTTACTACATTTACTATATATTACACATCATTAATATTAAGATATTAATATATCAAGAAATATTCATATATTATTAGTATTAATATCATAATTATTATATTATAGTATATATATATAGACATTATAATATATTGAAATTATAATATAATATAACATTATTATATTATATTATTTATTATATTATTATTATAAAATAATAAATTCAAGAAGACAAAGTGCGAACCAAGATGAAGGCTCACATCCTCAAGAGAGAAAGGATCCCAAGATGGAATGGCCCAATGGCCCCAGCCCAAAGGATGACAAAGCAGACCCAACCACCGCCGCAGCAGAGCAGAGCAGAACAGCAGGCGATCGGAGGCTGCAGGCCTCCACCCACTCCCCCCCCCCCGTTCCCCAGCGGATCGCCCTGCTATTGAGTGCCTGCCATCCCTGGAGGTGATCCGGCCTGCAGGGGGAGCAGTCGGCATTCTGAGGCGGCTTATTCAACCTGGCGACCCGGAAGACAATCAAGTCTTCTGGGTCGCCAGGGCGATCAGCCCCCACAGGTTGCCGAGTGCTCCCGCTGCAGCCCGGATCGTCTCCAGGGATGGCAGGCATTCCAAAGCCGCCGCTCCTCCGGCCTGTCTGCCGACACAGGCCCCACAGAGCCCGCGATGGGATGATGGCAGTGGCACCCCTTCCTCTTGGCCCCGCCCCCAACACCCTTCTTCCCAGACCGGACAGAATCGGCTGCCGGGCCACACCCGGCCCGCGGGCCGTAGGTTGCCCACCCCTGATCTACACTCTAGAGTGAATGCAATGTGACACCACTTTACAATAGATGTGGCTCAATGCTATGGAATTCTTGGAGTTGCATAGGACATCCTTGTGGCCGTGCTGAAGTGGGTGTTAATAGATATGAAGCAGCTGACTGTGCAAAGTAACCAGGCAAAGTTCAAGCACAAGAGGTCTAAGCTCACCGTAACTGTCTTGGCATCCATCTCGGTAAAGATGAATTCGCCGCCTTCAAAATCATTGTTCATGTACAGAAGAGCACTAAAGACAACAAGAAGGAAAGGGAGTTACAATTGGGTGCAGGGAGCACACACATGGTCTGACTTTATAGAATCACGTTGGCCTTTTTTGGTGCTGCATCACACAGGTGGCTCATGTTCAACTTGTGGTCCACTAAGACCCCGGGATCCCTTCCACATGGACTGTTTCCAAGACAGGTGTCTCCCATCCTATATCTTTGAGTTTCTTTTTTTTTTCCCCTGCCAAAGTATAGTACTGTACATTTCTCCCTGTTGATATACATCCTGTTAGTCTTGGCCCATTTCTCTAATGTATTACATTCACTTTGAATCCCAATCGTGTCCCTCCAGCATGGGAGGCCCACCTGTAATCTCGGAAGGTGTACGCAGGCGGCTCCTTCCAGCATTCATTGGCTTCGGGGTCCAGGAGGCAATTGTCCGCATGGATGGGGTGGCTCAGGTCATTCCTCCGCTCCTGCTGCCCTGAACCAGGCAAAGAATAATCATTATCATCATTATCACCATACTCTTAGATTTTGTGGCCAATCTCATCTTGGAATTTCCCAAGACCGGGGAAGACAATCCCAACAAGGGAAGCCTTCAATGTATAACTTGGCTTTGCAATACATACATACGTACATAGAATCAGAGAATCCTAGAGTTGGGAGGGACCTCATGGGCCATCCAGTCCAACCCCATTCTGTCAAGAAGAAGGCAATCGCATTCAAAGCACCCCTAACAGATGTGTCAAAAGTGAACCAGAGAAAAACATGGCTATTTTGCAAGGTATGCTGGATGAGGGAGGGCCCAAAGACTTGGCAGAGGGAAGCGGGCTTTTTCCTTATCTCAGAAACTACTCAAGCTTGAGAAGAAATACAGAATAGACCCATGTATGAACAAGTAGTGGCCGGCACGCTATTGGCTTCAAAGAATGGAGTAATAACAGAAGAATAGAATCAAATTAATAACTGTCAGTTTTGGCCACGGATGGAGGGAAAGTGGAGAAATGAATATATAGATCCCAGGTTTCGCCACTAGGTTGTTGGTTCTCTAATCCGGAAGGGGCACCATCCAGCTTCTTCTGCAAGTCGCATGGCTATGGACTTGGGAGGAACATCTCGTCCCAAGTCACCTAGCCATGGATTTGGGAGGGAGCAACACTATCTACCTCAGTGTATGTATGTAAGTATGGCTGCAGAATGAATGCAATATGAGTGTCTGTGTGCGCATGCGTATGTGTGTGTGTGAAAGGTATGCGTGTTCTTAAGAAATGCTGCTAACTGCTGATTAAATGCTGCTGTGCTTCCCCAATCAAATCTTTAAGGTGATTAGTCTCTTTTGAATCAATTCTTTATATCAGTGCTGTCCAACTTCTACCGGACCTAGGGCCGGACTTCCATTCACTGATGACCTAGGGGGGCTGCTCCGCGCCACTCCGCCCCGCCCCCGCCCCCAGCCCCTCCTTCTAAAGTGTCACGCCAGCCTCAGAAGCGGCGATTTTGCTTCTGAGGCTGGCGTGACCTTTAGGAGGAGGGCAAAACCAAGGGAGCCCTCCATGGCTTCGCCCTCCCTCCTAAAGTGTCACGCCAGCCTCCTCCTCTGTTCTGCCTCTCCCACCGGCTCACCGATCAGGCGCGCTGGTGGGAGAGGCAGAACGGAGAAGGCAGGCCTATGGAGGAGGAAGGGAAGCGCTTGCCTTCCTCCTCTTTAGGCCTGCCTGCCTCCTCTGTTCTGCCTCCCCCCAAAGGCATTCCCGGCGCGGGAGAGGCAGAACAGAGGGAGAGGCCTATGGAGGAGGAATGGAAGCGGCCTTCTTCCTAGGGCATGCCTCCTCCTCCCTCCCCCCGCATTCCCGATTGGTGCGCCGGGGCGGACGGACGGGAGGAGGAAGGGAGCGGGCTGGGCTGGGTGACATCAGGCTCGGCGCCGCGCCATGCCTGACATCACCCAGCCCCGCCCCCGAGATCGAATTTTTTTAAAAAAACTATTTTTTGCAGGGTAGGCAGGGGCCGTAGGGAAGGGGCTGGGGGCCGTATACGGCCCTGGGGCCGCCAGTTGGACAGCCCTGCTTTATATTATATATGTTTCAGAGATTATTAGGTGGTCTTCAATACTTAAGAGTGATTGTGGTTTAAGGGTTTAAATTTTCAATGTGATTCTATGTTTCTTTTTTTATATTTGCATATTAACCTGATTTATTATATTGTATTCCTTTTTTATGGCTTTATGCTCAAACGTGATTGTTATATTATATTTATTGCTTTAATAAATGTCACATACATAGTGTTAAACTCCAAATTTGGTCTTCTCTTGTCTATTTGCATGTCATTGACTATCCCGTCGCATTTGTCCCCTTGATCAAAAGAAAGGTCTGTCACTCTGTCCGTGACAAATTGGTGTCAGAAGTGGGGAGTCACGGAGGACTTTGTGGCGTGGAGTTTTTGGCGTGGCTTAGACTGGAGAAGTGGATAATAGGGAGACGTCCCTATTGGATCTTTGTTCTATGTTTGGGGAGGCTAGAAGGACATATAGTCTTCCCACTGGATTTTTTGTTCTGTGTTTGCTAGAGGGAAACTAAAAGGAGATATAGTTTCCCTATTGCATGTGTCTTTGTGCATTTGTCTGAAGGAAGCCAAAAGGCTCTCCTATTAGAATTGTCTTTGTGTTTTGTGTATTTTAATGTATTTTAATGTATTTTAATTGTTGAAGGGTTTTATATTGTTATTATGTGGGCATCGAATTGTGCCGTACTGTAAGCCGCTCTGAGTCCCCCCTTGGGGGTTGAGAAGAGCGGGGTAAAATCCCGAAATAAATAAATAAAAATTTTTGTGTTCTCTGAGAAGGGAGATTCAGAAGGATATATGGCTTTTCCTTATTAGATTCATAGGGAGTAGAAAGTACATCTGAATTTCTGTGTGTTTTCTGTGGGTGTCTGTTGTGATTTTTTTGTGAATGTCTACTGTGTTTTCTGTGAATTTTGTGTATTTCTGTGTAGGCAACAGGGTTTTATCCCAGGAAGTAGTTTTGTTAAAAGGAGATGGTTTGAGTAGGTGTATTTTAGAGGGAGAAGAGAATTAATAGGCTTTCTTGGAAAAGAAGGGAAGAAAGAGGGAGGGGTGAATACACCCTATGAGGATCCTCTTTGCACAGCCGAAGGGATTGTCATAAAAGCTCCCTTAGATTACAGTTGTGAAGAGAGGGCAATGGATTGGAATATCTAGATATATGGAGAATTGATAGTGGGAAAAAGAGACTGAACCTGTGACTTCAGAGGGAGTGTAACCCCGTACAACACAGGCTGTAACCCTATGCCCTGTTCGGCCTTACAACTGACTACGAGGACCTCTGTCTTGTCTGAATTAAGTTCCAATTTGTTCGCCCTCATCCAGTCTGTTACAGCGGCCAAGCACTGGTTCAGGACTTGAACAGCCTCCTTAGTAGCGGGTGGGAAGGAGTGACAGAATCGGACATCATCTGCGTACAGATGACACCGCAGCCCGAAACTCCGGATGATCTCCCCCAATGGCTTCATGTATATGTTAAATAACATAAATAATATTGAGCCCTGCAGGACCCCACAGTACAATAGCAGTGGGGCCGAGCAGGGGTCCCCTAGCAACACCTTCTGGGATCGACCCTTGAGGAAGGACTGGAGCCACTGCAAAGCAGGACCTCCAAGGCCCATTCCTGCGAGGCTTCTCAGAAGGATACCGTGGTCTTACTTTTAAAGTAGTTGGTCTGCTCCAGAAACTTCATTTGTTCGGCTGCCACAAACTATGTGGAATTGGTTGGGACTTGACGAGATATTAATTGAAAACAAGAGCAAAATGTGCTGCTATATGGTCTGGATTGTGGATTTATTTCAAAAATTTTGGAATACCCCTGTTTATATTTACATACATCATGAGGTATTTTGTAGAAGGGACCTGAATTAAAATAAGAAATTAATCGAAATGCCATAGACACACCTTACACAGGCTGAGAATCCTTTATCTAAAATACTTGTCCCCAGACCCCCAACACTCCCAACCTCACCTGAGAGTGCAGTCCGGCACACGAGGTGCGTGTAGGAGAAGTAGAGGGTGGAGTTGAGCATGAAGTAGGACTGCACAATCCGGCGCGCCTTTTCACTCACGTCATAGAAGAGCCGGGCACTTTTCAGGGGGACGCGGCCCTCATAGCCAAACTGTCGGCAGAAGGAACCAGGACCATTCAATGCCATCTTGCCATGGCCCACCACCCAACATAGAATCATAGAAGAGTTGGAAGAGACCACGTGGGCCATCCAGTCCAACCCCTTGACATGTAGGAAAGGCACAATCAAAGCACCCCCGACAGAGGGCCATCCAGCCTCTGTTTAAAAGCCTCAAAAGAAGGAGCTTCCACCACACTTCAAAGCAGAGAGTTCCACCATTGAACAGCAATTTTTACAGTCAGGAAGTTCTTCCTGATGTTCAGGTGGAACCTCCTTTCCTGTCATTTGAACCCATTGCTTTATTGAGTCCTTGTCTCCAGGGAAGCAGAAAGGAAGCCTGTTTCCACTTTCTTTTAGAGTGGAATAAAACTGCACTAATTCTACAGTGTAAATCTATTTATTTATTTATTTAGAACATTTAGATCCCATCCTTCTCAACCTCCAAAGAGGGACTCGGGACGGCTTCTAACAAGCAACTATTTGATGCCGACACAATATAATAACGTAACATAAAATACAATTAGCATACATTAAAAACCGTTATAAATACACATTAAAACAGTTTGCCACTTCAAATCATCATCCAAATCCATCCATTGCGGTCCACTAAAACCTTATCTTCACCAGTAAATCAGTCTATTCTGCAAACATTTGATCCCACATCCAGGATTTGAGTTTTTTCCAGAAGATCAGGAGGGAGGGGCAGATCTAATCTCACAAGGGAGGGAGATCCACAGCTGAGGGGCCACCACAGAGAAGGCCCTGTCTCTCGTCCCCACCAAACGCGACTGCTATGGTGGTGGGACCGAGAGCAGGGCCTCCCTGGATGATCTTAAGGTCCTTGGTGGTTCATAGAGGGAGATACGTTCGGACAGGTAAACTGGGCCAGAACCGCTTAGGGCTTTATAGTTTAAGACCAGCACCTTGAATTGTGCCTGGAAGCTAATAGGCAGCCAGTGGAGCTAGAGTAACATGGGAGTTGTGTGTTCCCTGTATGTCACCCCAGTTATTAACCTGGCTGCCTCTCATTGGACTATGATGTTTTCGAACCGTCTTCAAAGGTAACGTAGAGTGCATTGCAGTAGTCTATCCTGGATGTAACGAGGCCATGGACCACTGTGGCCAAGTCTAGCTTCCCAAGGTACAGGCGCAGCTGGTGCACAAGTTTTAATTGTACGAAAGCTGCCCTGGTCACCGCTAAGACCTGGGGTTCCGGGCTCAGCGATGAGTCCAGGATCACTCCCAAGTTGCAAACCTGCCCAATGAGGCAGTGTGTCTCTCCCATGCTGCTGGGGGAGGCACAAATGGACTTTCTAACACTAATCTTGTCACATCTTGGCTTTGAAGAAACCAGAGGAAAGTTTGCACAACACTAACTTAACCATCCTCCAATCACTTCACGTATCTTCTGCTTTTATCCCAAACTGGCATGCAAGACAGAAAAACAGCCATCAAGGACAGGTGGTTCAAAACATGCACCAAGTTCTGATACCTATGGCATTAAACTGGTGAAATTAAATGCATTTTAAATTTTAACACTTTTGCAGATGGGTTTTTCCAATTTCACTGGGATCCATCACCCCTAACCTTCATGGAAATGGAAGGCCTGCTGTAGAATGGATTCCCCTTGTCTTCTGTGGACTCTGGTAGCTTCCCCCCCCCCCCCCCACACCATGTGTAAACCTACTCTCTTATTTATTTTCAAAGGAAACAGGAAAAGCAGAGCTGTTTGGGCTGGAAGTCAACCTGAAGAAAATGGAAGTCCTCTACCAGCCCACACCACAGGAAGAACACCACCATCCCCACATCAGCATAGGCAAATCTAAGTCCGTTCAGCAGTTCACCTACCTGGGAAGCATAATCTCCCCAAGATTGACAAAGAGATAGATCACAGATTAGTAAAGGCATATAGTGTATTTGGAAGGCTTCACAAAAGAGTCTGGAGCAACAAGCACCTGAGGCAAAGCACCAAAATCAGTGTGTACAGAGCTATCGTACTGTCTATTCTCCTCTATGGGTCTGAAACATGGGTCACCTATCGCCAACACTTACGACTCCTTGAACGCTTTCATTAGTGCTGTCTTCGCACAATCCTAAATATACACTGGACCGACTATGTGACTAATGTTGCTGACCTTGAGCAAGTAGGGATCACCAGCATTGAGGCCATGCTATTGAGAACACAGCTGCGCTGGGCAGGGCACGTCTCTAGGATGGAAGACCACCGCCTCCCAAAGATACTACTCTATGGTGAACTCGCCACGGGTCAGCGCAAGAGAGGCGCCCCCAAAAAGAGATATACAGTAAGGACTCCCTGAAACAACATCTCAGGCTCGGCCAGATTGACTACCAACAATGGTCCACCCTGGCCTCACATCCGGAGGCATGGGGACGCACTATCCACAATGCTGCGGCCTCTTTCGAGCAGACACGCCGAATGGGTCTTGAAGAGAAATGACAACGCAGAAAGAACCACAACTTGGAAACAACATCACCCAAGGAGACTTTCTGCTGTGCTTTCTGCAACCGAACTTGCATATCTCAGATTGGCCTTTTTAGTCATCAACGCGCTTGTAAAAAGCATGGGATGAGTCCTTCCTAAGAATCTTTGTTCGCGAAGTAATGCTGAGAGAGATTTATTTTCAAAGGAAACAGGAAAAGTTAATACTCTCTTTAAGGATTTTCTTTTGCCTGGAAAAAGTGGAATCAAGAAATGGAATAGACTTAACCTCACTCCTCTTGAGGAGGGAGGCATACTGGATAGCACGGATCAGGGCCGAGCAGCCACATGGCCTTAATGAGAGGATTAACTTTTTCTGTTTCCTTTGAAAATAAATAAAAGAGTAGGTTTACCAGAAGCTACCAGAATCCACGGAACACTAGGAAGATACTGAAATAGGTATGCTAGGTATATTGTGTCTTGTCTTATTTATGTATAATGTCTTCAATTATGTATACATTTAATATGGCTTTCTCTCAGCATAATTAGAAAAATACTTTTCATTATAATTGAATATTATACTTCCATGAATTTTGAATACCCTAGGCATAGAATATCAAAAACATTTGTGAAATACTTACCATTATGTATGCATATATATGATATTCTTTAAATTTAATGTATAGAATTACTAAGTACTATGACTTTAACTGTGGCATCTCTCCAATCGCTTCTAGATAATCAAATAACATTTAAATTTAAACTATATGGAAACTATATGGATGCAAGCCAAACTAATATAACCCCTTGATGAAGCGTACCGAAACAATATTTAAAGAATTTGCCTGGGGAATATTGTCGGGGACATGAATGTGCTACATCTATATAAACATATAGAGATAAATATACAACAAGAAACCTGTGAATATACAGCAAAGAAAATATCATCCTACTTTGGAAGTAAATAATTTCTAATTCTTATTCTTTGAATTTATTTTGCATTAAAATCCAGTGTGGATTCATCACTAGGTTTCTTTTATACTTTTTTTGAACTGCCTTGTACAATACTTGTATGGAGTAAACTGTCTCACAAAGAAATTCTCTGAAGCGTTTTGTTTTCAACTTTTTTCAAAATAGAAGCTCACAGGAGAGACTCTCTACATTTAGTTTATTGCCACAGCTGCTCCAATTTATCTTGTGTTTACATCCTCCCCATTCCCAGTTTGGATTTATTTATTATTTTATTTATTTAAGGATTTTACCCCGCTCTTCTCAACCCCCAAGGGGGGACTCAGAGCGGCTTACAGTACGGCACAATTCGATGCCCACATCACAACAGCATAAAACCCCAAAACCCCACAACAATTAAAATTCACCCTGGACTGTGGAGTCCCCCAAGGCGCCATTTTGTCACCAACGCTTTTTAACATCTACGTCCAACCCTTGGCAAGCATAGCCAGAAGTTTTGGATTTGGGTGCTACCAATATGCAGATGACACCCAGCTTCTGCTGAAGCTTGAGCCAGGTGTAACATCGGTGCCTGAGAATTTCAGACAAGGACTAGAGGCAGTGACCAGATGGCTCCGCTCATACAAACTCAAGATCAATCCATCAAAGACTGAGATTCTATGGCCGGGACGCCCAGAGCCATCCATTTCACTGCCTCTCTTTGAGGGAGAGCCGCTGATCCCGGCCCCGTCGGTGAAGAGTCTCGGTGTGATACTAGACTCCAGACTCTCACTGGAGGCCCAGGTTGCTGCAACAAGTAAGGGAGCTTTTTTCCACCTACGCCAGGCACGTCAACTGGCACCTTACCTTCCATCAGATGCGCTGGCTACGATGGTCCATGCCACAGTGACATCACGGCTGGACTACTGTAATGCCTTGTACGTGGGGTTGCCGCAGTCAACCACCCGTAAAATCCAGCTAGTGCAGAATGCAGCCGCCAGACTCCTCACCGGGACACCTCTGAGATGCCATATCGCGCCATCTCTACAGCGCCTGCACTGGCTGCCAGTCGAGCTCAGAGCCATCCACAAGATCTTGTCGCTTACCTTTAAGGCCCTCCATGGTGCCGGCCCAGCTTATTTAAAAGACTATTGAACCCTTTTATGTGTTTTATGTGTAAGTCGCCCGGAGCACTGACGTGGAGGGCGACTCATAAATAATAAAATCAATCAATCAATCAAATCAAAAATACATTAAGATACATTAAAATACAGTTTCAACAACATCATACACAGTCATTCCAAGTTAAAACAATATTCAATCCATAAAAACATTGACCCTCTTCATCCATTCCATTAAAATCCCCATCTAACATGCTGCTTAGTGCTGGTGTGCAAACGCCTGATCCCAAAGCCAGGATTTTACCTTTTCCTGAATGCCAGGAGGGATGAGGTGGACCGTACCTCAATAGGGAGCGTGTTCCACAGGCAGGGAACCACCACCGAGAAGGCCCTGTCCCTCGTCCCCACCAGCCGCATTTGAGAAGTCGGCGGGAGCGAGAGCAGGGCCTCCCCGGATGATCTTAGATTGCGAGGTGGGACGTAGCGGCTGATGCGTTCGGACAAGTAAGCTGGGCCAGAACCGTATAGAGCTTTAAAGGTCAAAACCAGCACTTTGAATTGAGCTCAGGGTGGACAGGCAGCCAGTGGAGCTGGCACAACAGGGGTGGTATGCTCCCTGTATGTAGCTCCCGTTAGTAATCTGGATGCCGCCCGCTGGACTAATTGCAATTTCCGAACTGTCTTCAAAGGCAGCCCCACGTAGAGTGCATTGCAGTAATCTATTCGGGATGTGACCAGAGCGTGGACGACCGTAGCCAGATCAGACTTCCCAGATGGATGGCCATCTCTATGGGGCACTTAAGCTATTTCCTAAACTGGCAACTGGGTAGACTGGATGACCCTTGGGATTGCTCCAATTCCCTGAAATTTTGTGGAACCCAAGAGCCAGTTGTAGAGCAAGCTTCATACCTTGAGGGCTTTGAGGACGGTGGCCCCTTCGAACCTCTCATTTGGGGTGTGAGGTGAGGTCTTCCCTCGGTATCCATCTCCAGCCAAGAGGACGCCCTGAAAGAGGCAGAAGATGCACCAAAGTGGAACGGAAAGACCTCTCACTAGGAGGCAGCCTCTACAACTCTTGAAATAAGAATACCAAGTGGTTATAGTCGACACCCACAAATCTTGCAGGGAGGAACAAAGTCTGCATTGCCAAGAATTCACTCTGGGATTTAGTCAGAACTTGAAACAACCTGCCCAAGTTGCTGAACTTGCGGGAGGGTAAGCTTCAGCACCTTGGAAAAGCTATTTTTCAAAGTGAGGAGCAATACATATATTTTCCTTTTCGTATTAAAAACACATTTTTGTTCTTCTTCACTGTGAACCAAAGATGAACTTGAACATGAGTGGCAACCCGTTCTGATGGCCCTCCAGGTGTCAAAATAGCACCTTTCCCTTACAAGTTAGGCCTAGAATAGCTCCTTTTCAAAACAGGGGCTTAAAAACATCACAGAAAGCTTTTTATGGGCCTTTCCACACAGCCCAATATCCCAGAAAATCAAGTCAGAAAATCCCATACTATCTGCTTTGAACCAAGTCCACACTCAGATAACGTGGGATTTCCTGTCTTGATATTCTGGGATTCAGGGCTGTGTGGAAGGGCCCCATGTACAGCTTTTCTCTGTAGGGGTGTGTGCATTTATGCTTGGGATCTCATGTGGCCCACATGCCTTATTTATTTACTTCATCGATTTGCCTGGTGTAAATGGCCATCCTTGGGCTACTCACATTGGCAATGCGGTGCAGCTCCTGGCACTCCTCCTCGGAGATCACGCTGTCCATCAGCACCCTCTGCGTCCCGTTCATCTGCTCCGAGTTGTAGACCAGCTTCACATCCTCAAAAAGAAGTGGGCCACCTAGGCATCAAGGGGAAAAGGGGTTTTTTACTAGGAGAATCCAGTGAAATAGGAGCAGTAGGCCTGGTTGATCCAAAAAAAATGGTTCAAAACTCGTTCCGGCAGAACCTGGGGCAGGAGCCCTGTTTAACCCAGTTTGGAAGCGGATTTGTGGAAGAGGGGGAATATCTCGTGGGGGGGGGGGAGCAATGGAAATGATGGGAGAAGCGAATGTTGAGAAGTGACGTCGCTACCCAAAGAGGGCTCCTTTGGTCAGCCTGTTTGGGAGAAGACTGCCTTTTTCAAGCCACTTGCTCCCAACGCATAGGATTTGCCACTTTCTCCGTCGCATCTGTCTCTCTCTCTCTCTCTTTGTATGTTTGTGGAACTCTTTGGGCAGCGATGTCACTTCTCGACATTAGCGTCTCCCATCCACAGGCTCCCCCTTCTTGCTTTTTGTACTCTTTCCTCGTTTGTCCACAATTGGGACTTGGGTTTTCTGGGGGGTCATTTCCATCGCTCCCCTCCCACGCGGGATAGTCCCCCTCTTCCACAAACCAGCTTCCAAACTGGGTTAAACAGGGCTCCTGCTGGAGAGAAGGACCTGCGGACTGCGCAATCGCAGATGCCACTAATGAAGCCAAATTTCGGAATTTTTCCGAATAAATTTGGATTTTTTTCTGGAAAATTTCAGAGGTTATTCAGATTTGAAGCGCCAGCACCCTCTACATCCGGAACGAGTTTGGAACCATTTTTTTAATGGATCAACCAGGCCTACTGGATTCCTGCTCGATTCCAGCCACAGGGGGAGCTGCCGCTTCACCGTCCATTGTGCCACCAAGTTCTTTGATGGAATACTTCCTCATTCTTCTGCACACTGCTGGAAGGTTTTATGGCATTGTAAATTAGTTAAATTAACCTCCCCGCATAAAGCGCTACCTAAATTTCCTACTTGACAGATCCAACTGTCTTTTGGGCTGCATGGGTTGACAGCAAGCTAGATGAATGGCCGGAAGCTCACTCTGACCCGGGCTGGCTTCAAGCTCATGACCTCTCGGTCAGTAGTGATTTAATGCAGCTGTGGCTGTGCCACAGCCTCGTTCGCTGAAGAGTTAAGCAAGTGGTGATGTGGAACTAGAGAGGCAGGAAAAAGAAGCTGAGCCATGACTATATGACAGGTATGACAAGAGATGTGTAATTTACTATTGTCCCTGTTTGATGATGAGAGGCCTATGGGTATAAAAGTAAGTGGCAGCCATGTGCGTTCTGTCTTGCCATAATGATCTCTTGCTATGCGGTTGTCTTGTCATGCGGACCTCTTGCTATGATCATCGCTTCTTACGGTATTGTTGTTGTGAGTATATCTACATATATGCTGGCACCAGATCAAGGAATCTTGATGTGCAAATAGCTGTACATAAGTAACGAGTTAAGACTAAAGCCTCCAATGTGAGTGGCAACAAGGTCGAAGGCTGTGCAGTAAATCTCTGCTAACTACTGATAAAAGACTCTGCAGTGTTTTGGTTTGGTTTAATGGCTTTTCCTGAGACAATCAGTCTCAAGTGCAGCATAGGGAGAGGGGAATGTGATAGAAGGAACTATAAATCATATACCTATCCCATTGGGTGGTTGTTTTTCACCCCGACATTTTTCCTGTGTGATACTGGGATGGGATGGATGGACTCTGGGGGTACCTCTCAAATGAGGATTCTATTCAATATTGTACCAAATGAACTGAATTCTGTGTTTAGAGATGGTTTCGAATGAGAGCTTTCCAGAAAACAGATGTGCCTCATTCAAAAGAGCTCATCCTGGAGGAGGACAAATAATTGTGGAGGCGGCAGATTGTATCACGCAGAAAGACATAACCCTTGCACACAGCTAATGGCGTTTTTGTGGACAAGCCAACGTAAACCATTTTCTATTTGAACTGAATGTTTCCACTACACCAGATTTTTGTGCAAGGGCCCAGGGGCATTTTGTGGATTCGGCCAAACACTCCACTGTTGTCTGAAACTGTCGTCGGCCTCATTGTGGGTCCATAAAAATGTGGTTGCGTTAGAGCCCGGCCAAGACGTTCCCATATGTGTGGGAAGGAAATGAATCGCTGATTTCACGGCCAAGCGGAATAATTGTATGCGGTAGCAGTGAGGCTCCAGGTAGCCACAAAACCAGAGCTTGCAAATAATAATAATAATCTGCTGAAATGTAATCGGTTGCTTTAATAAGAACATCTAAAAGTGGCTGTGTAAATCCCAGTTCCGTATCAGTCCTTCCAACTGCAATAAACCCACTGAATCAACTATGGGTTTGCTAATGTGGAAGGAAATCCTATTGATTCCATGGGTCTTATAGAGATACAGATATTGGATATGCTTAGGAGGCCTGGGTAGGTTCATAGGAATGCTCATAAAATCAGAATGAATTCAGATTAAATTCACTTTTGAAGTGATTTCGAAGCGATGTAAGCAACCCGGAAGTGAATTTGCCATTTCGAAGCCACTGCCAACATTTTCGGAAAGGAATCGGCATTAGATTCCTGTCCCTCCTGAGGTGCTTTCCACTCATTGGCTGTTTAACCCAGTTTGGAGGTGGGTGTCATTCCCTCCGCGTCAGAACTGGGGCGACATCTCCATCCAAACTGGGTTAAACATGGCTGTCACCCCAGTTCTGATGTGGAGGGAAGGACATCCCCATCCAAACTGGGTTAAACATGCGTGATCGACATTAAAGAAGCCATTCTGAAATTTCGCAAGTCATTCAAAATTTTTCTGGAAAATTTCAGAAGTCATTCAGATTCGAAGCCTCAGCACCCCCTACATCCAGAACGAGTTTTGGACTTTTTTTTGTTTGTTAATCAAACAGTCCTAATGCTTAGCTGAGAGAAGTGAAGATGGAAAGTGCATGGAGAAATAATGTAAGTTGATACCACTTTACTATGGCTTGTAGTTGTAGTTTGGTGAAGCACTAGCACTCTTGGGCAGAGAAAGCTAAAAGACCTTGTAAAACTACAACTCCCAGGATTCCATAATTAGCTAGAATAGCATTGGTGGCCTTGCAGCTTCAAAGCCTGGTTGCTTCTGCTTGGGTATCCTTTGTTGGGAGGCATTAGCTGGCCCTGATTGTTTCCTGTCTGGAATTCATTTTTTAGTGTTACTCTGTATTTACTGTCCTGATTTTAGAGGGTTTTTTTAATGCAGGTCAGAAGATTGTGTTCATTTTCATGTTTTCCTCCTTTGTGTTGAAATTGTCCATGTGCTTCTTGTGGATTTCAATGGCTTCCCTGTGTAGTCAGACGTAGTGGTTGTCAGAGTGACCCAGCATTTCTTTATTTAAAGAAAGTGAGAATTTTGCAATTAGCAAGCTTGAATAGCATTGAGTAGCCATTAGGCCTGGTTAGGTCTGTCGGAATGCTCGTAAAATTGGAATGAATTCAGATTAAATTTACTTTTGAAGTGGTTTTGAAGCGATGTAAACAACCCAGAAGTGAATTTGCCATTTCGAAGCCACCACCGCCATTTTCGGAAAGGAATCGGCAGGTTTCCCTTCCCTGGTCTTCCCTTCCATGTGGGGCTCTCGTCCCAGGTCTGAAGCAGAGGGAAGGACCTCCGCGTCCGAACTGGGTGTTTAACCCAGTTTGGACGCTGATGTCTTGCCCTCCGCGTTAGACCTAACGGGGAGGGAGGGAAAGACATCGGCGTCCAAACTCAGTGTCTTTCTTACTGCACATGTGTGTCTGACATTAATGAAGCCATTCTGAAATTTTGGAATTTTTCCAAATAAATTTCGGAATTTTTCCAAATAAATTTTGAAATTTTTCCAGAAAATTTTGGGAGGCATTCAGATTCAAAGCGCCAGCGTCCCCTACATCCGGAACGGGTTTTGAACCATTTTTAAAAATCAACCAGGCCTAGTAGCCATGAAGCTGCAAAGTCAACCAGTGAGGGTATCTGCATAGAGGTGGTAGCCTGGCTGTTTTTGCCTGTAGGCACCCTCTGTTTGAAAGGTGTTCACTGGCACTGGATTGCTTGCTGTCTGGAGTAACCTTGTTTCTGAGGGGTCTTCCTTATTTACTGTCTTGATTCTGATGTTGTTGTTGTTTTTTTAATTTCTGTGTTCTCAAATAATATTCTGTGTCCAGGTTGGTTCCTCATGTGCTCTGGTTGGACTAGTCTGCAGTGCCTTTCGTGTTCCTTGATTGGTGTTTGGGCATTGCTGCAGCCTTTGGGGGTCCCTATGGAGACGTCTTGTCCACAGCTGCACAGTATGCGGTAGACTCCTGCAGTGGTGAGAGGATCCCTATTATCCTTGCTGAACATAGACTATGAATCCTTGTATAGAATAGCAGTCCTGCGTCTAGAAAAGGCACAACCCAATGTTTTTCTGGTTACTTGTGGGTTCCACGGTTGGGATTGGCGTGTTTTGGGTGGGATTTCGACGTGCCATTTGGCACATTGGCCACGTGCTGCACAGTAAGTTGCGGGTACAGAAATATCCCCCTTCTAGGAAAAGACGAAAGCCCTTTTTGATTGAGGGAAAGTAGATGGTGCTGCCTCTTGTAATTTCAGGGCAGAACCACCACGATCACAGCAACCCCAAATTACATGACTTAAAGAGGAAGGAGTCCACCGACAGGCCTTTGGAAACATTCAAACCTTGTGCGGCTGGAAGGAAGCAGCCCGATGGGAAGGAGGCGAAAGCAGCAGTAAATCATGGGGAATGGATTCCTTCTTGCAAAAATGGCAAGGCTTAGAAGATAAGATAAATTGAAATAGCTGGGTTTGGAGGGATGAAAAATAGGAGGCCTTTATGTAAATGGTGACACTATGGAACACTTCCATTCAAGTCAGTTGTGAGTTTTGCAGCAGAACGCCAGCAAGAATAAAGTAAACTATCACAGGATGTCTCTGGCTTTTGTCTGCAAAGGCGGGTGTTCCTTCAAAGCAAAAGGGTCTGTTAAGATTTCTCTACAATACTCTTTCTGCAATATGCATTTTATTTATTTATTTGTTTGTTTGTTTGTTTGCTTGCAGTATTTATATTCTGCCCTTTTCACCCTGTAGGGCAGTGATTTTCAATCAGTGTGCCATGAGAGATCATCAGGTGTGCCGTGGGAAATTATTTTCGAACTTCATTCATATATAAACTATAAGGCACATCTGTCCCTTTAAGAAATGGAACCATAGCACACTCACGTCACCTAAGAAGGCCCACGTTTCACACTAAGTGAGTATATAAATACATTTAAAACATATTAACGATATGTATTACTGTGTTAGAGTATCATTTTATGTCATTTTGGTTGGTGGTGTGCCCCAGGATTTTGTAAATGTAAAAAACTGTGCCGCGGCTCAAAAAAGGTTGAAAATCATTGCTGTAGCGGACTCAGGGCGGATTACAATGTCCATAAACATGGCAAACATTCAATGCCATAGACACACAATACATATAGACAGACACTCAGAGGCTATTTACCATTCCAGCTTCTGGCCACCAGGGGAGCTGTCGCTTCCTCATTCTTTGCATACTTCCTGGAGATTTTTATGGCCTCATAAATTAGTTAAATTAGCCTCCCCACAAAGTGGTACCTAAATTTCCTACTTGACAGATGTAACTGTCTTTCGAGCTGCAAAGGTCGACAACAAGCTACACAATTTTGGTCGGGAGCTCACTCCAACCTGAGCTGTCTGTATACCCTCAAAATGACTTCGACTACAAAGTCCATCATTCTGCCAAACAGGTCGAGGCAAGATGAGAGTTGTAGTTCAAAAGTGGAGAAGAAGCGGTTCAGAAAGGATGTTCAGCAATGTTGGTTAGTCCCAACCAAAGGAGACCACAGAATTTGCGGCCCCTTCTACACTGCCATATAATCCAAATTATAAAAGAAGATAACTTGGATTTTATATGGCAGTGTAGATGGCACCCTAGAGTTCAAAGGGTCCCAAAGGCCATCCAGTGCCAACCTTGATGGTTAGTCTCACCCAAAACAGACCACAGAAACCTAGAGCTGGAAAGGACTCCAAAGACCATTTAGTCCAACCATGTTCTGCCAAGCAGGAATCCACAACTGAAGCCCTCCTAAAAGTTGACCATTATACCCTCTGCTTAAAACCAGAGGGTATAATGGCAGGAAGACACAACCAAATACCTCTCAACAGATGGCCACTCAGTCTGTTTTAAAACCTTCACTAACTCAATCCCATAGATTCCATGATCAATCCCACCCCTTGGAGCTAACAACATGCTGTCAGCTAAAATAATACTGCCCTCATTTTCAAAGGGAGGGGGAGAACCTGTGGTCTATCCCAATCCATTTCTGCCCCATTTCCAATCCCTGGTCTCTTAACTACACAGAGTTGAGGCAGGTTGGCTGCAAATATTTTGGTGGGCTGAAGGTACTTAGTACGGAGAATCTTACGACCACGTGTACTAGGTGTCCTTGGGCATATTGCACTCTCTCAGCCTCAGAGGAAGGCAATGGCAGGCCTCTTCTGAAGATATCTGGCCAAAAAAGCCTTGTGATAGGGTTTGGTCTCCGAGAGGGCCCCATTAATTTGTGGTGTCCCTCAAGGAGCCATACTCTCCCCTTTGTTATTTAACATCTATATGGGGTCACTTGCTAAGCTATATATATTATAAATAAAGTGTATTATTATTAAGCTGGTTCGAAGTTTCAGGCTGGAATGTTATCAGTACACTGATGACACGCAGCTTGTTCTGAGGATGGAAGGCCAACCGGACTCCGGACCTCTTGTTTCCATCAGTGCCTTGAGGCCGTCACTGGATGGCTGCGTGCCAGTAGATTGAGGGTGAATCCAGCAAAGACAGAGATACTGTGGCTGGGTCGACCGGACAGTGAGGATGGTGAGGCACTCCGCCCATCATCGTCAGTAAAAACCCTTGGGGTCATTTTAGACCCCTTGCTGACAGTGGAGGCCTGCGGCAGGCCAGGCAGCTGACCCCCTACTTGTCCAGAGATGACTTAGCCATGCCACGCCATCTCAAGATTAGACTACTGTAATGCCCTTTACATTGGCCTACCCTTGTAGTTTAAGCTTATCCAGAATGCCGCTGCCCGACTCCTTGCTGGAGTGCCAGGAAGGAGTCACATAACTCCCATCTTACAGCAACGTCATTTGCTTCTGGTTGAGCACCGGATCATTTTCAAGGTGATGGTGTTAACCTTCAAGGCCTTGCATGGCTTGGGGCCATTGTATCTGAGGGACCGTCTTACCCCCTACCAACCCCAGACATCGCTCCGTTCAGAAGACCCAAACCTCCTCGAAGTGCCCAGTTTTAAAACCATTTGTCTGGCATCTACCTGACGTAGGGCCTTCTCTGTGGCAGCACCAAGTATCTGGAACACTTTGCCAGCTGAAGTGCGTGCCCTGCAAGATCTGTCCTCCTTTCGCAGGGCATACAAAACCCATCTCTTCAAGCAGGCATTCGACTGTTGATTCTGTAATTCTGCTTAGTTAGTTTAGTTTAATTTTAGCTAATTTTACTCGCTGTTTCATCTGTTTTACGCTGTTTTATGCTGTCTTTGTAAGCCGTTCCGAGCCCTCGGGGAGTGGCGGCATACAAGATCGAACAATAAATAAATAAGCTGGAAATGATTTGTAGGAACACAGCTACAGTGGCTGAAATACTCTTGCAAGGTCCAGCCTGGGCTGGTTTACTCACATCCTTGGATACAGCACAAGGAGGTATACAATGGCCCTTTGTGCAACACTTTCCCCTACCTATGCAAAAGAAACTAGTTGACTTTGCCTGGAAGCCCAAAGGATCAGCCATATGGATACTCTCTTAGGAATTCAACTGTTGAAACACTTTTCTTATGGTTAGGAAGTTCTTTCCAATGTTCATGTAGAGTCTCCTTCCCTATAATTTGAATGCATGGCTCCATTGAGTCCTAGAAACAACCGTACTCCTTCCTCAACAGGATATCCTTTCCAATATTTAAACCTGTCTCCTCTCCGCCTTCTCTTTTGCAGTCTAAATAGGCCCAGTCCTTTAAGGCACTCCTTATAGGGCTTGGCTTCCAGACTCTTACCTTCTCTCAACTCGCGGCCCAATTTTGGCATGGTCTTCTTTCCTGGCCTCCCGGAGACATCGCTTTGGTCACTGTGGACCCCTGAAGGAATCCTGTGGGAGGGAAAAAGAATAAGAGAGTGCCGTTGGGGGCATCACCTTGAATATTTACCATGTGATATAAGTACAAGGTGCCTGTATCCATGAGAGATACAAGGCTGGATTTTGCATGGATCTGTGAAACCATGTGTTACAAGGAACCCAGATGGAAATGAAGGATCAACCCATCCATTCACATGGTCCCACAACCATAGTTTGCTCCAGATCCCTGGGGAGAATTTGAACCATCTTAGCTAATTCCGTCTAAGTGCCGTTAAGCAGTTCTGGCCCATGTTCATCTGGATCATCTCCATGAATGGCTTTGCCACCATGGAACAGATTCACCCATCCTTTGGAATAAGGGATACTGTAGATGTGCCCAAAGTTTCCAATGCTGGGCTTAGATGGAGAGAAGAGGGCTTTGCAGAGGGAAAGGCCTACCTGTTCTCATCTTGTCGAGCTCCAGAGATGCTCCAATAACTCTGCAATGTGGAAAAGAGGTCAGTCAGCAAGAAAAAAAATCTCTCACCATGGGGCTTAAATAGCACTTAATGAAATAGTCTCCCAACATTTTTGTGTGTGAAATGGTACTCATATATTCAGAGTAGGCCTGTTTGCTAAAAAAAAAAGCTTAAAAACTTTTTTCGGCTGTAGGGGGCACTGGTGCTTCGAATCTGAATGACTTCCGAAATTTTCTGAAAAAATTGCGAAAATTTTACAAATTTTTCGAATTTGTTAATGTCAGACATGCATGTACAGTAAGAAAGAAACAGTACTGGCAGTAGGAAAGAAACAGCACTGGTTAAACACCTAGTTTGGATGCGGATGTCCTTCCCTCTGCACCAAAACTGGGGGAGAGCCGTGTGTTTGCCGATTCCTTTCCGAAAATGGCGGTGGTGGCTTCAAAATGGCAAATTCCCCGGCTTTGGCACTCCCAGCAGCTGCTCCAGGTTTGTGGAGGGCAGGGCCAAGCCAGCCTTGTGCTAGCTATGTCACCACTGGCTTGGCATTGCCATCCTCAAGCCTGGAAAAGCTGCTGGGAGCTCCAAAGCCAGAGGGGGAGGGGCGGGGCTTGGTATGGCCTAGCTCCGTCCCCTCTGGCCAAGCCCCGCCCGCTCCCCTCTCCAGCCTTGAGGAGGTAGGTAGATCTTTCTGACTTGGTTTTAATATAAGTAGCTCGCATGCTGAAAGAGTGTGGGCACCCCTGCCTTAGTCTCTTCCCAAACTACATGTGGGTTTGTTTGTTTGTTTTAGAAAGGGGAAAGAAAAAAAATTCTGTGCAGAAAAGTTATTTATTTTGCAGAAACATCTTTTTCAAAGACAAATGCCTTACTCTCTTCCCAAACTACATCCTGGGATGCAGGGCAGTATAGATCCAGCTTAAGTAATTCTTTGAAAATTGCAATTTTTTTCATGTAGACCAAGAAAAATAGCAACATTAATTGCTTTTTGGAGCCTGCAAATATTTACAACTACTCTGAATTAGGCCTGGGTAGGTTCGTCGGAATGTGAATTTGCCATTTTGAAGCCACCACCGCCATTTTCGGAAAGGAATCCTCCTTCGGTCCCGGGATCGACTGGTCGATCGCGATCGACTTCCTTGGTAGCCCTAGAGTAAGGCCTCTTTTACCCTGTCCTTATATCCCAGGACCCGAGCACAGATTTTTTGCGTTGAACTGGATTATATGAGTCTGTACTGTCATATAATATGGAATACGCAGATAATCTCGAATCCGATTTTGAGATATAGAGCAGTGGAGACCCAGCCTTAGAGATTGGAACTTCGGCCGCCTTCTACACTGCCCTATATCCCAGATTATCTGCTTATCCCAGATTATATTGCAGTGGAGATTCATATAATCCAGTTCAAAGCAGATAATCTGGGATCAGATCCTGGGATAGAATGACAGTGTAGAAGAGGCCTTACTCTCTTCCAAAACTACTGTTTGTTTTAGGAAGGGGAAATAAAAACAGAATTTTCTGCGCAGAAACAACTTTTTCAATGCAGGAGAATGCCTTCTACAAAGGAAAATGCTGGCTTTTGCACACAAAACTCCATTTTGCCTGAACTGGAATGCCGAAGTTGGAAAGGAAGGTGTTTAGAAACAGTAGAATGAATGCAGTTTGGCTGAATGCTATGGAATCCTGGAAGATGTAGTTTCATAAGGCAAAACATTGGCAGAAAATGCAGAAGATCTTGCAAAACTACAGCTCTCGGGATCCAACAGCATTGAGCCATTTAAAGTTTGGATCAAGGCATATTGGGGTATTGTGTAAATCAGGACTGCAATTTTCCACGATCCAAGTGCAACCTTAGTCCATTCTTCATTGCTGTCCTGTTGTAGGTTCATACCGGTTCAGTGTACAAGAAGCCCAGTCCAGCGGCTCCGGTCCGTAGCAGGTAGGCCTCCATCTTATGTCGTCTGAGGAAGGTCAAAGCTTCCTGAAAAGACCAAAAGAAGGGGAACTTAAAGCTAAGCTTGTTGGGGAGAGATCACACAACTGAATTGAATTTGTATTTGTGCAATTCTTCTGGATAACAATCCATGAGAGCAGTGCACCTTCTCACCATTAGGGGGCAGTACAACACTGCTGGCAGTTTGCACTATATGCATACAGCCGATGGTTTGTTGACCGAAATAAAGGCTACTGACTGACTGACTATATGCATACAGCACCATAGACCGCAGGGCCATTAAAAAGGTGATCGGAAATCTATATTGAAGGAATACTTTTCTATAATCCCAACCTAAAAGGCAGGAGTTTGTAAATTTCTGAAGATTCCTCAGCTGCTCCAACAGCAGACAGGGATACACCTACACTGTAGAATGAATGCAGTTTGATACCACTTGAACTCCATGTTATGGGATCCTGGGATTTGCAGTTTGGTGAGGTACCAACACCCTTTGGCAGAGAAAGCTGCAAACCATGTCAAACTATAACTCCTCGGATTCAATAGAATGAAGCTATGCCACCTACAAGTAGTGCCAAGCTGCATTCACTCCACTAGATGCCCTCAAGGGAATAGTCATGCCAACGTATTATCAGAAAATTTCAGAACCGAAAAGGACTGCAAAGGCCATTTATCCCAACCTCACAGCATGCAAGTTTACATAGAGAAATGTTTCACTGGGGGACCTAGGGATTTCTAGAGAGAACATGTCAATCAAATCTGTGTATAATCAAATCCGCAAAAGTCAAACCCACGAAATGGTGCACCTGCTTCTCAACACCTTGTGTATATGGGACCCATGCACATGAATCAACTGATGCATTACAGACACTGGTGAATAGTTATGCGGTATCCATGAATGCACAATGGATTGTGATGCAGTTGTATTTATAGAATTCTGCTTGTGCAATGGTGAACTGAATATGGGATATAGGATATGGTCAAATAAGTGTAAGGGAACCTGGTATTGTCATGAATATTTTTCAAACTTTAAAAAGCAATGAGAGAGAGGGTATACTACAGAGCAATACAGAGAAAAAAAAGTAGACACACAGACTCTGTAACAACATTGAGTACAGAATAGACGTGGGGCTGCCTTTGAAGACTGTTCGGAAACTTCAGTTAGTCCAGTGGGCGGCAGCCAGGTTACTAACTGGAGCAACATACAGGGAGCATACCACTCCTCTGTTGTGTCAGCTCCACTGGCTGCCTATCCAATTCCAAGCACAATTCAAAGTGCTGGTTTTGACCTTTAAAGCCCTTTACGGTTCTGACCCAGCTTACTTGTCCGAACGTATCTCCTCTTATGTCCCACCTCGAAATTTATGATCTTCCAGGGAGGCCCTGCTCTCGATCCCACCTTTGTCACAAATACGTTTGGTGGAGACGAGGGACAGGGCCTTCTCGGTTGTAGCCCCTCGCCTGTGGAACTCGCTCCCCAGCGAAATTAGATCAACATCTTCCCTCCTGTCCTTTAGGAAAAAGCTAAAGACTTGGCTTTGGGACCAGGCATTTGGTTAGATATTGGGTAGCAAAATGATGAAAAGGTTATGAAAACGGACTGTGCACTGGCCTTACGGAATTTGGACTATGTGTGTTTTTAATTATTGTTATTTAATTGGTTTCAAGCTGTTTTAATGTAATTTTATATTTCGTTATTTTTATGCAATGTATATGTGGCATCAAATTGTTGCCTTTTGTCAGCCGCCCTGAGTCCCCCTTTGGGGGTAGAGAAGGGCGGGTTATAAATAACTGAAATAAATAAATAAATAAATAATTACAGAAATGGGATCTTACATTTCACTCATCATTTACACACATATACACGTTCATTCATCATCATGCATACATTACCATATCTTCTTCCTTCTCCTGGAAAAGAGACCAAGAAGTAGGCCAGATCATGTTCCCTCAAATTATGGAATAGTAAAGGGTCTCTTATATAGCCATATTTCTGCTGATGTTGCTCAGAAAGTAGTAAATGCATGACATGTTGTTTTCTATCTAAAACATCCTGATTCCATCAGTTCCTGGACAGATGTTAGCTCTTCCTTAACTGATACTAGTTTTCCTTTTTAAGAAAGGAATCATTGTAAACACTTCCTTAACTTAAAAGAGCCATTGCCTCTGGTAATGTAAACATGTTGTTTTCCACCAAGAGTTATTCATTTGTCTCTGGTCATCAACAGTTCAGTGCTTCAGCAACAACTTTTCATTACATTTCAGCAGCTGAGTAGTTTTCCAGGCCTCAACCTTAGGATGGCATCTTTAAGTTATATAGACTGCAACCATACAACTGTCATACAATTCCATTCAAACCGTACATCACATATTCATGATGGCTTGAAACACCAATTGGACCTCAATCTTTGCCCTTAAAAAAGATGACACCTGGGCGGCATAATATTCCTACCTCCCTGGGCTTGATGCTTCCCAGGTCCACCGATCCTTCTAAGAGGCTTTCGTAATAGCTCTCATTGTCTAAGACGTCTTCGTCATCGGGATGGAACAGAAGGTAGGATCTAGCGTTCTCCAGGGCTTTGACATAATCCCCAACTGAAAGAGAAACACATGACTCCATGTTGCATCCACAATATCCCTGGTGATTCCTGGTCAGGGATGCCCAGAATTGTCATAGGAAACCAGCCGGAGTTGTTCTTCCAAACTTTGGTCCTTCAGTTGCCTTGAACTTCAACTCCCAGGGGCGGAGGTCCAAAACATCTAGAAGACCAAAGTTTGAGAAATACTAAACTAAAACACAGCTCCCCCTGAAGACGCAGGTTCGCAGTTTGGGAGTGATCTTGGATTCATCACTGAGCCTGGAACCACAGGTTTCAGCCGTGGCTGGGAGAGCTTTTGCACAGTTAAAGCTTGTGTGCCAGCTGCACCTGTACCTTGGGAAGTCTGATATGGCCATGGCGGTCCATGCTCTGGTAACATCCCAAATAGATTACTGCAATGTGCTCTACGTGGGGCTGCCTTTGAAGACTGTTTGGAAACTTCAACTAGTCCTACGGGTAGCAGCCAGGTTACTTACTGGAGCGTCATTCAGGGAGCATACCACCCCCTTGTTATGCCAACTCCACTGGCTGCCAGTCCATTTCTGAGCACAATTCAAAGGGCTGGTCTTGGCCTATAAAGCCCTATACGACTGCAGCCCAGCTTACTTGTCTGAAAGTATCTCCCTCTATGTTCCGCCTCGTAGCTTAAGATCCTGCTCTCAGTCCCACCAGCTTCACAAACACGGCTGGTGGGGACGAGGGACAGGACCTTCTCTGTGGTGACCCCCCACCTGTGGAACTCGCTTCCCAGCAAAATCAGATCGGCATCCTCCCTCCTTTCATTCAGAAGAAAACTGAAGACATGGTTATGGAACCAGGCTTTTGGCTAATGGATAGAATGGCAACTGAACATTGAATCTGACCATATGATTGTTGTAATGGAAAAGGCTTTAAGATTGTTCAACTAATGTGGTTTTAATCTATTGTATTTGTATGTTTTTAGCCTGTTATTATAATTGTAATTTATTGCGGCATCGAATCGTTGCCATTGTTAACCACTCTGAGTCCCCCGCGGGGGTGAGAAGAGCGGGGTAGAAATGCTGTAAATAAATAAATAAATAAACATTGTTCCAAATAAAAAGCCGTATACACTAAAAACCTCACCCACCATTTTTATTTAAAAGCCCTGCTTACTTGGAAAGCTGGTTTCATTTGCTCCACGGAATTGAGTCCATTTACCCCACTCAATTGGAAGTCATGAAGAGCCACTGCGGCACAAGTCACTCTCTCCTTGTCACCCTCTGCAGATGCTCGGCATTAAAAAGTTTGGCTGTGAATAAGAAAGGCTCTTGGGCCAAGAATATCCCCCTAATCCATGGGTGGGCACGGGCAATTACCTCCCCTCCAGGTGTTTTGGACTTCAACTCCCAGAAATCCTAAGAGTAAACTGGCTAGGATTTCTGGGAGTTGAAGTCCAAAAATCCTGAGGGCTAGGATTTCTGGGAGTTGCCCACCCGTGCCCACCCTGCCCAATCTCATTCTGTTTGCCATAGAAGAAAGAACATGGGGTGGGACTCCCCCCAACAGGGTGTGCCCCTCTCTGGACTGGGGCCAGGCCAGTCCCCAAAGCAAAACTGGCACAAGAGAAGGATTCGCTTCTGGACTTGCCTTTCCCCAACTTGGTTTGCAAGTTTCAGCAGGCCATGTTTGCTCGTTTTATTTCCCTATCTCCTAACAGTTACTATGTATGGCAGTATGTAACCTGCACCTTAAAAAAAATGGTAGTCCTGAGGCTATTTACGGGAGAGGGGACTGGAATAAGCTTCCACCATTGAGCAGTGTTTCAGGAGCACAGAGAGTGCAATGTTCAGGGGCTTGTAGGGAGCTCTACGGCCAGAGATGGCAGTGACCAAACCTTTTTCCATACAATTAAACAATAGAATATTAGAGTTGGAAAAGACCCCAAGGGACATCCAGGCAGTAAGACACCACCCAAACCCTCCTGACAGATGGACATCCAGCCTGTTCTGTCCCCTAAGCTTTCAGGTGTTCAATTCTTGGCAAGAACAGAGTTGGAAGCTCACAACAAAAGGTGTAATAATAACGAATGTATACTTTGAAAGAACACGTGGAAGCTCAGAAATTAACTGGGAGCCTTCTGATTATTTTTGAAGATATCTTCTTTCCAGTCTCTTTTGATCTGGTTTTGTCTTCTGTTAACACCTCAGTTAAGTCTTTTTTCCTCTTTAAACTGCAGTCTTGCTTCTTCAATGTTTCAAGCTTGCTTCTCCAAGCCTTGTGCCGTCGCACCTGGGCTATGGATGCCTGTGGAAGGCCAAGGACGCGGTCTCTCTATCCCGGGGGATTGCTTTTTGCCTCCCTTTAAAGGCTCAGGGCTCCAAGGACCAAACTGGACACTTTAGTTAACTCATTATCCATAGCATGAGTTAACTTCACTCAGGCACATTGCTTAGTTTCCCCCCAAAACTAATAACTGGCTCACTTTAAAGTTCTTTTGCTGTTTAGGTCCAGGAAGCTGAAGCTGAAAAGCTCTCTGAGTCTTTTCTCTCTCAATGGCCTTGAGGTCGGGACATTCGCAGCCCCAGTCAGATGGCAGAACTAGAAGTCACAAAGTCTTCCTCTGGAAGCCAAAAGACTGGTTTGGAGGTGCTTGGAACTCCCCAGATTTACTCAGCTGTCCGGTACGCTGAATTTTCAGCATGCATTCCAAGGAAAATCAGTCTTATATTATTGAAAGATGGCCAGACCAAGGGCCTGGTCTGGCAAACCTTCTAAACACGTCTTCACAGGAAAAGTCCTGGAAAGCTCTGAAATACAAAATGGCTCACTCCCCAGATCCCTGGGAAAAGGGGCAGAACAAACTCAACTGGGCTCTGCAAATGATGATTGGCAGGTACTAAGAACCAATCAATGCAACCAAATCCTTTGCAAAACTGTGCCGGCTGCAAAAACACAATTCAACAGTGCAAGCCTTTCAGAACTTAAGGTTTTCCATGCAGGTGGCACTCAACGCGCCTTCACAAGACTATTTTCTTCAATATTTAACTTCTTAGACTGGAGTTTCCTTGTTAACCTCTGATGTGGAAGATGTTGCAGCCTCGAGGCTCCTAGGCACTCTTAGGCTAACTAACTGGCAGCAAAAGAGTTACTGAGAAAGACTGCAATCTCTGACCGTGTGTGTGTGTGTGTGTGTGTGTGTGAGGGGGGAGGGTCAGCGGGTGGGGTCACTGTCTAATTTAAGTTCTCTCCCATAGAAAATTATTATACAAAAGGAATTGAACCCATTCTAACTGAAGACAAATTCATTGAATTTTCAGGTAGCAGCATATGCTGCTCTCAAACCTCTTACTGAGTACACCCTGACTTTTATTACTTAAAGTTAGGTTAAGGGCTAAAAACTATGTATCCTCAATAGACTACCCATCCATTGTAAGGACTCCCAACGCAGGATTCAAGGTGAGCATACACCTGTTATTTCATGCAGACACCATACGTCAAAGCTGACTAGATAGCAAACAATACCATTGAATTCCAAACAATGGCACTCCTACACAAATGTTATAGGCATGGAAGCCCAGTCCTGCATTTCAGTTGGCAACCCTGCAATTCAGTAACATTTGGACTTCTCTAGTAAGTACCAAAAAACCCCATGGCTTACCTCTGTAATAGGAGAACTGCAAGAAGTCATAATGCAGTGGAAGGTAGTTGTCGATGGGCGAGAGGCGCCCCGGTCGTGTCGCCAGCTCCCTCACACACTCATGCTGGCACACCAGGACTTGCATGTAGTGCTCTGCAAGGGAGATGCGGGCACACACAAAGCACAAATGTCAAATTTCAGGAAGAAGAGCAAGAGTTTGAGGCCCCTATAGCTGCCATGGCTTGAGGCTATGGAATTCTAGGAGTTGCAGTTTTTCAAGGCTTTAACTGCCCAAAAGTGCTGGTACCTCCAGAAACTACAACTCTCAGGAATCTATTGCATTGAGCCATGGCAGGTAAAGTGGTGTTTAGGAGAATTCATTCATGGCTGCTTCTATCTAGCTATCTAGTATCTATCTATTTGCCTATCTATCCATTCTTTCTCTCTTTCTTATCATCCTTTTATTAGCAAGTTAATTGCATTTTAACTTTGGTTCGGCCGTGTGCTTTGGCCTGTACCAGTTTAATTTTGCAAATTGCCTTGAACTGATTGATTGATATTCTGTCTTATATTATAACTGAGCCCCATTACGGCAGAAACCGTGGGGATCAATAAATATGGCAGAGGCAGCATCCCATTCCTAACCATTTCCTCCAGTAACCATGAAAAAGGAAGTTGGATGAGAAGAGAAGGAAGGGAGGGAGAACAGACAAAGGGGAAGAAAGGGAGGGAGGGAAGAAAGGAGGAAGAATCAACAAAAGAAGGGAAGGGAGGGAGGGAAGAAAGGAGGGAGAGTCAACCAAAGAAGGGAGGGAGGGAGGAAGAAGGGGGGAGGGAGGGAAGAAAGGAGGGAGAGTCAACAAAAGAAGGGGAGGGAGGGAAAACAAAAGAAAGGATGGGAGGGAGGGAGGAAAGAAAGGAGGGAGAGTAAACCAAAGAAGGGAGGGAGGGAGGAAGAAGGGGGGAGGGAGGGAAGAAAGGAAGGAGAGTCAACAAAATAAGGGGAGGGAGGGAAAACAAAAGAATGGGAGGGACGAAAGAAAGGAGGGAGAGTAAACCAAAGAAGGGAGGGAGGGAAGGAGGAAGAAGGGGGGAGGGAGGGAAGAAAGGAGGGAGAGTCAACAAAAGAAAGGAGGGAGGAAGAAGGGAAGGGAATGAGGGAGGAAAGGAGGGAGCGTAAATAAAAGAAGGGAGGGAGGGAGGAAGAAGGGGGGAGGGAGGGAAGAAAGGAGGGAGAGTAAACCAAAGAAGGAAGGAAGGAAGGAAGGAAGGAAGAAGGGGGGAGTGAGGGAAGAAAGGAGGGAGAGTCAACAAAAGAAAGGAGGGAGGAGGAAGAAGGAAGGGAATGAGGGAGGAAAGGAGGGAGCGTAAATAAAAGAAGGGAGGGAGGGAGGGATGGATGGAGGGAAGAAAGTAAGGACAGTAAACAAAAGAAGGCAGGGAAGGGAGGGAGGAAGAAAGGTGGGAAGAAAGGAGAGAGAGAGTCAAAAAAGAAGGAAGGGAGGGAGGAGAGTAAACAAAAGAAAGGAGGCAGGGAGGGAAGGAAGGAAAAGAAAAGAAGGGAAGCAATGAGGGGAAAAAGGGATAGTGAATAAGCAAAAGAAGGGAAGGGAGGGAGGGAAGAAAGGAGGGAGAGTCAAACCAAAGAAGGGAGGGAGGGAGGAAGAAGGGGGAGGGAGGGAAGAAAGGAGGGAGAGTCAACAAAAGAAGGGGAGGGAGGGAAAACAAAAGAAAGGGTGGGAGGGAGGAAAGAAAGGAGGGAGAGTAAACGAGGGAGAGTAAACCAAAGAAGGAAGGAAGGAAGGAAGGAAGAAGGGGGGAGTGAGGGAAGAAAGGAGGGAGAGTAAACAAAAGAAAGGAGGGAGGGAGGAAGAAGGGAAGGGAATGAGGGAGGAAAGGAGGGAGCGTAAACAAAAGAAGGGAGGGAGGGAGGGATGGATGGAGGGAAGAAAGTAAGGACAGTAAACAAAAGAAGGCAGGGAAGGGAGGGAGGAAGAAAGGTGGGAAGAAAGGAGAGAGAGAGTCAAAAAAGAAGGAAGGGAGGGAGGAGAGTAAACAAAAGAAAGGAGGCAGGGAGGGAAGGAAGGAAAAGAAAAGAAGGGAAGCAATGAGGGGAAAAAGGGATAGTGAATAAGCAAAAGAAGGGAAGGGAGGGAGGGAAGGGATGGAGGAAGATGTAAGTTAGGTTGGAAAGTTGAACGCAGTCCCTAAAGTGGAAGAGAATGCAAGTATCCCTATTCAGAAGGGGCAAAATGCCAATGGCACGGCACAGTGCCCTCTTGTTCTTTGCAACTTGCCCCTCTGGTTGACTGTCCAGCAAGGCAAGCCGTGGGATGAAGAGGGCCTTTCCAGTGGGTGGAAGCGGAAGGCTTGCAGACAGCCTGTGCCAGCCCCTGCCAAGGTCAGCAGTTCCAGCTCACAGCCTCTGAATGGAGGGACCGGCCACTCTCATCCCCCCCCCCCCGCCCCTTTGTCAGTGTTCAAATGTTTGAGCTACAAATGCTGCCTTGGAACAAAGGCGGAATCTGTGCTGTCTCAGCCATTCCCAGTTTGCTAAGCCAGGAGTTCAAGCCAGGCCCTGCTTTGGCCTCGAGCGGAGAATTACAGATTGCGCCCGTCCTGGGTGTAAAGTCCGATTTTTCCAGATGGTCCCCCAACTGTTGTTCAGAGAGGACAGCGAGGGTGTCTAGTAAACAGTCAGCGGAATTACGCTGTGGCTGCTGGTCTTGCAAGGATGGTAAACAGGAACGGGAAGATGATACCCGTTTTGTTCCTCACCCCTCTTCTAGTTCATTATGCTTTGTTTGCTGTGTTATTGGCTTAAGTGGAGCCCATTAGGAACATGCCCAAAACATGCCAGGAAGACCGTTGGAGGTGGAGCCGGGTGGAGCAACACACGTCATTCGAGGCAAGCTTAATCACGAAGGATGGCTTTCATGTGATAAACTAATGTCTTCCTGCGGGTGGTTCTGAAACAAGTATGGCCATGTAGATGGAGGAGAACCTTAATAAACCTTGGAAGCCTGGGTTGTCTTCCTATGAACCTTCAAAATGCTTAAGATCATCCGGACAGGCCCTGCTCTCGGTCCCGCCTGCTTCGCAGGTGCGATTGGTGGGGACGAGAGACAGGGCCTTTTCAGTGGTGGCTCCTTGGCTTTGGAACGCCATTCCTAATGACATCAGATCAGCCCCCTCCCTCCTGACATTTCACAGGAAGGTTAAGACCTGGCTATTTGACTGGGCATTTGCAGATGTAGTATGATTGTCAAATTGAGACCTAAGGAATGACGACGATGCAATTGGAAGTCGATTTAATTAATGAGACGCTGATATTGTGTTTTTAACGTTGAATGCTAATTTGTATATGTTGGAATTGTATTGTATTGATAATTGTTGATATATTTGTCGTGAGCAGTTTTTGCTGTTGTACACCGCCTCGAGTCGCCTTCGGGCTGAGAGAGGCGGTCTAGAAGCAAAGTAAATAAATAAATAAATAAATAAATTGTCAAAGTCTTTCATGGCCATGTTCCAGCAGCATTCTATCCTGATGTTTTGCCTGTATCTGTGGCTGGCATCTTCGGAGATTCTGTTGTCAATGAAGCAAGTGGAGTGTGTGTCTGTCTATCTATCTATCTATCTATCTACCTAGCTATCTGTGGCATTCCAGAGTGGAAGAAAGAACCTTTGTCTGACCAAAGCAAGTGTGGATGTTGCAATTAGCAAGCCATGAAGCTGCAATGTCATTTTTCATTTGCACAGAGGTAGCCTGGCCTTTGTTGCCTGGCCTTTGTTACCTCTTAGAAGGATTGGTGGACCTGGGGAGCATCAAGCCCAGGGAGGTAGGAATATTATGGTGACCAGGTGTCATCTTTTTTAAGGGCAAAGATTGAGGTCCAATTGGTGTTTCAAGCCACCATGAATATTATTTTATTTTTATTATTATTATTTATTCAATTTGATATACCGCTCTCTCTGGCGCCCAGAGCGGTTCACAGGAATGAACAGATAAAAACACATAAAAACACATGAATGCAATAAAACAGAAATTAAAACCCCCCAGTTAAAACATACAGCCAGTAGCACTACGGCGACAATACCAGCATGTTGGCATTGGTTTAGACTGCAAATGCCTGTCTAAAGAGCCAGGTCTTTACAGCTCTGCGGAACGGCATTAAGTCCCGAATAGCTCGTGTCTCTTCGGGGAGAGAGTTCCACAAAGTTGGCGCTGCTACAGCAAATGCCCTTTGTCGCGTGCTGGCCAGTCTGTAAACCCTAATGCCCGGCACATCCAGAAGATTGAGCCCCTCTGAATGCAGTGATCTCCTGGGTACATAAGGGGTAAGCCGCTCCCTCAGGTACACTGGCCCCAAACCATATAAGGCCTTGAAAGTTAAAACTAACACCTTGAAGGCAACCCGGAATTTGATCGGAAGCCAGTGCAGTTCGCGCAAGAGTGGAGTCGCGTGATCGAATTTGGAGGCTCCCGTGAGCAGGCGCACTGCAGCTTTCTGCACCAGCTTGAGTTTCCAGATTGCTGACAAGGGCAGTATATGTGATGTACAGTTTGAATGGAATTGTATGAAAGGTGTATGGTTGAGGTCTATATAACTTAAAGATGCCATCCTAAGATTGAGGCCTGGAAAGCTACTCAGCTGCTGAACTGTAATGATAAGTTGCTGCAGTGCTACCAATAGTGGTAGGTGCTCTTGGAGGCATTCCAAAAACCTCGAAAAGCAGCGGAAAAGTCTTAATTTGGACAGAACATCAATCCACATGCTGCAGAAGGAAGGCAGCACTTCTCAGAAGTGCGCACATCCTACGAAAATATTCCTAATATTCTAGGCTCTTGGGAAGAGCCTGATATTTAGAGACGGGCTCCAGATACTTGGACCGAATGTGCTTGTGTGCTGTGTGTTTTTGTATATGTAAACCATGTAAATGGTTGATCAAGAAAAAAAATGGTTCAAAACTCGTTTTGGATGTAGGGGGCGCTGGCGCTTCGAATCTGATTGACTTCCGAAGGTTTTCAAAAAACATTCAGAATGTTTCCGAATTCATTCCGAAATTTTGGAATGGTTTCGTTAATGGCAGACACGCAGGTTTAACCCAGTTTAAACATGACAGTCGCGTTTCGCCCCAGTTCTAACGCAGAGGGAAGGCATCCGCTCCAAACTGGGGGTTTTAACCCAATTTGGAAGCCAATGCCTTCCCTCCGCGTCGGAATGCCCCGTTTCTGATGCGGACGGAAGGCATGGGCTTCCAAACCAGATTAAAGACCTAGTTTGGAGGCCCATGCCTTCCCTCCACATCAGAACGCCTTGGTTCCGACACGGAGGGAAAGCAGGGGCTTCCAGACTGGGTGTTTTAACCCAGTTTGGAAGCCCATGTCTTCCCTCTACATCCTCCGTGACAGGCGTGGGCGTGTCAGAACTGCACATGGAAGGGAAGGCCGGAAACATCGCTTCAAAACCACATCAAAGTGAATTAATTCCGAATTCATTCCGATTTTCATAGCATTCCGAAAAACTTAACCAGGCCTAGTAAATAAATAATAATAAAGTGCATTTATGTTGCAACATCATGAGTCTACTGCAGTCGAAACTAACCAATAGGATCCCAGCCCATCTCTGGAATAATCCAAATAATCATGGCCGAATTGCAATCTAGGTAAGTAGAACAGGGCTATAACACAACACATTTCCAAGAGCCAGAGAATGTCATGTTTTCCTCTCCCCGCAGGATATGGCTTACCTGCAATGGCTTCATAGAAGGTGGCCTTATAGTCCAGATACTCGTATTCCTCAAATCTCTGTGGCCCCTCGCACAAGATTCGGCAGTCTGTATCGGCAATGTTGTAGTCGCGCAAAGCCTGTTCTAGGAATTCAATGGCCGTGTGGTACTCTTCCCTGTCATAGTGCCAAACTCCCAAAAGGTAGTTCTCCTGTGAAGGTTGGTTAGGAAGAAAGTCAGTGATCAAGGTCAAGATGCTGCATCGGTGTTACCTAGACATGCAATGACTGGGCTGTACAACCCTTGGAGTTGTGCACAACTCAGTGCACAATGGAATACACAAGAGCACTATATGCATAACTTCACCTCTATGGCCTTAAACTGAATACTAATGTTTCTCATCACATTAATAAAGAGGGGAGGGGTCAATTGCTTTGTTAGAGGAATCTTCCCTATCTAGAAAAGGAAGGAAGCGGCAAAACGGCAGTCACAACTGTATCAATGCTTTTTATTTATTAAAAATGCTATTTTATTCTGCTTATAGTGAGGCAGAGTAGAGGGTATTTTATAGAGAAAAAGCATTCCCACACATAGAAACATTCACTCATTCCTGCATACATTACCATCTCTTCTTCCATCTCCTGGAGAAGAAACCCATACATAGGCTAGATTGCATCCATGCAAATCAGTCATTCTGTGACTACACCATCTTTGTCTGCCCCTTGGAGAATGTGGTGGGTGTGCAAAACTTGCGCTCTTGCAGTCTGCCACACTTTTGGATAGTAAAAAGGTCTCTTATATTGTATATTATATTATTATTTATTATTTACAGCATTTCTATCCCGCCTTTCTCACCCCGAAGGTGACTCAAGGCAGCGTTCAGATTGGCAACAATTTGATGCCACAACATATATATAGAGTAGGAATGCTCCAAAAGTCGTATTAAATTTGGATTTAATCCACTTTCGAAACAGTTTTGAAACACTTTAAGCAACCAGGAAGTGAATTTTCCATTTTAAAGCCGGGAGCCCCCATTTTCAGAAAGGGTTCTGAAAGCCTTGTCCAAACTGCCCAGTTTGGATGCAGCTTCCTTTCCCCCAGTGTTGGTTTGGAAGCCCATGCCTTCCCTCCAAATCTCAGATGCGAAGGCATGGGCTTCCAAACCCGATTAAAACACCCAGTTTGGAGTGGATGTTGTCATGTTTAAACTGGGTTAAACATGCGTGTCCGCCATTAATGAAGCCATTTCGGAATTTTAACAAATTAATTTTAAATTTCCCCCCCAAAAAATCAGAAATCAATCATATTCGAAATGCCAGCACCCCCTACATTCGAAACAGGTTTTGAACCATTTTTTTCTCGATCAATCAAGCCTAATAGAGAGAGAGAGAGAGAGAGAGAGAGAGAGAGAGAGAGAGGGAGAGGGAGGGAGGGAGGGAGGGAGGGAGGGAGGGAGCATATTTCTTCTTGTTGTTCCAAAAAAAAGTTGTAAATGAAGAACAGGTTGTTTTTCTCAGCTAAAACATGCTGATTCCATCGGAGAGATGTTGGCTTTTCTTCCTTAACTGATATTGGTTTTCCTTCTTAATGTAATGAATCGCTGCCTTTGACTATGTAAACATGTTGTTGTCCACCACCGAGTTAATCATTGTATCTGGCCATCAATATCAGCGGTTTAGCAGTTTTTATTTCATCAGCCTTTTGCAGTTTTACAGGCTTCAATATTCTTAGGATGGTGCCTTCAGGCTATATAGGCCCCAAATCATACAATTTCATCCAGTGCACTCATCATATTTATCACACAACCACTGAAAAGGCGGATGTTTATCAATGACTAAGGCCCCTTCTACACAGCTGTATAAAATCCACATTGTACTGGATGATATGGCAGTGTGGACTCAGATAACCCAGTTCAAAGCGGATATTGTGGGTTATCTGCCTTGATATCCTGGGTTATATGACTGTGTGGAAAGGCCCTTAGACAATGAGACAGAGGGCATGCTTCCTTATCATAGAATCATAGAATCCTGGAAGAGACCTGGTGGGCCATCCAGTCCAACCCCTTTCTGCCAAGAAGCAGGAAAATTGCATTCAAAGCACCCCCGACAGATGGCCATCCAGCCTCTATTTCAAAGCCTCCAAAGAAGGAGCCTCCATCACACTCCAGGACAGAGAGTTCCACTGCTGAACAGCTCTCACAGTCAGGAAGTTTTTCCTCATGTTCAGATGGAATCTCACATTTACAGATGTCACCCAATTGGGAGGATAGCTATTACCCCAGAAGATGTAAAATCACCTTCATAAATGAGAGAACTGGGCCAAAACTAACAAAATGAATTTAAACAGGGAGAAAAGAAAGGTTTGGCAATAGAAATGAAATGCACAGATATAGGATAGATTACACACCTGGCTTGGAAGTAGTCCACGTGAAAGGGATCTAGAGTCTTAGTGGACCACAAGCTGAACATGAACTAAGATTGTGATGCAGCAGCTGAAAAATTCAACGGGATGCTTGGCATATAGTCTCAATATGGGGAAAAGTAATAAACCTACTCTCTTCTGCTTTGGCCAGACCTCACCTGGAGTAATAACACTGTGTCTAGTTATGGGAAAAGCAATGTAAGGAGGACAGGGACAAGTTGGAAGGTGTCCAGAAAAGACCTCTAGGCACAGGCAACTTCATACAAGAGATTACTTCAGATAACTTGGGCATAAAACATTTAGATTCCAGCCATGACGCTGATGACTAGTCTTACCAGGTGAGGCTTGGCTTCTCGGTCCACCAACTCCACCTTCCCTGCCGTGGTCTTGAGGGTCTCCAGGTCCTGCTGTACCTCCATATGTTCCGGGTTGGCCAAGAAGAAAGTGTGTGCCGCATCGGCTGCTTTGTCCGGCTGGTTTAACTGGGAGGAGGAAAGCAGGAGAAAGAACAATGACTGACCACGTAAAACAGAAGGAAGGCTTACATGTTGTGAACTCCTTCCTCTATTGGTCTATAAACACACATTGCAAACACAGTTAGGCTTTTCTTGTGGGATTTGCAGATTTATACAAAACAGCAACAATACAGCTTATCGAAATACTGTATATCCTGCAAAGTTCCATGCACTCAGTATGGCACCAGGGCAGAAACGCCCTTGATATGAAGATTAATTCAGGTAACCCAAACTACAATACTGATAATAATAATAATAATAATGTTGCAATCCCAGGTGACAGCAGGATTTAAGAGAAACAACTGGAAAAGCTGACACAATACGAGGATTTAAAGATTGAACTGCAAAGACTCTGGTACAAACCAGTCAAGGGGGTCCCAGTGGTGATCGGCACACTGGGTGCAGTGCTAAAGACCTTGATCTGCACTTAAACACAACTGGCGGTGCACACATTATTAGCCAATACACTACAGTCACACAGTCCTAGACACTTGGGAAGTGTCCGACGTGTGATCCAATACAACAGCCATATTTATAAATTGTATGCTAATGCTCTTATGTGAAGTTGTGTTGAGTCTTCTTCGGGAGACATAAAGTGGGATATTAGTATTATTATTATTAATATAATTATTATTAATATCCCGATATTATTAATGTCCTCTCCGTTGGCGCCCCCTTGTGGTGGGGGAGAGGCTTGCGTACCCTAATAAAGTTGTGAGCTATGCTGGCGGTGGCATAATAGCCACTGGTAGGGCCTCCCACGCCAGAGAGGTCACAACCGAAGGGTCTGACAAAGAGCATCAAAGGGCAGGATGGGCTCTCTAGCCTTTTGACAACCATCCTAAGAGAAAGAAAACTCTGATTTCAAACCCGGGCAGATGGTGCTCGTCTAACCCTGTAAGGTCATCCATCTAGAGAAGGAAATTCAAACCAAACCTACGACCTGAGGACCTTGCTGCCACTGTCGCAGCTTGCTAGGCCCTGGCTGATGAGCCTTCGGTTTAAAGGGTGAGGCCAGTTCTGTGCATGTTGCACTCCACCAGAAAAATAATTGCACATGCTCGAAGGACACAGCCAACCTCCGAAAATGAATCAACGCGCTTGTAGAAAGTGTGGGATGAGTCCTTCCTGAATCTTTGTTCGCGAAGAAAAGCCAATAATAATAATAATAATAATAATAATAATAAAGGTTGACTACACTTTATGCAAAATGCTTGGGACCAGAAGTGTTTTGGATGGACATATATATGTATGTGTGTGCACGCACGCGCACACACTCACACACCTATATTTGCATATATGTACCACATGAGATTTCATGAGAAATGAGAACCAAGTTTAAACATATTAATGTATATTTCATATGCATCTTATACAGATACCCTGAAGGCAATTGTATACAATGCAACCCCTGGAGGTGCAATGTGTTAAACCCTTGTACTGGCAGGATTGCAGACCGACAGACTGGAGGTTGGAATCTGGGGAGAGCGTGGATGAGCTCCTTCTGTCAGCTCCAGCTCCCCATGTGGGGACATGAGAGAAGCGTCCCACAAGGATGATAAAACATCAAGACATCCAGGCAACGCCCTTGTAGACGGCCAATTCTCTCACACCAGAAGTGACTTGCAGTTTCTCAAGTCACTCCTGAGATGAAAAAAAAATGTATACAATACTTTTAATATTTTCGCACATGAAACAAAGCTGCGCACACTGAATCAACAGAAAGCAAGCATGTCTTTGTGGGCATAGTTAGGAGCATTTTGGAATTCTGGGCAAGGGATGTTCAGCCTGAACAAATACAAATACATAGCACCAGAATGAGGAATTTACTCTTCAAGCCCTTCAGCCATAAACAAAAGTCTTACTGCATAGCAATCAAGCTCTGCATGAAAACTCGTAAATATAGTCTCTTCCTTATCATTTGCCCATCTGCTGGGACAAACCAATAATCCCATAATCATAGGAACATTCAGTTAAAGCAACCACTGAAAGATAGTGTTTAGACCGTCGTTTAAAGAACTTCAACTTCATCACAGCACAATGCCAAACAACTCCAGCCGTCTAGGAGTTCTTCCTAGCGTTTGGGTAATCTCTCTCTCTCTCTCTCTCTCTCTCTCTGTATTTTGAATTGTTTGGTTTGTATTCCAGTCTCCAGAGCAGCAGGAAACAAGCTGGCACTGTCTTCTGACATCCCCTCTGATGCGTAAAGATAGTTAAAGATAACAGTCTTTGCCGTCTCCAAGCAAAACACGTTCCCGGAGATATTCCTTATAGGGCTAAGTTCCCTCATATATAGCAATAGTCATCGTCATCATAATCAAGTTGGA